>JAEOAD010002186.1:0-310961 GCA_036365145.1 Orientallactaga sibirica
AGTACGGAAGTTTTTGTTTTCTAAAGAAACCACTTTAGAAACGATGCGAATCCACTAACTTGTACATCTTTTTAGATTACACAAACTAGGAGAGTTTGAACTTGCTGGACTCAACCTTCTTCGTAGGAAAGCAAGTGATTCCTAGAACCGAACTAGCTCATTTCACATAGTATAGTGTTTGGTAATGAAGATGTTTGTTTTGTAAACAAACTACTTTAGAAATGAGGCCAATCTACTAAGTTGTGCATCTTTTTAGATTACATTAACAAGGAAAGTTTGAACTTGTTGCACTCAACCTTCTTTGTAGGAAAGCAACTGAATCCTAGAACCGAATGAGCTTATTTCACACAGTACAATGTTCGGCAATGAAGATGTTTGTTTTCTCAACAAAGTTCTTTACAAATGAGGAGAATCTTCTGACTTGGCCATCTTTTTAGATTACATTAACAAGGAAAGTTTGAACTTGCTGCACTCAACCATGTTCATAGAAATTAAACTGATTCCTAGAACCCAATTACCTTATTTCACACAGTACAGTGTTCGGTACTGATGATGTTTCTTTTCTAAAGAAACTACTTTAGAAAATGGGCGAATGCACTAACTTGTACATCTTGCTAGATTACACAAACTAGGAAAGTTTGAACTTGCTGCACTCAACCTTCGTCGTAGAAATTAAACTTATTCCTAGAAGCGAATTAACTTATTTCACACAGTACAGTCTTCGGTACTGAAGATGTTTCTTTTCTAAAGAAACTACTTTAGAAATGAGGCCAATCTACTATGTTGTGAAACTCTTTAGATTACATTTACAAGGAAAGTTTGAACTGGCTGCACTCAACCTTCTTTGTAGGAAAGCAACTGAATTCTAGAACTAAATTAGCTTTTTTCACACAGTACAATGTTCGGCAATGAAGATGTTTGTTTTCTCAACAAACTACTTTACCAATGAGGCAAATCTACGAACTTGTACATCTTTTTAGAACACATTAACAAGGAAAGTTTGGACTTGTTAAACTCAACCATCTTCGTAGAAAGTAAACTGATTCCTAGAACCGAGTTAGCTCATTTCACACAGTACAAAGTTTGGCAATTTAGGTTTGTTTTCTAAAGAAACTACTTTAGAAATGAGGCGAATCTAGTAACTTGGACATCTTTTTAGTTTACATTAACAAGGAAAGTTTGGACTTGCTAAACTCAACCATCTTCGTAGAAAGGAAACTGATTCCTAGAACCGAATTAACTTATTTTACACAGTACAATGTTTGGCAATGAAGATGTTTGTTTCTCAACAAACTACTGCAGGGAGCTAGAGCAAATGCAATTACAAGATGGCGCTGGCTTCCTGTCGGTGTTGAGGTAAACATCTCCATATTAGGCAGCGTCTTGGCGCTAACCTTACTCAAGGTATGTGCACGCTCGTGACGCAACCTCTCCCTAGCCTATCCCGTGGCATCTGCTTGTGGCAAGTTTCTTGCAACCAATCAGTAAGCGCCTCGTAGCAGTACGCCCTATAAAAGCAGCTGCAGATCTGTGCCCCTCGCCCCTCGCCATCAGCTTTCCTGTTAACCAAGAGGCTCTCCAATAAAGTGTGATCAAGAAGAATCCTCGTCTTCTTGTTGTTCCTTTCCCGCAGGTCGGGTGGTTCGCTGCAAAGTGGTGCCGAAGCCCATGACGCCGGGTGCCTTGCGTTCGCCAGGCGGGGGTCTGAAGAGGATCCAGAACTTGACACACGGAGAGGAAGACATCGGTAAGTCATCCCCAGGTATGCTGTTTTTTGACTTAGAGATTTTTTTGGTCCTTGCTGTTGCCCTTCCCCTGTGGGTACTGCTTTTCATCGTGTACTCCTGTTTGAGTAAGGGCAGTCACACGGACATCATCAGAGAGGGACGGAGGGTGCTAGCAAGACACCAGGATAGCCTTTCTGAGTCAGACACAAATGGGGAAATACAAGCTAGGCCTAGGAAAAAAAGGGAAAATAAAAAAAAGGAGAACAAAAACAAGAAAAAGATAAAAGTTTACAAGAAGAGCTCAAAGAAATAGGTGAAACTTACTCTTGCCCGCCCTTTGAGGGGGACAGAGGAGCCTCTGTTAGGAAGTATCCTATTCTAGAGGAGTTTGCACATTTAAATGTGCTGGAGGCAGATGATGAGACTAGCTCAGATTCTGAAAAGGAGGAAGAAGATAAACTAACTGAAGAGGAAGAGGAGGGACTGGAGGAGGCTGCTGCCCATTATGATAGGGAGCAATATAGGCCTCCGCCCAGGCGCCCTCTATTGATGGGGAGGTCAGAAGATAGGGGGTATGGCCTTGTACAGAAGGTGGAGCCTTCGGCACCGCCACCCTATATCCCCCCAGAGGACAGGTGCCGCTTCATTAGGGCAAAAACCTGGTCACGGCTGGCCTCCGCCTTCCCAGTCTTTGAAGACCCGGCAACCAATAAAAGAAGGCATGAACTGGTCTCCTATAAACAACTGAAGGATTTGGTTCAGGCAGTGAAAGATTTTGGACCAGGTGCAGATTACTCAATTGCGCTATTGCGCAGGATTATTGCAGTGCCCTTAACTCCTACAGATTGGATGGAGCTGGCAAAGGCTTGCCTTTCAAAAGGCCAGTATCTTGAGTTCAAATCCTTGGCTAGCATTGTAAAAATGTGGCCTTTTCCTTTACCGCTTTCAAATTCAACCTAAGATAGACAGGGTTTTCAATTGGGGCCACTGAGCCAATTGGAATAACCTGGAAGCAGCCCATCAACTAGTTAGGAACAGCTGGAAGCCAATCATATTCGACCAATGCTAAATTGTAGTAAGACCATCGACTGTAAATCCACACCTATATGTGTAAAACCTCCTTTTATGTTTCTAGTGAGCAATCAAACTGTTATTAATAACACTCTTGCTTGTCAAGCGAGTTCTTGTTTTCTTTCAGAATGCTGGAATGCCACTCAATTTCCATTGGGCATGCTGACCTGCCTGTTCCTGTGGTCATTCGAGAGTAAGAACTGTCGGTGTTGCTACGGCCTAAGAGAGACTTTAAAATTACTGCAGCTATCGTGGCTGCTCTTGCAGCTTCTGCTGCCGCTGCTGCGGTAGCTGCTGCAGCCCTAGCTAAGGCCATCCCAGTGGCCCAAGCAATAAACAGCTTATCCGAGAGGACTGCTTTGGCCCTGATACCCAAACAGAAATCAACCAACAGTTTCATGCAGACATTCTGCTAGTAAACCAACGAGTTGATCTCTTACAAGAACAGATGGACATTGTTGTATCTCAATGGGACTTGGAACCACAAATTTGATAATCTTACTAGGACGTTAAGGGGTCAAATAATTGCTATTAATAGTACCTGTGTAGAGGTTGCTTCTGTAATGCAAATTGCCTCTTTCTTTCAATCTGTGATTAATTGGAGAAATGTTGCTGACTCGAGCAGCCAATTTGTCTCACAAATTGCCTTTGTATCTTTCGGGGAATTGGTCCGAGGAGTTTGATGTTAAACCTAGATGAGTTAAGAAGAGCTATTGTTGCCATCAATTCCACTCGGGTGGACCTTAGTTTGGCAAAAGGTTTCACCTCCTGGTTTTCATCAGCCTTTTATTTCTTCAAAGAGTGGGTAGGGGTAGGACTGTTTGCAGTCTGCTGTTTTGGAGGATGTCTGTTCTGCCTATGGTTGGTTTGCAAAATGCGAGCCCAAGCTAGGAGGGACAAGGTGATTATCTCTCAGGCACTAGCTGCATTGGAGTGTGGATCCTCCCCCCAAATTTGGCTGTCAGCCCTAAAAGGCAATTAGTTGTCCCTGGCCTTTGCACCATCAGGGTTTAGAGTACCCATTGCACGAGGATGGGCAGGAGATGGTAACTTCTGTTTGACCACTGCCTTTGCACTCTCGAGGGATTTCTCCCATTGCACTGAGTAAGGAGAGGTCGAATTGCCTCCCTTGATCGGTCAACACATCATGAGGTGGGGACCTGATCGGGAGGGTGGTTACTCTGGAGCTTGGCCTGTCTATAATAAAGAAGGGGGAACTGCAGGGAGCTAGAGCAAACGCCATTACAAGATGGCGCTGGCTTCCTGTCAGTGTTGAGGTAAACATCTCCATATTAGGCAGCGTCTTGGCGCTACCTTACTCAACTTATGAGCACGCGTGTGACGCAATCTGTCCCTAGCCTATCCCGTGGCATCTGCTTGTGGCAAGTTTCTTGCAACCAATCAGTAAGCGCCTCGTAGCAGTACGCCCTATAAAAGCAGCTGCAGATCTGTGCCCCTCGCCCCTCGCCATCAGCTTTCCTGTTAACCAAGAGGCTCTCCAATAAAGTGTGATCAAGAAGAATCCTCGTCTTGTTGTCGTTGCTTTCCCGCAGGTCGGGAGGTTCGCTGCACTTTAGAAATGAGGCGAATCTACTAACTTGGCTATCTTTTTAGATTACATTAACAAGGAAAGTTTGAACTTGCTGCACTCAACCATCTTCGTAGAAATTAAACTGATTCCTAGAAGCGAATTCACTTATTTCACATAGTACAGTGTTCAGTACTGAAGATGTTTCTTTTCTAAAGAAACTACTTTAGAAATGAGGCGAATCCACTAACTTGTACATCTTGTTAGATTACACAAACTAGGAAAGTTTGAACTTGCTGCACTCAACCTTCTTTGTAGGAAAGCAAGTGATTCCTAGAACCGAATGAGCTTATTTCACATAGTACAGTGCTCGGTAATGAAGATGTTTGTTTTGTAAACAAACTACTTTAGAAATGAGGCCAATCTAATAAGTTGTGCATCTTTTTAGATTACATTAACAAGGAAAGTTTGAACTTGCTGCACTCAAATTTCTTTGTACGAAAGCAACTGATTACTAGAACCGAATGAGCTTATTTCACACAGTACAATGTTTGGCAATGAAGATGTTTCTTTTCTAAACAAAGTACCTTACAAATGAGGTGAATCTGCTAACTTGGCCATCTTTTTAGATTACATTAAGAAGGAAAGTTTTAACTTGCTGCACTCAACCATCTTCGTAGAAAGAAACTGATTCCTAGAACTGAATTAACTTATTTCACACAGTACAGTGTTCAGTACTGAAGATGTTTGTTTTCTAAAGAAGCCACTTTAGAAATGAGGCAAAACCACTAACTTGTACATCTTGTTAGATTACACAAAATAGGAAAGTTTGAACTTGCTGCACTCAACCTTCTTCGTAGGAAAGCAAGTGATTCCTAGAACCGAACTAGCTCATTGCACACAGTACAGTGTTCGGTACTGAAGATGTTTCTTTTCTAAAGAAACTACTTTGGAA
The DNA here is from genome assembly GCA_036365145.1 of Orientallactaga sibirica. Lineage (NCBI taxonomy): Eukaryota > Metazoa > Chordata > Mammalia > Rodentia > Dipodidae > Orientallactaga > Orientallactaga sibirica. Next base: position 5,282 of record JAEOAD010002186.1, read on the forward strand.
ATGAGGCCAATCTACTACGTTGTGCATCTTTTTAGATTACATTAACAAGGAAAGTTTGAACTGGCTGCACTCAACCTTCTTTGTAGGAAAGCAACTGAATTCTAGAACTAAATTAGCTTTCTTCACACAGTACAATGTTCGGCAATGAAGATGTTTGTTTTCTCAACAAACTACTTTACCAATGACGCAAATCTACTAACTTGGACATCTATTTAGAGCACATTAAGAAGGAAAGTTTGAACTTGCTAAACTCAACCATCTACGTAGAAAGTAAACTGATTCCTAGAACCGAATTAGCTCATTTCACACAGTACAAAGTTTGGCAATTTAGGTTTGTTTTCAAAAGAAACTACTTTAGCAATGAGGCGAATCTACTAACTTGGACATCTTTTTAGATTACATTAACAAGGAAAGTTTGAACTTGCTAAACTCAACCATCTTCGTAGAAAGGAAACTGATTCCTAGAACCGAATTAAATTATTTCACACAGTACAGTGTTCGGTACTGAAGATGTTTGTTTTCTAAATAAACTAATTTAGAAATGACGCAAATCCACTAACTTGTACATCTTGTTAGATTACACAAACTAGGAAAGTTTGAACTTGGTGCACTCAACCTTCTTCGTAGGAAAGCAAGTATTCCTAAAACCGAACTAGCTCATTTCACATAGTACAGTGTTCGGTAATGAAGATGTTTGTTTTCTAAACAAACTACTTTAGAAATAAGGCCAATCTACTAAGTTGTGCATCTTTTCAGATTACAGTAACAGGGAAAGTTTGAACGTGCTGAACTCAACCTTCTTTACAGGAAAGAAACTGATTCCTAGAACCGAATGAGCTTATTTCACACAGTACAATGTTCGGCTATAAAGATATTAATTTTCTCAACAAACTATTTTACAAATGAGGTGACTCTGCTAACTTGGCCATCTTTTTAGATTACATTAACAAGGAAAGTTTGAACTTGCTGCACTCAACCATCTTCGTAGAAATTAAACTGTTTCCTAGGAGCGAATTCACTTATTTCACAAAGTACAGTGTTCGGTACTGAAGATGTTTCTTTTCTAAAGAATCTACTTTAGAAATGAGGCGAATCCACTAACTTGTACATCTTGTTGGCTTACACAAACTCGGAAACTTTGAACTTACTGCACTCAACCTTCTTCGTAGGAAACAAGTGATTCCTAGAACGGAACTAGCTTATTTCATATAGTACAGTGTTCGGTAATTAAGATATTTGTTTTCTAAACAAACTACTTTAGAAATGAGGCCAATCTACTAAGTTGTGCATCTTTTTAGATTACATTAACAAGCAAAGTTTGAACTTGCTGCACTCAACCTTCTTTGTAGGAAAGCAACTGATTAATAGAACCGAATGAGCTTATTTCACACAGTATAATGTTCGGCAATGAAGATGTTTGTTTTCTCAACAAAGTACCTTACAAATGAGGTGAATCTGCTAATTTGGCCATCTTTTTAGATTACATTAACAAGGAAAGTTTGAACTTGCTGCACGCAAGCATCTTCGTAGAAAGGAAACTAATTCCTAGAACCGAATTAACTTATTTCACACAGTACAGTGTTCAGTACTGAAGATGTTTGTTTTCTAAAGAAGCCACTTTAGAATCGACGCGAAACCACTAACTTGTACATCTTGTTAGATTACACAAATAGGAAAGTTTGAACTTGTTGCACTCAACCTTCTTCGTAGGAAAGCAAGTGATTCCTAGAAGCGAACTAGCTCATTTCACACAGTACAGTTTCGGTACTGAAGATGTTTCTTTTCTAAAGAAACTACTTTGGAAATGAGGCCAATCTACTACGTTCTGCATCTTTTTAGATTACATTAACAAGGAAAGTTTGAACTGGCTGCACTCAACTTTCTTTGTAGGAAAGCAACTGAATTCTAGAACTAAATTAGTTTTCTTCACACAGTACAATGTTCGGCAATGAAGATGTTTGTTTTCTCAACAAACTACTTTACCAATGAGGCAAATCTACTAACTTGGACATCTATTTAGAGCACATTAACAAGGAAATTTTGAACTTGCTAAACTCAACCATCTACGTAGAAAGTAAACTGATTCCTAGAACCGAATTAGCTCATTTCACACAGTACAAAGTTTGGCAATTTAGGTTTGTTTTCTAAAGAAACTACTTTAGAAATGAGACGAATCTACTAACTTGGACATCTTTTTAGATTACATTAGCAAGGAAAGTTTGAACTTGCTAAACTCAACCATCTTCGTAGAAAGGAAACTGATTCCTAGAACCGAATAATCTTATTTCACACAGTACAGTGTTAAGCTACTGAAGCTGTTTGTTTTCTAAAGAAACTAATTTAGAAATACTTGTGAATCCAGTAACTTGTATATCTTGTTATATTACACAAACTAGGAAAGTTTGAACTTGGTGTACTCAACCTTCTTCGTAGGAAAGCAAGTATTCCTAGAACCGAACTAGCTCATTTCACATAGTAGAGTGTTCGCTAATGAAGATGTTTGTTTTCTAAACAAACTACTTTAGAAATGACGCCAATCTACTAAGTTGTGCATCTTTTCAGATTACAGTAACAAGGAAAGTTTGAACTTGCTGCACTCAACCTTCTTTATAGGAAAGCAACTGATTCCTAGAACCGAATGAGCTTATTTCACACAGTACAATGTTCGGCTATAAAGATATTAATTTTCTCAACAAACTATTTTACAAATGAGGTGACTCTGCTAACTTGGCCATCTTTTTAGATTACATTAACAAGGAAAGTTTGAACTTGCTGCACTCAACCATCTTCGTAGAAATTAAACTGATTGGTAGAAGCGAATTCACTTATTTCACACAGTACAGTGTTCGGTACTGAAGATGTTTCTTTTCTAAAAAACTACGTTAGATATGAGGCGAATGCACTAACTTGTACAACTTGTTAGATTACACAAACTAGGAAAGTTTGAACTTGCTGCACTCAACCTTCTTCGTAGGAAAGCAAGTGATTCCTAGAACGGAACTAGCTTATTTCACATAGTACAGTGTTCGGTAATGAAGATGTTTGTTTTCTAAACAAACTACTTTAGAAATGAGGCCAATCTACTAAGTTGTGCATCTTTTTAGATTACATTAAGAAGGAAAGTTTGAACTTGCTGCACTCAACCTTCTTTGTAGGAAAGCAACTGATTTGTAGAACCGAATGAGCTTATTTCACACAGTACAATGTTCGGCAATGAAGATGTTTGTTTTCTCAACAAAGTACTTTACAAATGAGGCGAATCTTCTAACGTGGCCATCTTTTTAGATTACATTAACAAGGAAAGTTTGGACTTGCTGCACTCAACCTTCTTCGTAGAAATTAAACTGATTCCTAGAAGCGAATTAACTTATTTCACACTGTACAGTGTTCGGTACTGAAGATGTTTCTTTTCTAAAGAAACTACTTTAAAAGTGAGGCCAATCTACTAAGTTGTGCATCTTTTTAGATTACATTAAGAAGGAAAGTTTTAACTTGCTGCACTCAACCTTCTTTGTAGGAAAGCAAGTGATTCCTAGAACCGAATGATCTTATTTCACACAGTACAGTGTTCGCTACTGAAGATGTTTCTTTTGTAAAGAAACTACTTTAGAAATGAGGCGAATCCACTAACTTGTACATCTTATTATATTACACAAACTAAGAACGTTTGAACTTGCTTCACTCAACCTTCTTCGTAGAAATTAAACTGATTCCTAGAAGTGAATTAACTTATTTCACACAGTACAGTGTTCGGTACTGAAGATGTTTCTTTTCTAAAGAAACTACATTAGAAATGAGGCCAATCTACTACGTTGTGCATCTTTTTAGATTACATTAACAAGGAACGTTTGAACTGGCTGCACTCAAACTTCTTTGTAGGAAAACAACTGAATTCTAGAACTAAATTAGCTTTCTTCACACAGTACAATGTTCGGCAATGAAGATGTTTGTTTTCTCAACAAACTACTTTACCAATGAGGCAAATCTACTAACTTGGATATCTTTTTAGAGCACATTAACAAGGAAAGTTTGAACTTGCTAAACTCAACCATCTACGTAGAAAGTAAACTGATTCCTAGAACCGAATTAGTTCATTTCACAGAGTACAAGGTTTGGCAATTTAGGTTTGCTTTCTAAAGAAACTACTTTAGAAATGAGGAGAATCTACAAACTTGGACATCTTTTTAGATTACATTAAGTTTGAACTTGCTAAATTCTACCATCTTCGTGGAAAGGAAACTGATTCCTAGCACCGAATTAACTTATTTCACACAGTACAGTGTTCGGTACTGAACATGTTTGTTTTCTAAAGAAACTAATTTAGAAATGACGCGAATCCACTAACTTGTACATCTTGTTAGATTACACAAACTAGGAAAGTTTGAACTTGCTGCACTCAACCATCTTCGTAGAAATTAAACTGATTCCTAGAAGCGAATTAACTCATTTCACACAGTACAGTGTTCGGTACTGAAGATGTTTCTTTTCTAAACAAACTACTTTAGAAATGAGGCCAATCTACTAAGTTGTGCATCTTTTTAGATTACATTAACAAGGAAAGTTTGAACTTGCTGCACTCAACATTCTTTGTAGGAAAGCAACTGATTAATAGAACCGAATGAGCTTATTTCACACAGTACAATGTTCGGCAATGAAGATGTTTGTTTTCTCAACAAAGTACCTTACAAATGAGGTGAATCTGCTAATTTTGCCATCTTTTTAGATTACATTAACAAGGAAAGTTTGAACTTGCTGCACTCAAGCATCTTCGTAGAAAGGAAACTGATTCCTAGAACCGAATTAACTTATTTCACACAGTACAGTGTTCAGTATTGAAGATGTTTGTTTTCTAAAGAAGCCACTTTAGAAATGACGCGAAACGACTAACTTGTACATCTTGTGAGATTATACAAACTAAGAAAGTTTGAACTTGCTGCACTCAACCTTCTTCGTAGGAAAGCAAGTGATTCCTAGAAGCGAACTAGCTCATTTCACACAGTACAGTGTTCGGTACTGAAGATGTTTCTTTTCTAAAGAAACTACTTTGGAAATGAGGCCAATCTACTACGTTGTGCATCTTTTTAGACTACATTAACAAAGAAAGTTTGAACTGGCTGCACTCAACCTTCTTTGTAGGAAAGCAACTGAATTCTAGAACTAAATTAGCTTTGTTCACACAGTACAATGTTCGGCAATGAAGATGTTTGTTTTCTCAACAAACTACTTTACAAATGAGGCGAATCTACTAACTTGGCCACCTTTTTAGATTACATTAACAAGTCATGTTTGAACTTGCTGCACTCAACCATCTTCGTAGAAATTAAACTGATTCCTAGAAGCGAATTCAATTATTTCACACAGTACAGTGTTCGGTACTGAAGATGTTTCTTTTCAAAAGAAACTACGTTAGAAATGAGTCGAATCAACTAACTTGTACATCTTGATAGATTACACAAACTAGGAAAATTTGTACTTGCTGCACTCAACCTTCTTCGTAGGAGAGCAAGTGATTCCTAGAATCGAACTAGCTCATTTCACATAGTACAGTGGTCGGTAATGAAGATGTTTGTTTTCTAAACAAACTACTTTAGAAATGAGGCCAATCTACTAAGTGGTGCATCTTTTCAGATTACATTAACAAGGAAAGTTTGAACTTGCTGCACTCAACCTTCTTTGTAGGAAAGCAACTGATTCCTAGAACCGAATGAGCTTATTTCACACAGTACAATGTTCGGCAATGAAGATGTTTGTTTTCTCAACAAACTACTTTACAAAAAGGCAATCTACTAACTTGGCCATCTTTTTAGATTACATTAACAAGGAAAGTTTGAACTTGCTGCACTCAACCATCTTCGTAGAAAGGAATCTGTTTCCTAGAAGCGAATTTACTTATTTCACACAATACAGTGTTCATTACTGAAGATGTTTGTTTTCTAAAGAAACTACTTTAGAAATGAGGCTAATCCACTAACTTCTACATATTGTTAGATTACACAAACTAGGAACGTTTGAACTTGCTGCACTCAACCTTCTTCGTAGGAAAGCAAGTGATTCCTAGAACGGAAGTAGCTTATTTCACGTAGTACAGTATTTGGTAATGAAGATGTTTGTTTTCTAAAAAAACTACTTTAGAAATGAGGCCAATCTACTAAGTTGTGCATCTTTTTAGATTACATTAACAAGGAAAGTTTGAACTTGCTGCACTCAACTTTCTCTGTAGGAAAGCAACTGATTCCTAGAACCGAATGAGCTTATTTCACACAGTCCAATGTTCGGCAATGAAGATGTTTGTTTCCTCAACAAAGTACTTTACAAATGAGGCGAATCTTTTAACTTGGCCATCTCTTTAGATTACATTAACAAGGAAACTTTGAACTTGCTGCACTCAACCTTCTTCGTAGAAATTAAACTTATTCCTATAAGCGAATTAACTTATTTGACACAGTACAGTGTTCGGTACTGAAGATGTTTCTTTTCTAAAGAAATTACATTAGAAATGAGGCCAATCTACTAAGTTGCGCATCTTTTTAGACTACATTAACAAGGAAAGTTTGAACTGGCTGCACTCAACCTTCTTTGTAGGAAAGCAACTGAATTCTAGAACTAAATTACCTTTCTTCACAAAGTACAATGTTTGGCAATGGAGATGTTTGTTTTCTCAACAAACTACTTTACCAATTAGGCAAATCTACTAACGTGGACATCTTTTTAGAGCACATTAACACGGAAAGTTTGAACTTGCTAAACTCAACCATCTTCGTAGAAAGGAAACTGATTCCTAGAACCGAATTAACTTATTTCACACAGTACAGTGCTCAGTACTGAAGATGTTTGTTTTCTAAAGAAACCTCTTTAGAAATGACACGAATCCACTAACTTGTACAGCTTGCTAGATTACACAAACGAGGAAAGTTTGAACTTCCTGCACTCAACCTTCTTCCTAGGAAAGTAAGTGATTCCTAGAACCGAACTAGCTCATTTCACATAGTATAGTGTTCGGCAATGAAGATGTTTGTTTTGTAAACAAACTACTTTAGAAATGAGGCCAATCTACTAATTTGTGCATCTTTTTAGATTACATTAACAAGGAAAGTTTGAACTGGCTGCACTCAACCTTCTTTGTAGGAAAGCAAATGAATTCTAGAACTAAATTAGCTTTTTTCACACAGTACAATGTTTGGCAATGAAGATGTTTGTTTTCTCAACAAACTACTTTACGAATGAGGCAAATCTACTAACTTGGACATCTTTTTAGAGCACATTAACAAGCAAAGGTTGAATGTGCTAAACTCAACCATCTTCGTAGAAAGTAAACTGATTCCTGTAACCGAATTAGCTCATTTCACACAGTAAAAAGTTTGGCAATTTACGTTTGTTTCTCAAGAAACTACTTTAGAAATGAGGAGAATCTACTAACTTAGACATCTTTTTAGATTACATTAACAAGGAAAGTTTGAACTTACTGCACTCAACCATCTTCGTAGAAAGGAAACTGATTCCTAGAACCGAATTAACTTATTTCACACAGTACAGTGTTCAGTACTGAAGATGCTTGTTTTCTAAAGAAACTAATTTAGAAATGATGCGAATCCACTAACTTGTACACCTTGTTAGATTACACAAACTAGGAAAGTTTGAACTTGCTGCACTCAAACATCTTCTTAGAAATTAAACTGATTCCTAGAAGCGAATTAACTCATTTCACACACTACAGTGTTCGATACTGAAGATGTTTCTTTTCTAAAGAAACTACTTTAGAAATGAGGCCAATCTACTAAGTTGTGCAACTTTTCAGATTACATTAGCAAGGAAAGTTTGAACTTGCTGCACTCAACCTTCTTTGTAGGAAAGCAAGTGATTCCTAGAACCGAATGAGCTTATTTCACACAGTAAAATGTTCGGCAATAAAGATGTTAATTTTCTCAACAAACTACTTTACAAATGAGGCGAATCCACTAACTTGGCCATCTTTTTAGATTACATTAACAAGGAAAGTTTGAACTTACTGCACTCAACCATCTTCGCACAAATTAAACTGATTCCTGCAAGCGAATTCACTTATTTCACACAGTACACTGTTCGGTACTGAAGATGTTTCTTTTCTAAAGATACTACTTTAGACATAAGGCGAATGCACTAACTTGTACATCTTGTCAGATTACACAAACTAGGAGAGTTTGAACTTGCTGCACTCAACCTTATTCGTAGAAATTAAACTGATTCCTAGAAGCGAATTAACTTATTTCACACAGTACAGTGTTCGGTACTGAAGATGTTTCTTTTCTAAAGAAACTACTTTAGAAATGAGGACAATCTACTAAGTTGTGCATCTTTTTAGGTTACATTACCAAGGAAAGTTTGAACTGGCTGCACTCAACCATCTTCGTAGAAATTAAACTGATTCCTAGAAGCGAATTCAATTATTTCACACAGTACAGTGTTCGGTACTGAAGATGTTTCTTTTCAAAAAAAACTACGTTAGAAATGAGGCGAATCAACTAACTTGTACATCTTGTTAGATTACACAAACTAGGAAAATTTGTACTTGCTGCACTCAACCTTCTTCTTAGGAGAGCAAGTGATTCCTAGAATCGAACTAGCTCATTTCACATAGTACAGTGGTCGGTAATGAAGATGTTTGTTTTCTAAACAAACTACTTTAGAAATGAGGCCAATCTCCTAAGTGGTGCATCTTTTCAGATTACATTAACAAGGAAAGTTTGAACTTGCTGCACTCAACCTTCTTTGTAGGAAAGCAACTGATTCCTAGAACCGAATGAGCTTATTTCACGCAGTACAATGTTCGGCAATGAAGATGTTTGTTTTCTCAACAAACTACTTTACAAAAAAGGCGAATCTACTAACTTGGCCATCTTTTCAGATTACATTAACAAGGAAAGTTTGAACTTGCTGCACTCAACCATCTTCGTAGAAAGGAATCTGTTTCCTAGAACGTAATTAACTTATTTCACACAGTACAGTGTTCACTACTGAAGATGTTTGTTTTCTAAAGAAACTACTTTAGAAATGAGGCTAATCCACTAACTTCTACATATTGTTAGATTACACAAGCTAGGAACGTTTGAACTTGCTGCACTCAACCTCCTTCGTAGGAAAGCAAGTGATTCCTAGAATGGAACTAGCTTATTTCACGTAGTACAGTATTTGGTAATGAAGATGTTTGTTTTCTAAAAAAACTACTTTAGAAATGAGGCTAATCCACTAACTTCTACATATTGTTAGATTACACAAACTAGGAACGTTTGAACTTGCTGCACTCAACCTTCTTCGTAGGAAAGCAAGTGATTCCTAGAACGGAAGTAGCTTATTTCACGTAGTACAGTATTTGGTAATGAAGATATTTGTTTTCTAAAAAAACTACTTTAGAAATGAGGCCAATCTACTAAGTTGTGCATCTTTTTAGATTACATTAACAAGGAAAGTTTGAACTTGCTGCACTCAACTTTCTCTATAGGAAAGCAACTGATTCCTAGAACCGAATGAGCTTATTTCACACAGTCCAATGTTCGGCAATGAAGATGTTTGTTTCCTCAACAAAGTACTTTACAAATGAGGCGAATCTTTTAACTTGGCCATCTCTTTAGATTACATTAACAAGGAAACTTTGAACTTGCTGCACTCAACCTTCTTCGTAGAAATTAAACTTATTCCTATAAGCGAATTAACTTATTTGACACAGTACAGTGTTCGGTACTGAAGATGTTTCTTTTCTAAAGAAACTACATTAGAAATGAGGCCAATCTACTAAGTTCTGCATCTTTTTAGACTACATTAAAAAGGAAAGTTTGAACTTGCTGCACTCAACCTTCTTTGTAGGAAAGCAACTGAATTCTAGAACTAAATTACCTTTCTTCACAAAGTACAATGTTTGGCAATGAAGATGTTTGTTTTCTCAACAAACTACTTTACCAATTAGGCAAATCTACTAACTTGGACATCTTTTTAGAGCACATTAACAAGGAAAGTTTGAACTTGCTAAACTCAACCATCTTCGTAGAAAGGAAACTGATTCCTAGAAACGAATTAACTTATTTCACACAGTACAGTGCTCAGTACTGAAGATGTTTGTTTTCTAAAGAAACCACTTTAGAAATGACACGAATCCACTAACTTGTACAGCTTGCTAGATTACACAAACGAGGAAAGTTTTAACTTGCTGCACTCAACCTTCTTCCTAGGAAAGTAAGTGATTCCTAGAACCGAACTAGCTCATTTCACATAGTATAGTGTTCGGCAATGAAGATGTTTGTTTTGTAAACAAACTACTTTAGAAATGAGGCCAATCTACTAATTTGTGCATCTTTTTAGATTACATTAACAAGGAAAGTTTGAACTGGCTGCACTCAACCTTCCTTGTAGGAAAGCAAATGAATTCTAGAACTAAATTAGCTTTTTTTCACACAGTACAATGTTTGGCATTGAAGATGTTTCTTTTCTCAACAAACTACTTTACCAATGATGCAAATCTACTAACTTGGACATCTTTTTAGAGAACATTAACAAGCAAAGGTTGAATGTGCTAAACTCAACCATCTTCGTAGAAAGTAAAATGATTCCTATAACAGAATTAGCTCATTTCACACAGTAAAAAGTTTGACAATTTAGGTTTATATTCTCAAGACACTACTTTAGAAATGAGGCGAATCTACTAACTTGGACATCGTTTTAGATTACATTAACAAGGAAAGTTTGAACTTGCTGAACTAAACCATCTTCGTAGAAAGGAAACTGATTCCTAGAACCGAATTAACTTATTTCACACAGTACAGTGTTTGGTACTGAAGATGCATGTTTTCTAAAGAAACTAATTTAGAAATGATACGAATCCACTAACTTGTACACCTTGTTAGATTACACAAACTAGGAAAGTTTGAACTTGCTGCACTCAACCATCTTCTTAGAAATTAAACTGATTCCTAGAAGCGAATTAACTCATTTCACAAACTACAGTGTTCGGTACTGAAGATGTTTCTTTTCTAAAGAAACTACTTTAGAAATGAGGCCAATCTACTAAGTTGTGCAACTTTTCAGATTACATTAACAAGGAAAGTTTGAACTTGCTGCACTCAACCTTCTTTTTAGGAAAGCAAGTGATTCCTAGAACCGAATGAGCTTATTTCACACAGTAAAATGTTCGGCAATAAAGATGTTAATTTTCTCAACAAACTACTTTACAAATGAGGCGAATCCACTAACTTGGCCACCTTTTTAGATTACATTAACAAGGAAAGTTTGAACTTGCTGCACTCAACCATCTTCGTAGAAATTAAACTGATTCCTACAAGCGAATTCACTTATTTCACACAGTACAGTGTCGGTACTGAAGATGTTTCTTTTCTAAAGAAACTACTTTAGAAATGAAGCGAATCCACTAACTTGTACATCTTGTTGGATTACACAAACTAGGACAATTTGCACTTGCTGCACTCAACCTTCTTTGTAGGAAAGCAAGTGATTCCGAGAAATGAACTAGCTCATTTCACATAGTACAGTGGTCGGTAATGAAGATGTTTGTTTTCTAAACAAACTACTTTAGAAATGAGGCCAATCTACTAAGTTGTGCATCTTTTCAGATTACATTAACAAGGAAAGTTGGAATTTGCTGCACTCAACCTTCTTTGTAGGAAAGCAACTGATTCCTAGAACCGAATGCGCTTATTTCACACAGTACAATGTTCGGCAATGAAGATGTTTGTTTTCTCAACAAAGTACTTTACAAATGAGGCGAATCTTCTAACTTGGCCATCTTTTTAGATTACATTAACAAGGAAAGTTTGAACTTGCTGCACTCAACCTTCTCTGTAGGAAAGCAACTGATTCCTAGAACCGAATGAGCTTATTTCACACAGTACAATGTTTGGCAATGAAGATGTTTGTTTTCTCAACAAACTACTTTACAAATGAGGTGAATCTACTGACTTGGCCATCTTTTTAGATTACATTAATAAGGAAAGTTTGAACTTGCTGCACTCAACCATCTTCGTAGAAATTAAACTGATTCCTAGAAGCCAATTCACTTATTTCACACAGTACAGTGTTCGGTACTGAAGATGTTTCTTTTCTAAAGAAACTACTTTAGAAATGACGCGAATCCACTAACTTGTACATCTTGTTACAGTACACAAACTAGGAAAGTTTCACCTTGCTGCACTCAACCTTCTTCGTAGGAAACCAAGTGATTCCTACAATGGAACTAGCTTTTTTCACATAGTACAGTGTTCTTAATGAATATGTTTGTTTTCTAAACAAACTACTTTAGAAATGAGGCCAATCTACTAAGTTGTGCATCTTTTCAGATTACATTAACAAGGAAAGTTTGAACTTGCTGCACTCAACCTTCTTTGTAGGAAGGCAACTGATTCCTAGAACCGAATGAGCTTATTTCACACAGTCCAATGTTCAGCAATGATGATGTTTGTTTTCTCAACAAAGTAGTTTACAAATGAGGTGAATCTTCTAATTGGCCATCTTTTTAGATTACATTAACAAGGAAAGTTTGAACTTGCTGCACTCAACCTTCTTCGTAGGAAAGCATGTGATTCCTAGAACCGAACTACCTCATTTCACGTAGTACAGTGTTCGGTAATGAAGATGTTTCTTTTGTAAACAAACTACTTTAGAAATGAGGCCAATCTACTAAGTTGTGCAACTTTTCAGATTACATTAACAAGGAAAGTTTGAACTTGCTGCACTCAACCTTCTTCATAGGAAAGAAAGTATTCCTAGAACGGAACTAGCTCATTTCACATAGTACAGTGTTCGGTAATGAAGATGTTTGTTTTCTAAACAAACTACTTTAGAAATGAGGAAAACCTACTAAGTTGTGCATCTTTTCAGATTACAGTAACAAAGAAAGTTTGAACTTGCTGCACTCAACCTTCTTCGTAGAAATGAAACTGATTCCTAGAAGCGAATTAACTTTTTTCACACTGTACAGTCTTTGGTACTGAAGATGTTTCTTTTCTAAAGGAACTACATTAGTAATAAGGCGAATCCACTAACTTGTATATCTTGTTAGATTACACAAACTAGGAAAATTTTAACTTGCTGCACTCAACCATCTTCGTAGAAAGGAAACTGATTCCTAGAACCGAATTAACTTATTTCACACAGTACAGTGTTCGGTACTGAAGATGTTTCATTTCTAAAGAAAGTACTCAAGAAATGAGGCTAATCTACTAAGTTGTGCATCTTTTTAGATTCCATTAACAAGGAAAGTTTGAACTTGCTGCACTCAACCATCTTCGTAGAAATTAAACTGATTCCTAGAAGCGAATTAACTCATTTCACACAGTACAGTGTTCGGTACTGAAGATGTTTCTTTTCTCAAGAAACTACTTTAGAAATGAGGCCAATCTACTAAGTTGTACAACTTTTCAAATTACATTAACAAGGAAAGTTTGAACTTGCTGCACTCAACCATCTTCTTAGAAATTAAACTGATTCCTAGAAGCGAATTAACTCATTTCACACAGTACAGTGTTCGGTACTGAAGATGTTTCTTTTCTCAAGAAACTACTTTAGAAATGAGGCCAATCTACTAAGTTGTACAACTTTTCAAATTACATTAACAAGGAAAGTTTGAACTTGCTGCACTCAACCTTCTTTGTAGGAAAGCAAGTGATTCCTAGAACCGAATGACCTTATTACACACAGTACAATCTTCGGCAATAAAGATGTTAGTTTTCTCAACAAAATACTTTACAAATGAGCCGAATCTACTAACTTGGCCATCTTTTTTGATTACATTAACAAGGAAAGTTTGAACTTGCTGCACTCAACCATCTTCGTAGAAATTAAACTGATTCCTAGAAGCGAATTCACTTATTTCATACAGTACAGTGTTCGTTACTGAAGATGTTTCTTTTCTAAAGAAACTACTTTAGAAATGAGGCAAATCAACTAACTTGTACATCTTGTTAGATTGCACAAACTAGGAAAGTTTGAACTTGCTGCACTCAACCTTCTTCGTAGGAAAGCAAGTGATTCCTAGAATTGAACTAGCTCATTTCACATAGTACAGTGTTCGGTAATGAAGATGTTTGTTTTCTAAACAAACTGCTTTAGAAATGAGTCCAATCTACTAAGTTGTGCATCTTTTCAGATTACATTAACAAGGAAAGTTTGAACATACTGCACTCAACCATGTACGTAGAAATTAAACTGATTCCTAGAAGCGAATTCACTTATTTCACACAGTACAGTGTTCGGTACTGAAGATGATTCTTTTCTAAAGAAACTTCTTTAGAAATGAGGCGAATCCACTAACTTGTACATCTTGTTAGATTGCACAAACTAGGAAAGTTTGAACTTGCTGCACTCAACCTTCTTCGTAGGAAAGCAAGTGATTCCTGGAATCGAACTAGCTCATTTCACATAGTACAGTGTTCGGTAATGAAGATGTTTGTTTTCTAAACAAACTGCTTTAGAAATGAGGCCAATCTACTAAGTTGTGCATCTTTTCAGATTACATTAACAAGGAAAGTTTGAACTTGCTGCACTCAACCTTCTTTATAGGAAAGCAACTGATTCCTAGAACCGAATGAGCTTATTTCTCACAGTACAATGTTCGGCAATGAAGATGTTTGTTTTCTCAACAAACTACTTTACAAATGAGGCGAATCTACTAACTTGGCCATCTTTTTAGATTACATTAACAAGGAAAGTTTGAACTTGCTGCACTCAACCATCTTCGTAGAAATTAAACTGATTCCTAGAAGCGAATTAACTTATTTCACACAATACAATGTTCGGCAATGAAGATGTTTGTTTTCTCAACAAAGTACTTTACCAATGAGGCGAACCTACTAACTTGGATATCTTTTTAGAGTACATTAAGAAGGAAAGTTTGAACTTGCTAAACTCAACCATCTCCGTAGAAAGGAAACTGATTCCTAGAACCGAATTAACTTATTTCACAAAGTACAGTGTTCGGTACTGAAGATGTTTGTTTTCTAAAGAAACTAATTTAGAAATGACTCGAATCCAGCAACTTGTAACTCTTGTTAGATTACACAAACTACGAAGTTTGAACTTGCTGCACTCAACCATCTTAGTAGAAATTAAACTGATTCCTAGAAGTGAATTAACTCATTTCAAACAGTACAGTATTCGGTACTGAAGAAGTTTCTTTTCTAAAGAAACTACTTTAGAAATGAGGCGAATCCACTAACTTGGACATCTTGTTAGATTACACAAACTCGGAAAGTTTGAACTTGCTGCACTCAACCTTCTTCGTAGGAAAGCAAGTGATTCCTAGAACGGAACTAGCTTATTTGACATAGTACAGTGTTCGGTAATGAAGATGTTTGTTTTCTCAACAAAGTGTTTAGAAATGAGGCCAATCCACTAAGTTGTGCGTCTTTTTAGATTACATTAACAAGGAAAGTTTGAACTTGCTGCACTCAACCTTCTTTGTAGGAAAGCAACTGATTCGTAGAACCGAATGAGCTTATTTCATACAGTACAATGTTGGGCAATGAAGATGTTTGTTTTCTCAACAAAGTACTTTATAAATGAGGCGAATCTTCTGTCTTGGCCATCTTTTTAGATTACATTAACAAGAAAAGTTTGAACTTGCTGCACTCAACCTTCTTCGTAGAAATTAAACTGATTCCTAGAAGCGAATTAACTTTTTTCACACAGTACAGTGTTCGATACTGAAGATGTTTCTTTTCCAAAGAAACTACTTTAGAAATGAGGACAAACTACTAAGTTGTCCATCTCTTTAGTTTACATTAACAAGGAAAGTTTGAACTGGCTGCACTCAACCTTCTTTGTAGGAAAGCAACTGCATTCTAGAACTAAATTAGCTTTGTTCACACAGTACAATGTTCGGCAATGAAGATGTTTGTTTTCTCAACAAACTACTTTACCAATGACCCAAATCTACTAACTTGGACATCTTCTTAGAGCACATTAACAAGGAAAGTTTGATCTTGCTAAACTCAACCATCTTCGTAGAAAGTAAACTGATTCCTAGAACCGAATTAGCTCATTTCACACAGTACAAAGTTTGGCAATTAGGTTTGTTTTCTAAAGAAACTACTTTAGAAATTAGGGGAATCTACTAACTTGGACATCTTTTTAGATGACATTAACAAGGAAAGTTTGAACTTGCTAAACTCAACCATCTTCGTAGAAAGGAAACTGATTCCTAGAACCGAATTAGCTCATTTCACACAGTGCAAAGTTTGGCAATTTAGGTTTGTTTTCTAATGAAACTACTTTAGAAATGAGGCGAATCTACTAACTTGGACATCTTTTTAGATTACATTAACAAGGAAAGTTTGAACTTGCTAAACTCAACCATCTTCGTATAAAGGAAACTGATTCCTAGAACCGAATTAACTTATTTCACACAGTACAGTGTTCGGTACTTAGGATGTTTCTTTTCTAAAGGAACTACTTTAGAAATGAGGCCAATCTACTTAGTTGTGCAACTTTTCAGATTACATTAACAAGGAAATTTTGAACTTGCAGCACTCAACCTTATTTGTAGGAAAGCAAGTGTTTCCTAGAACCGAATTAGCTTATTTCACACAGTACAATGTTCGGCAATAAAGATGTTAATTTTCTCAAGAAACTACTTTACAAATGAGGCAAATCTACTAACATGGCCATCTTTTTAGATTACATCAACAAGGAAAGTTTGAACTTGCTGCACTCAACCATGTCCGTAGAAATTAAACTGATTCCTAGAAGTGAATTCACTTATTTCACACAGTACAGTGTTCGGTACTGAAGATGTTTCTTTTCTAAAGAAACTACTTTAGAAATGAGGCGAATCCACTAACTTGTACATCTTTTAGATTACACAAACTAGGAAAGTTTGAACTTGCTGCACTCAACCTTCCTCGTAGGAAAGCAAGTGATTCCTAGAACGGAACTAGCTTTTTTAACATAGTACAGTGTTCGGTAATGAAGATGTTTGTTTTCTAAACAAACTACTTTAGAAATGAGGCCAATCTACTAAGTTGTGCATCTTTTTAGTTTACATTAACAAGGAAAGTTTGAACTTGCTTCACTCAACCTTCTTTGTAGGAAAGCAACTGATTCCTAAAACGAATGAGCTTATTTCACACAGTACAATGTTTGGCAATGAAGATGTTTGTTTTCTCAACAAACTACTTTACAAATGAGGCGAATCTAGTAACTTGGCCATCTTTTTAGATTACATTAACAAGGAAAGTTCGAACTTGCTGCACTCAACCACCTTCATAGAAATTAAACTGATTTCCTAGAACCGAATTACCTTATTTCACACAGTACAGTGTTCTGTACTGAAGATGTTTCTTTTCTAAAGAAACTACTTTAGAAATGAGGCCAATCTACTAAGTTGTGCATCTTTTCCGATTACATTAACAAGGAAAGTTTGAAATAGCTGCACTCAACCATCTTTGTAGGAAAGCAACTGAATTCTAGAACTAAATTAGCTTTGTTCACACAGTACAATGTTCAGCAATGAAGATGTTGGTTTTCTCAACAAACTGCTTTACCAATGAGGCAAATCTACTAACTTGGACATCTTTTTAGAGCACATTAACAAGGAAAGTTTGAACTTGATAAACTCAACCATCTTCGTAGAAAGTAAAATGATTCCTAGAACCGAATTAGCTCATTTCACACAGTACAAAGTTTGGCAATTTAGGTTTGTTTTCTAAAGAAACTACTTTAGAAAAGAGGCGAATCTACTAACTTGGACATCTTTTTAGATTACATTAACAAGGAAAGTTTGAACTTGCTAAACTCAACCAACTTCATAGAAAGGAAACTGATTCCTAGAACTGAATTAACTTATTTCACACAGTACAGTGTTCGGTACTGAAGATGTTTGTTTTCTAAAGAAACTAATTTGAAATAACGCGAATCCACTCACTTGTACATCTTGTTAGATTACACAAACTAGGAAAGATTGAACTTGCTGCACTCAACCATCTTTGTAGAAATTAAACTGATTCCTAGAACCGAATTCACTTATTTCAAACAGTACAGTGTTCGGTACTGAAGATGTTTGTTTTCTAAAGAAAGTACTTTAGAAATGAGGCCAATCTACTAAGTTGTGCATCTTTTTAGATTACATTAACAAGGAAAGTTTGAACTTGCTGCACTCAACCTTCTTTATAGGAAAGCAAGTGATTCCTAGAACCGAATGAGCTTATTTCACACAGTACAATGTTCGGCAATAAAGAAGTTAATTTTCTCAACAAACTACTTTACAAATGAGGCGAATCTACTAACTTGGCCATCTTTTTAG
This sequence comes from Orientallactaga sibirica, assembly GCA_036365145.1. Classification (NCBI taxonomy): domain Eukaryota; kingdom Metazoa; phylum Chordata; class Mammalia; order Rodentia; family Dipodidae; genus Orientallactaga; species Orientallactaga sibirica. The sequence continues at coordinate 23,559 of JAEOAD010002186.1, forward strand.
ATTACATTAACAAGGAAAGTTTGAACTTGCTGCACTCAACCATCTTCGTAGAAATTAAACTGATTCCTAGAAGCGAATTCACTTATTTCACACAGTACAGTGTTTGGTACTGAACATGTTTCTTTTCTTAAGAAACTACTTTAGAAATGAGGCCAATCTACTAAGTTGTGCATCCTTTTAGATTACATTAAAAAGGAAAGTTTGAACTGGCTGCACTCAACCCTCTTTGTAGGAAAGCAACTGAATTCTAGAACTAAATTAGCTTTTTTCACACAGTGCAATGTTCGGAAATGAAGATTTTTTTTTCTTAACAAACTACTTTACCAATTAGGCAAATCTACTAACGTGGATATCCTTTTAGAGCACATTAAAAAGGAAAGATTGAACTTCCTAAACTCAACCATCTTCGTGGAAAGTAAACTGATTCCTAGAACCGAATTAGCTCATTTCACACAGTACAAAGTTTGGCAATTTAGGTTTGTTTTCTAAAGAAACTACTTTAGAAATGAGGCCAATCTACTAAGTTGTGCATCTTTTAGATTACATTAACAAGGAAAGTTTGAACTTGCTGCATTCAACCTTCTTTGTAGGAAAGCAAATGATTCCTAGAACCGAATGAGCTTATTTCACACAGTACAATGTTCGGGAATAAAGATGTTAATTTTCTCAACAAACTATTTTACAAATGAGGTGACTCTGCTAACGTGGCCAGCTTTTTAGATTACTTTAACAAGGAAAGTTTGAACTTGCTGCACTCAACCATCTTCGTAGAAAGTAAACTGATTCCTAGAACCGAATTAGCTCAATTCACACAGTACAATGTTTGGCAATGAAGGTTTGTTTTCTAAAGAAATTACTTTAGAAATGAGGTGAATCAACTAACTTGTACATCTTGTTAGATTACCAAAACGAGGAAAGTTTGAACTTGCTGCACTCAGCCTTCTTCGTAGAAATTAAACTGATTCTTAGAAGCGAATTAACTTATTTCACACAGTACAGTGTTCGGTACTGAAGATGTTTATTTTCTAAAGAAACAACTTTAGAAATGAGGCCAATCTACTAAGTTGTGCATCTTTTTAGATTACATGAACAAAGAAAGTTTGAACTTGCTGCACTCAACCGTCTTTGTAGGAAAGCAACTGAATTCTACAACTGAATTAGATTTTTTCACACAGTACAATGTTCGGCAATGAAGATGTTTGTTTTCTCAACAAACTACTTTACAAATGAGGCGAATCTTCTAACTTGGCCATCTTTTGAGATTACATTAAAAAGGAAAGTTTGAACTTGCTGCACTCAACCATCTTCGTAGAAATTAAACTGATTCCTAGAAGCGAATTAAATTATTTCACACAGTACAGTGTTCGATACTGAACATGTTTCTTTTCGAAAGAAACTACTTTAGAAATGAGGCCAATCTACTACGTTGTGCATCTTTTTAGATTGCATTAACAAGGAAAGTTTGAACTTGCTGCACTCAACCTTCTTTGTAGGAAAGCAAGTGATTCTTAGAACTGAATGAGCTTATTTCACACAGTACAAGGTTCGGCAATAAAGATGTTAATTTTCTCAACAAACTATTTTACAAATGAGGTGAATCTGCTAACTTGGCCATCTTTTTAGATTACATTAACAAGGAAAGTTTGAACTTGCTGCACTCAACCATCTTCGTACTAAGGAAACTGATTCCTAGAACAGAATTTACTTATTTCACACAGGACACTGTTCAGTACTGATGATGTTTGTTTTCTAAAGGAACCACTTTAGAAATGACGTGAATCCACTAACTTGTACATCTTGTTAGATTACACAAACTAGGAAAGTTTGAACTTGCTGCACTCAACCTTCTTCGTAGGAAAGCAAGTGATTCCTAGAACCGAACTACCTGATTTCACATAGAAGAGTGTTCGGTATTGAAGATGTTTGTTTTCTAAACAAACTACTTTAGAAATGAGGCCAACCTACTAAGTTGTGCATCTTTCTAGCTTACATTAACCAGGAAAGTTTCAACTTGCTGCACTCAGCCTTCTTCATAGAAATTAAACTGATTCCTAGAAGTGAATTAACATTACAAACAGTACAGTGTTCCCTACTGAAGATGTTTCTTTTCTAAAGAAATTACTTTAGAAATGAGGCGAATGCACTAAATTGTGCATCTTTTTAGAATACATTAAAAAGGAATGTTTGAACTTGCTGCACTCAACCGTCTTTGTAGGAAAGCAACTGAATTCTAGATCCGAATTACCGTTTTTCACACTGTACAATGTTAGGCAATGAAGATGTTTGTTTTCTCAACAAACTACTTTACAAATGAGGCTAATCTACTAACTTGGACATCTTTTTAGATTACATTAACAAGGAATGTTTGAACTTGCTAAACTCAACTATCTTCTAGAAATTAAACTGATTCCTAGAACCGAATAAGCTTATTTCATACAGTACAATGTTTGGCAATGAAAGTTTTTTTTTCTAAAGAAACTACTTTATAAATGAGGCGAATCTACTAACTTGGACATCTTTTTAGATTACATTAACAAGGAAAGTTTGAACTTGCTAAACTCAACCATCTTCGTAGAAAGGAAAATGATTCCTGGAACCGAATTAACTTATTTAACACAGTACAATGTTCAGTACTGAAGATGTGTGTTTTCTAAAGCAACTACTTTAGAAATGCAGCCAATCTACTAAGTTGTGCATGTTTTTATGTAACATTAACAAGGAATGTTTGAACTTGCTGCACTACACCTTCTTTGTAGGAAAGCAAGTGATTCCTCGAACCGAATGAGCTTAATTCACACAGTACAATGTTTGGCCATGAAGATATTTGTTTTCTCAACAAACTACTTCACAAATGAGGCGAATCTAGTAACTTGGCCATCTTTTTAGATTACATTAACAAGGAACGTTTGAACTTGCTGGACTCAACCATCTTCGTAGAAATTAAACTGATTCCTAGAAGCGAATTAACATTACACACAGTACAGTGTTCCGTACTAAAGATGTTTCTTTTCTAAAGAAATTACTTTAGAAATGAGGCGAATGCACTAAGTTGTGCATCTTTTTAGAATACATTAAAAAGCAATGTTTGAACTTGCTGCACTCAACCGTCTTTTTAGGAAAGCAACTGAATTCTAGATCCGAATTATCGTTTTTCACACTGTACAATGTTAGGCAATGAAGATGTTTGTTTTCTCAACAAACTACTTTACAAATGAGGTGAATCTACTAACTTGGCCATCTTTGCAGATTACATTAACAAGGAAAGTTTGAACTGGCTGCACTCAACCATCTTTGTAGAAATTAAACTGATTCCTAGAAGCGAATTAACTTATTTCACACAGTACAGTGTTCGGTACTAAAGATGTTTCTTTTCTAAAGAAATTACTTTAGAAATGAGGCAAATCCACTACGTTGTGCATCTTTTGAGATTACATTAACAAGGAATGTTTGAACTTGCTGCACTCAACCGTCTTTGTAGGAAAGCAACTGAATTCTAGATCCGAATTAGCTTTTTTCACACTGTACAATGTTCAGCAATGAGGATGTTTGTTTTCTCAACAAACTACTTTACAAATGAGGCAAATCTACTAACTTGGACATCTTTTTAGATTACATTAACACGGAAAGTTTGAACTTGCTGCACTCAACATTCTTTGTAGGAAAGCAACTGGTTCCTAGAAACGAATGAGCTTATTTCACACAGGACAATGTACGGCAATGAAGATGTTTGTTTTCTCAACAAAGTACTTTACAAATGAGGCGAATCTTCTAACTTGGCCATCTTTTTAGATTACATTAACAAGGAAAGTTTGAACTTGCTGCACTCAACCTTCTTCATAGAAATTAAACTGATTCCTAGAGCTTAATTAACTTATTTCACACAGTACAGTGTTTGGTACTGAAGATGTTTCTTTTCTAAAGGAACTACATTAGAAATGAGGCGAATCCACTAACTTGTACTTCTTGTTAGATTACACAAACTAGGAAAATTTGAACTTGCTTTACTCAACCTTCTTCGTAGAAATTAAACTGGTTCCTAGAAGTGAATTAACTTATTTCACACAGTACAGTGTTCGGTACTCAAGATGTTTCTTTTCTAAAGAAACTTCTTTAGAAATGGGGCCAATCTAATACGTTGTGCATCTTTTCAGATTATATCAGCAAGGAAAGTTTGAACTTGCTGCACTCAACCGTCTTTGTAGGAAAACAACTGATTTCTAGAACTAAATTAGCTTTTTTTCACACAGTACAATGTTCGGCAATGAAGATATTTGTTTTCTCAACTGACTACTTTACCAATGAGGCAAATCTACTAACTTGGACATCTTTTTAGATTTCATTAACAAGGAAAGTTTCAACTTGCTAAACTCAACCATCTTCGTAGAAAGTAAACTGATTCCTACCACCGAATTAGCTCATTTCACACAGTACAATGATTGGCAATGAAGGTTTGTTTTCTAAAGAAACTACTTTAGAAATGAGGCGAATCTACTAACTTGGACATCTTTTTAGATGACATTAACAAGGAAAGTTTGAACTTGCTAAACTCAACCATCTTCGTAGAAAGTAAACTGATTCCTAGAACCGAATTAGCTCATTTCACACAGTACAGTGATTGGCAATGAAGGTTTGTTTTCTAAAGAAACTACTTTAGAAATGAGGCGAATCTACTAACTTGGACATCTTTTTAGATGACATTAACAAAGAAAGTTTGAACTTGCTAAACTCAACCATCTTCGTAGAAAGTAAACTGATTCCTAGAACCGAATTAGCTCATTTCACACAGTACAATATTTGGCAATGAAGGTTTGTTTTCTAAAGAAACTACTTTAGAAATGAGGCCAATCTACTAGCTTGGACATCTTTTTAGATTACATTAACAAAGAAAGTTTGAACTTGCTATACTCAACCATCTTCGTAGAAAGGAAACTGATTCCTAGAACCCAATTAATTTATTTCACACAGTACAGTGTTCATTACTGAAGATGTTTCTTTTCTAAAGAATTACTTTAGAAATGAGGTGATTCCACTAAGTTGTGCATCTTTTTAGAATACATTAACAAGGAATGTTTTAAATTGCTGCACTCAAGCGTCTTTGTAGGAAAGCAAATGAATTCTAGATCCGAATTAGCTTTTTTCACACAGTACAATGTTCGACAATGAAGATGTTTGTTTTCTCAACAAAGTACTTTACAAATGAGGTGAATCTACTAACTTGGCCATCTTTGCAGATTACAGTAACAAGGAAAGTTTGAACTTGCTGCCCTCAACCATCTTCGTAGAAATTAAACTGATTCCTAGAACTGAATTGGTTTATTTCACACAGTACATTGTTCGGTACTGAAGATGTTTCTTTTCTAAAGAAATTACTTTAGAAATGAAGCGAATCCACTAAGTTGTGCATGTTTTTAGAATACATTAACAAGGAATAGTTGAACTTGCTGCACTCAACCGTCTTTGTAGGAAAGCAACTGAATTCTAGATCCGAATTACCTTTTTCACACAATACAATGTTCGTCAATGAAGATGTTTATTTTCTCAACAAGCTACTTTACAAATGAGGTGAATCTACTAACTTGGCCATCTTTGCAAATTACATTGACAAGGAAAGTTTGAACTTGCTGCACTCAACCATCTTCGTAGAAATTAAACTGATTCCTAGAAGTGAATTAATTCATTTCACACAGTACAGTGTTCGGTACTGAAGATGTTTCTTTTCTAAAGAAATTACTTTACAAATGAGGCGAATCCACTAATTTGTGCATCTTTTTAGATTACATTAACAAGGAAAGTTTGAACTTGCTAAAGTCAACCATCTTCGTGAGAAAGTAAACTCATTCCTAGAACTGAATTAGCTCATTTCACACAGTACAATGTTTGGAAATGAAGGTTTGTTTTCTAAAGACACTGCTTTAGAAATGAGGCGAATCTACTAAGTTGGACATCTTTTAGATTACATTAACAAGGAAAGTTTGAACTTGCTATATTCAACGGTCTTTGTAGGAAAGCACCTGAATTCTAGAACTGAATGAGCTTGAACTTATTTCACACTGTACAGTGTTCGGTACTGAAGATATTTCTTTTCTAAAGAAACTACTTTAGAAATGAGGTGAATCCACTAACTTGTACATCTTGTTAGATTACACAAACTAGGAAAGTTTGAACTTGCTGTACTCAACCTTCTTCGTAGAAATTAAACTGATTCCTAGAAGCAAATTAACTTTTTTCACACAGAACAGTGTTTGGTACTGAAGATGTTTTCTTTTCTAAAGAAACTACTATAGAAATGAGGCCAATCTACTAAGTTGTGCATCTTTTTAGATTCCATTAACAAGGAAAAGTTTGAACTTTCTGCACTCAACCGTCTTTGTAGGAAAGCAACTGATTCTAGAACCGAATTAGCTTATTACACACAGTACAATGTTCGGCAATGAAGATGTTTATTTTCTCAACAAACTACTTTAGAAATGAGGCACATCTACTAACTTGGACATCTTTTTAGATTACATTAACAAGGAAAGTTTGAACTTGCTAAACTCAACCATATTCATAGAAAGTAAACTGATTGCTAGACCCGAATAAGCTTTATTTAACACAGTACAATGTTCGCAATGAAGATTTTAATTTTTTTCAACAAACTTTTTACAAATGAGGTGAATCTGCTAACTTGGCCATCTTTTTAGATTACATTAACAAGGAACGTTTGAACTTGCTGCACTCAACCATCTTTGTTGAAATTAAACTGATTCCTAGAACTAAATTAACTTATTTCACACAGTACAGTGTTCAGTACTGAAGATGTTTGTTTTCTAAAGGAACCACTTTAGAAATGACGTGAATCCACTAACTTATGCATCTTGTTAGATTACACAAACTAGGAAAGCTTGAACTTGCTGCACTCAACCTTCTTCGTAGGAAAGCAAGTGATTCCTAGAACCGAACTAGCTCATTTCACATAGTACAGTGTTCGTTAATGAAGATGTTTGTTTTCTCAACAAACTACTTTATAAATGATGCCAATCTACTAAATTGTGCATCTTTTTAGATTACATTAACAAGGAAAGTTTGAACTTGCTGCACTCCACCTGCTTTGTAGGAAAGCAACTGATTCCCAGAATCGAATGAGCTTATTTCACACAGTACAATGTTCGGCAATGAAGATGTTTGTTTTCTCAACAAAGTACTTTTCAAATGAGGCGAATCTTCTAACTTGGCCATCTTTTTAGATTACATTAACAAGGAAAGTTTGAACTTGCTGCACTAAACCTTCTTTGTAGAAATTAAACTGATTCTTAGAACTTAATTAGCTTATTTCACACAGTACAGTGTTTGGCAATGAAGATGTTTGTTTTCTAAAGAAAATACTTTAGAAATGAGGCCAATCTACTAAGTTGTGCATCGTTTTAGATTACATTAACAAGGAAAGTTTGAACTTGCTGCACTCAACCTTCTTTGTAGGAAAGCACCTGATTCCTAGAACTGAATGAGCTCTTATTTCACACAGTACAATGTTCGGCAATGAAGATGTTTGTTTTTCAACAAAAGTACTTTCCAAATCAGGCGAATCCACTAACTTTTACATCTTGTTAGATTACATTAACAAGGAAAGTTTGAACTTGCTGCACTCAACCTTCTTTGTAGAAATTAAAGTGATTCCTAGAAGCAAATTAACTTATTTCACACAGTACAGTGTTCGGTACTGAAGATGTTTCTTTTCTAAAGAAACTACTTTAGAAATGAGGCCAATCTACTAAGTTGTGCATCTTTTAGATTACATTAACAAGGAAAGTTTGAACTTGCTGCACTCAACCTTCTTTGTAGAAAGCAAGTGATTCCTAGAACCGAATTAGCTCATTTCACACAGTACAATGTTCGGTAATGAAGATGTTTGTTTTCTAAACAAACTACTTTAGAAATGAGGCCAATCTACTAAGTTGTGCATCTTTTTAGATTACATTAACAAGGAAAGTTTGAACTTGCTGCACTCAACCTTGTTTGTAGGAAAGCAACTGATTCCTAGAACCGAATGACCTTATTTCACACAGTACAATGTTGGCAATGAAGATGTTTGTTTTCTCAACAAACTACTTTACAAATGAGGCGAATCTACTAACTTGGCAATCTTTTTAGATTACATTAACAAGGAACGTTTGAACTTGCTGCACTCAACCATCTTTGTAGAAATTAAACTGATTTCCTAGAACCGAATTACTTATTTCACACAGTACAGTGTTTGGTACTGAAGATGTTTGTTTTCTAAAGAAATTACTTTAGAAATGAGGCGAATCTACTACGTTTTTCATCTTTTAGATTACATTAACAAGGAAAGTTTGAACTTGCTGCACTCAACCATCTTTGTAGGAAAGCAACTAATTCCTAGAACCGAACTAGCTTTTTCATGCAGTACAATGTTCAGTAATGAAGATGTTTGTTTTCTCAACAAACTACTTTACAAATGAGTCAAATCTACTAAATTGGACATCTTTTTAGATTACATTAACAAGGAAAGTTTGAACTTGCTAAACTCAACCATCTTTGTAGGAAAGTAAAACTGATTCCTAGAACCGAATGAGCTTATTTCACACAGTACAAATTTTGGCAATGAAGATGTTTGTTTTCTAAAGAAACTACTTTTCAAATGAGGTGAATCTACTAACTTGGACATCTTTTTAGATTACATTAACAAGGAAAGTTTGAACTTGCTGCACTCAACCTTGTTTGTAGGAAATTAAACTGATTCCTAGAACCGAATTAACTTATTTCACACAGTACAATGTTCAGTAATGAAGATGTTTGTTTTCTAAAGAAAGTACTTTGAAATGAGGCTAATCTTCTAACTTGGCCATCTTTTTAGATTACATTAACAAGGAAAGTTTGAACTGGCTGCACTCAACCTTGTTTGTAGGAAAGCAACTGATTCCTAGAACCGAATGACCTTTTATTTCACACAGTACAATGTTGGCAATGAAGATGTTTGTTTTCTCAACAAACTACTTTACAAATGAGGTGAATCTACTAACTTGGCCATCTTTTAGATTACATTAACAAGGAACGTTTGAACTTGCTAAACTCAACCATCTTTGTAGAAATTGAACTGATTCCTAGAACCGATTAATTACCTTATTTCCACACAGTACAATGATGTTTCTTTTTTAATGAAAGATGTTGTGCACCTTTTTACATTAAAGAAACTACTTTAGCAACTAAATGAGGCTTTTGAATCTGCTGAAGATGTTTGTTTCTCAACATCTTTTTAGATTACATTAACAAGGAATGTTTGAACTTGCTGCACTCAACCATCTTTGTAGGAAAGAAACTGATTCCTAGAACCGGTAACTAGCTTATTTCACACAGTACAATGTTCGCAATGAAGATGTTTGTTTTCTAAACAAACTACTTTAGAAATGAGTTGAATCTACTAACTTGTGCATCTTTTTAGATTACATTAAAAGGAAAGTTTGAACTTGCTGCACTCAACCTTCTTTGTAGGAAAGCAAGTGATTCCTAGTTTAATGAGCTTATTTCACACAGTACAATGTTCAATGAAGATGTTTGTTTTCTCAACAAACTACTTTACAAATGAGGCGAATCTACTAACTTGCCATCTTTTTAGATTACATTAACAAGGAAAGTTTGAACTTGCTGCACTCAACCATCTTCGTAGAAAGTAAAACTGATTTGAATTAGCTTTATTTCATACAGTATAATGTTTGGCAATGTTTTTTTCTAAAGAAACTACTTTAGAAATGAGAATCTACTAACTTGTACATCTTTTTAGATTACATTAAAAGGAACGTTTGAACTTGCTAAAACTCAACCTTCTTTGTAGAAAGAAACTGACTTTTGAATTAACTTATTTCACACAGTACAGTGGTGGTACTGAAGATGTTTCTTTTTCTAAAGAAACTCTTTTAGAAATGAGGCCAATCTTAAGTTGTGCATCTTTTTAGATTACATTAACAAGGAAAGTTTGAACTTGCTGCACTCAACCTTCTTTGTAGAAAGCAACTGATTCCTAGAACCGAATTAGCTCATTTCACACAGTACAATGTTCGGTAATGAAGATGTTTGTTTTCTAAACAAACTACTTTAGAAATGAGGCCAATCTACTAAGTTGTGCATCTTTTAGATTACATTAAAAGGAAAGTTTGAACTTGCTAAACTCAACCATCTTCCTAGAAAGGAAACTGATTCCTAGAACCGAATTAACTTATTTCACACAGTACAATGTTTGGCAATGAAGATGTTTGTTTTCTAAAGAAACTACTTTAGAAATGAGGCGAATCCACTAAGTTGTGCATCTTTTTAGATTACATTAACAAGGAAAGTTTGAACTTGCTGCACTCAACCATCTTTGTAGGAAAGCAACTGATTCCTAGAACCGAACTAGCTCATTTCACATAGGTGTTCGGTAATGAAGATGTTTGTTTTCTAAACAAACTACTTTAGAAATGAGGCCAATCTACTAAGTTGTGCAACTTTTCAGATTACATTAAAAGGAAAGTTTGAACTTGCTGCACTCAACCTTCTTTGTAGGAAAGCAACTGATTCCTAGAACCGAATGAGCTTATTTTCACACAGTACAATGTTTGGCAATGAAGATGTTTGTTTTCTCAACAAACTACTTTACAAATCAGGCGAATCTACTAACTTGGCAATCTTTTTAGATTACATTAACAAGGAACGTTTGAACTTGCTGCACTCAACCATCTTTGTAGAAATTGAACTGATTTCCTAGAACCGGATTACCTTATTTCACACAGTACAGTTTTCGGTACTGAAGATGTTTCTTTTCTAAAGTAATTACGTTAGAAATGAGGCAAATTCCCTACGTTTTTCACCTTTTTAGAATACATTAACAAGGAATGTTTGAACTTGCTGCACTCAACCATCCTTGTAGGAAAGCAACTAAATTCTATATCCGAATTAGCTTTTTTCATGCAGTACAATGTTCCGCAATGAAGATGTTTGTTTCTCAACAAACTACTTTACAAATGAGTCAAATCTACTAACGTGGACATCTTTTTAGATTACATTAACAAGGAAAGTATGAACTTGCTAAACTCAACCATCTTCGTAGAAAGTAAACTGATTCCTAGAACCGAATTACCTCATTTCACACAGTACAAATTTTGGCAATGAGGTTTGTTTTCTAAAGAAACTACTTTAGCAATGAGGTGAATCTACTAACTTGGACATCTTTTTAGATTACATTAACAAGGAAAGTTTGAACTGGCTGCACTCAACCTTGTTTGTAGGAAAGCAACTGATTCCTAGAACCGAATGAACTTATTTCACACAGTACAATGTTCAGTAATGAAGATGTTTGTTTTCTCAACAAAGTACTTTACAAATTAGGCGAATCTTCTAACTTGGCCATCTTTTTAGATTACATTAACAAGGAAAGTTTGAACTGGCTGCACTCAACCTTGTTTGTAGGAAAGCAACTGATTCCTAGAACCGAATGACCTTATTTCACACAGTACAATGTTGGCAATGAAGATGTTTGTTTTCTCAACAAACTACTTTACAAATGAGGCGAATCTACTAACTTGGCAATCTTTTTAGATTACATTAGCAAGGAACGTTTGAACTTGCTGCACTCAACCATCTTTGTAGAAATTGAACTGATTTCCTAGAACCGGATTACCTTATTTCACACAGTACAGTTTTCGGTACTGAAGATGTTTCTTTTCTAAAGAAATTACGTTAGAAATGAGGCGAATCCCCTACGTTGTGCACCTTTTTAGAATACATTAACAAGGAATGTTTGAACTTGCTGCACTCAACCGTCTTTGCAGGAAAGCAACTAAATTCTAGATCCGAATTAGCTTTTGTCACACAGTACAATGTTCCGCAATGAAGATGTTTGTTTCTCAACAAACTACTTTACTAATGAGTCAAATCTACTAACGTGGACATCTTTTTAGATTACATTAAAAATGAAAGTTTGAACTTGCTGCACTCAACCATCTTCATAGAAATGAAACTGATTCCTAGAAGCGAATTAAGTTATTTCACACAGTACAGTGGTCGATACTGAAGATGTTTCTTTTCGAAAGAAACTACTTTAGAAATGAGGCCAATCTACTATGTTGTGCATCTTTTTAGATTACATTAACCCGGAAAGTTTGAACTTGCTGCACTCAACCTTCTTTGTAGGAAAGCAAGTGATTCCTAGAACCGAATGAGCTTATTTCACACAGTACAAGTTCACACAGTTCGGCAATAAAGATGTTAATTTTCTCAACAAACTACTTTACAAATGAGGTGAATCTGGTAACTTGGCCATCTTTTTAGATTACATTAACAAGGAAAGTTTGAACTTGCTGCACTCAACCATCTTCGTAGAAAGTAAACTGATTCCTAGACCCGAATAAGCTTATTTCATACAGTATAATGTTTGGCAATGAAGGTTTTTTTTCTAAAGAAACTACTTTAGAAATGAGGCGAATCTACTAACTTGGACATCTTTTTAGATTACATTAAAAGGGACGTTTGAACTTGCTAAACTCAACCATCTTCATAGAAAGGAAACTGATTCCTAGAAGCGAATTAACTTATTTCACACAGTACAGTGTTCGGTACTGAAGATGTTTCTTTTCTAAAGAAACTACTTTAGAAATGAGGCCAATCTACTAAGTTGTGCATCTTTTTAGATTCCATTAACAAGGAAAGTTTGAACTTGCAGCACTCAACCTTCTTTGTACGAAAGCAACTGATTCCTAGAACCGAACTAGCTCATTTCACATAGTATGGTGTTCGGTAATGAAGATGTTTGTTTTCTAAACAAACTAGTTTAGACATGAGGCCAATCTACTAAGTTGTGCAACTTTTCAGATTATATTAAAAAGGAAAGTTTGAACTTGCAGCACTCAACCATCTTCCTAGAAAGGAAACTGATTCCTAGAACCGAATTAACTTATTTCACATAGTACAGTGTTCACTACTGAAGATGTTAGTTTTATAAGGAAACCACTTTAGAAATGATGCGAATCCACTAACTTGTAAATCTTTTTACATTACACAAAGGAGGAAAGTTTGAACTTGCTGCACTGAACCTTCTTTGTAGGAAAGCAAGTGATTCCTTGAACCGAACTAGCTCATTTCACATAGTATAGTGTTCGATAATGAAGATGTTTGTTTTCTAAACAAACTCCTTTAGACATGAGGCCAATCTACTAAGTTGTGCAACTTTTCAGATTACATTAAAAAGGAAAGTTTGAATTTGCTGCACTCAACCTTCTTTGTAGGATAGCAACTGATTACTAGAACCGAATGAGCCTATTTCACCCAGTACAATGTTTGGCAATGAAGATGTTTGTTTTCTCAACAAACTACTTTACAAATGAGGCGAATCTACTAACTTGGCCACCTTTTTAGATTACATTACCAAGGAAAGTTTGAACTTGCTGCACTCAACCATCTTTGTAGAAATTAAACTGTTTTCCTACAACCGAATTACCTTATTTCACACAGTACAGTGTTCTGTACTGAAGATGTTTCTTTTCTAAAGAAATTACTTTAGAAATTAGGCGAATCCCCTAAGTTGTGCACCTTTTTAGAATACATTAACAAGGAATGTTTGACCTTGCTACACTCAACCGTCTTTGTAGGAAAGCAACTAAATTCGAGATCCGAATTAGCTTTTTTCACACAGTACAATGTTCCACAATGAAGATGTTTGTTTTCTCAACAAACTACTTTACAAATGAGGTGAATCTACTAACTTGGCCATCTTTGCAGATTACATTAAGAAGGAAAGTATGAACTTCCTGCAGTCAACCATCTTAGTAGAAATTAAACTGATTCCTGGAAGCCAATTAACTTATTTCACACAGTACAGTGTTCGGCACTGAAGATGTTTCGTTTCTAAAGAAATTACTTTAGAAATGAGGCGAATCCACTAAGTTGTGCATCTTTTTAGATTACATTAACAAGGAATGTTTGAAATTGCTGCACTCAACCGTCTTTGTAGGAAAGCGATTGAATTCCAGATTCGAATTAACTTTTTCACACAGTACAATATTCGCAATGAAGATATCTTTTTCTCAACAAACTACTTTACAAATGAGTCAAATCTACTAACTTGTACATCTTGTTAGATTACACAAACGAGGCAAGTTTGAACCTGCTGCACTCAACCTTCTTCGTAGGAAAGCAAGTGATTCCTAGAAACGAACTAGCTCATGTCAAATAGTATAGTGTTCGGTAATGAAGATGTTTGTTTTGTAAACAAACTAAGTTAGAAATGAGGCCAATCTACTAAGTTGTGCATCTTTTTAGATTACATTAACAAGGAAACTTTGAACTTGCTGCACTCAACCATCTTCGTAGAAATTAAACTGATTCCTAGAACAGTATTACCTTATTACACACAGAACAGTGTTCGGTATTGAAGATGTTTCTTTTCTAAAGAAACTACTTTAGAAATGAGTCCAATCTACTAAGTTGTGCATCTTTTTTGATTACATTAACAAGGAAAGTTTGAACTGGCTGCACTCAACCTTCTTTGTAGGAAAGCAACAGAATTCTAGAACTAAATTAGCTTTTTTCACACAGTACAATGTTCAGCAATGAAGATGTTTGTTTTCTCAACAAACTACTTTACCAAAGAGGCAAATCTACTAACTTGGACATCGTTTTAGAGCACATTAACAAGGAAAGTTTGAACTTGCTAAACTCAACCATCTTCATAGAAAGTAAACTGATTCCTAGAACCGAATTAGCTCATTTCACACAGTACAAAGTTTGGCAATTTAGGTTTGTTTTCTAAAGAAACTACTTTAGAAATGAGGCGAATCTACTAACTTGGACATCTTTTTAGATTACATTATCAAGGAAAGTTTGAACTTGCTAAACTCAACCATCTTCGTAGAAAGGAAACTGATTCCTAGAACCGAATTAACTTATTTCACCCAGTACAGTGTTTGGTACTGAAGATGTTTGTTTTCTAAAGAAACTAATTTAGAAATGACGGGAATCCACTAACTTGTATATCTTGTTAGAATACACAAACTAGGAAAGTTTGATCTTGCTGCACTCAACCTTCTTCGTAGGAAAGCAAGTGATTCCTAGAATCGAACTAGCTCATTTCACATCGTATAGTGTTCGGTAATGAAGATGTTTGTTTTCTAAACAAACTACTTTAGAAATGAGGCCAATCTACTAAGTTGTGCATCTTTTCAGATTACAGTAACAAGGAAAGTTTGAACTTGCTGCACTCAACCTTCTGTATAGGAAAGCAACTGATTCCTAGAACCGAATGAGCTTATTTCACACAGTACAATGTTCGGCAATGAAGATGTTTGTTTTCTCAACAAACTACTTTACAAATGAGGCGAATCTACTAACTTGGCCATCTTTGTAGATTACATTAACAAGGAAAGTTTGAAATTGCTGCACTCAACCTTCTTTGTAGGAAAGCAAGTGATTCCTAGAACGAATGAGCTTATTTCACACAGTACAAAGTTCAGCTATAAAGATGTTAATTTTCTCAACAAACTACTTTACAAATGAGGTGACTCTGCTAACTTGGCCATCTTTTTCAGATTACATTAAAAAGGAAAGTTTGAACTTGCTGCACTCAACCATCTTCATAGAAAGGAAGCTGATTCCTAGAACCGAATTAACTTATTTCACACAGTACAGTGTTCAGTACTGAAGATGTTTGTTTTCTAAAGAAACCACTTTAGAAACGACGCGAATCCACTAACTTGTACATCTTCTTAGATTACACAAACGAGGAAAGTTTGAACCTGCTGCACTCATCCTTCTTCGTAGGAAAGAAAGTGATTCCTAGAACCGAACTGGCTCATTTCACATAGTATAGTGTTCGGTAATGAAGATGTTTGTTTTGTAAACAAACTACTCTAGAAATGAGGCCAATCTTCTAAGTTGTGCATCTTTTCAGATTACATTAACAAGGAAAGTTTGAACTTGCTGCACTCAACCTTCTTTGTAGGAAAGCAAGTGATTCCTAGAACCGAATTAACTTATTTCACACAGTACAGTGTTGGTACTGAAGATGTTTGTTTTCTAAAGAAACCCTTTAGAAACGAGTCGAATCCACTAACTTGTACATCTTGTTAGATTACACAAACGAGGAGAGTTTGAACTTGCTGCACTCATCCTTCTTCGTAGGAAAGCAAGTGATTCCTGGAACCGAACTAGCTCATTTCACATAGTATAGTGTTCGGTAATGAAGGTGTTTGTTTTGTAAACAAACTACTTTAGAAATGAGGCCAATCTACTAAGTTGTGCATCTTTTCAGATTACATTAACAAGGAAAGTTTGAACTTGCTGCACTCAACCTTCTTTGTAGGATAGCAACTGATTACTAGAACCGAATGAGCCTATTTCACCCAGTACAATGTTTGGCAATGAAGATGTTTGTTTTCTCAACAAACTACTTTACAAATGAGGCGAATCTACTAACTTGGCCACCTTTTTAGATTACATTACCAAGGAAAGTTTGAACTTGCTGCACTCAACCATCTTTGTAGAAATTAAACTGTTTTCCTACAACCGAATTACCTTATTTCACACAGTACAGTGTTCTGTACTGAAGATGTTTCTTTTCTAAAGAAATTACTTTAGAAATTAGGCGAATCCCCTAAGTTGTGCACCTTTTTAGAATACATTAACAAGGAATGTTTGACCTTGCTACACTCAACCGTCTTTGTAGGAAAGCAACTAAATTCGAGATCCGAATTAGCTTTTTTCACACAGTACAATGTTCCACAATGAAGATGTTTGTTTTCTCAACAAACTACTTTACAAATGAGGTGAATCTACTAACTTGGCCATCTTTGCAGATTACATTAAGAAGGAAAGTATGAACTTCCTGCAGTCAACCATCTTAGTAGAAATTAAACTGATTCCTGGAAGCCAATTAACTTATTTCACACAGTACAGTGTTCGGTACTGAAGATGTTTCGTTTCTAAAGAAATTACTTTAGAAATGAGGCGAATCCACTAAGTTGTGCATCTTTTTAGATTACATTAACAAGGAATGTTTGAAATTGCTGCACTCAACCGTCTTTGTAGGAAAGCGATTGAATTCCAGATTCGAATTAACTTTTTTCACACAGTACAATATTCCGCAATGAAGATATCTTTTTTCTCAACAAACTACTTTACAAATGAGTCAAATCTACTAACTTGTACATCTTGTTAGATTACACAAACGAGGCAAGTTTGAACCTGCTGCACTCAACCTTCTTCGTAGGAAAGCAAGTGATTCCTAGAAACGAACTAGCTCATGTCAAATAGTATAGTGTTCGGTAATGAAGATGTTTGTTTTGTAAACAAACTAAGTTAGAAATGAGGCCAATCTACTAAGTTGTGCATCTTTTTAGATTACATTAACAAGGAAACTTTGAACTTGCTGCACTCAACCATCTTCGTAGAAATTAAACTGATTCCTAGAACAGTATTACCTTATTACACACAGAACAGTGTTCGGTATTGAAGATGTTTCTTTTCTAAAGAAACTACTTTAGAAATGAGTCCAATCTACTAAGTTGTGCATCTTTTTGATTACATTAACAAGGAAAGTTTGAACTGGCTGCACTCAACCTTCTTTGTAGGAAAGCAACAGAATTCTAGAACTAAATTAGCTTTTTCACACAGTACAATGTTCAGCAATGAAGATGTTTGTTTTCTCAACAAACTACTTTACCAAAGAGGCAAATCTACTAACTTGGACATCGTTTTAGAGCACATTAACAAGGAAAGTTTGAACTTGCTAAACTCAACCATCTTCATAGAAAGTAAACTGATTCCTAGAACCGAATTAGCTCATTTCACACAGTACAAAGTTTGGCAATTTAGGTTTGTTTTCTAAAGAAACTACTTTAGAAATGAGGCGAATCTACTAACTTGGACATCTTTTAGATTACATTATCAAGGAAAGTTTGAACTTGCTAAACTCAACCATCTTCGTAGAAAGGAAACTGATTCCTAGAACCGAATTAACTTATTTCACCCAGTACAGTGTTTGGTACTGAAGATGTTTGTTTTCTAAAGAAACTAATTTAGAAATGACGGAATCCACTAACTTGTATATCTTGTTAGAATACACAAACTAGGAAAGTTTGATCTTGCTGCACTCAACCTTCTTCGTAGGAAAGCAAGTGATTCCTAGAATCGAACTAGCTCATTTCACATAGTATAGTGTTCGTTAATGAAGATGTTTGTTTTCTAAACAAACTACTTTAGAAATGAGGCCAATCTACTAAGTTGTGCATCTTTTCAGATTACAGTAACAAGGAAAGTTTGAACTTGCTGCACTCAACCTTCTGTATAGGAAAGCAACTGATTCCTAGAACCGAATGAGCTTATTTCACACAGTACAATGTTCGGCAATGAAGATGTTTGTTTTCTCAACAAACTACTTTACAAATGAGGCGAATCTACTAACTTGGCCATCTTTGTAGATTACATTAACAAGGAAAGTTTGAAATTGCTGCACTCAACCTTCTTTGTAGGAAAGCAAGTGATTCCTAGAACGAATGAGCTTATTTCACACAGTACAAAGTTCAGCTATAAAGATGTTAATTTTCTCAACAAACTACTTTACAAATGAGGTGACTCTGCTAACTTGGCCATCTTTTCAGATTACATTAAAAAGGAAAGTTTGAACTTGCTGCACTCAACCATCTTCGTAGAAAGGAAGCTGATTCCTAGAACCGAATTAACTTATTTCACACAGTACAGTGTTCAGTACTGAAGATGTTTGTTTTCTAAAGAAACCACTTTAGAAACGACGCGAATCCACTAACTTGTACATCTTCTTAGATTACACAAACGAGGAAAGTTTGAACCTGCTGCACTCATCCTTCTTCGTAGGAAAGAAAGTGATTCCTAGAACCGAACTGGCTCATTTCACATAGTATAGTGTTCGGTAATGAAGATGTTTGTTTTGTAAACAAACTACTCTAGAAATGAGGCCAATCTTCTAAGTTGTGCATCTTTTCAGATTACATTAACAAGGAAAGTTTGAACTTGCTGCACTCAACCTTCTTTGTAGGAAAGCAAGTGATTCCTAGAACCGAATTAACTTATTTCACACAGTACAGTGTTCGGTACTGAAGATGTTTGTTTTCTAAAGAAACCCTTTAGAAACGAGTCGAATCCACTAACTTGTACATCTTGTTAGATTACACAAACGAGGAGAGTTTGAACTTGCTGCACTCATCCTTCTTCGTAGGAAAGCAAGTGATTCCTGGAACCGAACTAGCTCATTTCACATAGTATAGTGTTCGGTAATGAAGGTGTTTGTTTTGTAAACAAACTACTTTAGAAATGAGGCCAATCTACTAAGTTGTGCATCTTTTCAGATTACATTAACAAGGAAAGTTTGAACTTGCTGCACTCAACCTTCTTTGTAGGAAAGCAACTGATTCCTAGAACCGAATGAGCTTATTTCACGCAGTACAATGTTCGGCAAAGAAGATGTTTGTTTTCTCAACAAAGTACTTTAGAAATCAGGTGAGTCTTCTAACTTGGCCATCTTTTTAGATTACATTAACAAGGAAAGTTTGAATTTGCTACACTCAACCATCTTCGTAGAAATTGAACTGATTCCTAGAAGCGAATTCAGTTATTTCACACAGTACAGTGTTCGGTACTGAAGATGTTTCTTTTCTAAAGAAACTACTTTAGAAATGAGACGAATGCACTAACTTGTATATCTTGTTAGATTACACAAACTAGGAAAGTTTGAACTTGCTGCACTGAACCTTCTTCCTAGAAATTAAACTGATTCTTAGAAGCGAATTAAGTTATTTCACACAGTACAGTGTTCGGTACTGAAGATGTTTCTTTTCTAAAGAAACTACTTTAGAAATGACATAATCTACTACGTTGTGTATCTTTTTAGATTACATTAACAAGGAAAGTTTGAACTGGCTGCACTCAACCTTCTTTGTAGGAAAGCAACTGAATTCTGGAACCGAATTAGCTTTTTAGACACAGTACAATGTTCGGCAATGAAGACGTTTGTTTTCTCAACAAACTACTTTACCAATGAGGCAAATCTACTAACTTGGACATCTTTTCAGTGCACATTAACAAGGAAAGTTTGAACTTGCTAAACTCAACCATCTTCGTAGATATTGAACTGATTCCTAGAACCGAATTAGCTCATTTCACACAGTACAAAGTTTGGCAATTTAGGTTTGTTTTGTGAAGAAACTACTTTAAAAATGAGGCGAATATACTAACTTGGACATCTTTTTAGATTACATTAACAAGGAAAGTTTGAACTTGCTAAACTCAACCATCTTCGTAGAAAGGAAACTGATTCCTAGAACTGAATTAACTTATTTCACACAGTACAGTGTTCGGTACTGAAGATGTTTCATTTCTAAAGAAAGTACTCAAGAAATGAGGCTAATCTACTAAGTTGTGCATCTTTTTAGATTCCATTAACAAGGAAAGTTTGAACTTGCTGCACTCAACCATCTTCGTAGAAATTAAACTGATTCCTAGAAGCGAATTAACTCATTTCACACAGTACAGCGTTCGGTACTGAAGATGTTTCTTTTCTCAAGAAACTACTTTAGAAATGAGGCCAATCTACTAAGTTGTGCATCTTTTTAGATTACATTAAGAAGGAAAGTTTGAACTTGCTGCACTCAACCTTCTTCGTAGGAAAGCAAGTGATTCCTAGATTCGAACTAGCTCATTTCACATAGTACAGTGTTCAGTAATGAAGATGTTTGTTTTGTAAACAAACTACTTTAGAAATGACGCCAATCTACTAAGTTGTGCATCTTTTCAGAATACATTAAGAAGGAAAGTTTGAACTTGCTGCACTCAACCTTCTTTGTAGGTAAGCAAGTGATTCCTAGAACCGAATGAGCTTATTTCACACAGTACAATGTTCGGCAATAAAGATGTTAATTTTCTCAACAAACTACTTTACAAATGAGGTGACTCTGCTAACTTGGCCAACTTTTTAGATTACATTAACAAGGAAAGTTTGAACTTGCTGCACTCAACCATCTTCGTAGAAAGGAACCTGATTCCTAGAACCGAATTAACCTATTTCACACACTACAGTGTTCACTACGGAAGATGTTTGTTTTATAAGGAAACCACTTTAGAAACGACGCAAATCCACTAACTTGTAAATCTTGTTAGATTACACAAACGAGGACAGTTTGAACTTGCTCCACTCAACCTTCTTCGTAGGAAAGCAAGTGATTCCTAGAACCGAACTAGCTCATTTCACATACTATAGTGTTCGGTAATGAAGATGTTTGTTTTCTAAACAAACTACTTTAGAAATGAGGCCAATATACTAACTTGTGCAACTTTTCAGATTACATTAACAAGGAAACTTTGAACTTGCTGCACTCAACCTTCTTTGTAGGAAAACAACTGATTCCTAGAACCGAATGAGCTTATTTCACACAGTACATTGGTCGGCAATGAAGATGTTTGTTTCCTCAACAAAGAACTTTACAAATTAGGCGAATCTTCTAACTTGGCCATCTTTTGAGATTACATTAACAAGGAAAGTTTGAACTTGCTGCACTCAACTTTCTTCGTAGAAATTAAACTGCTTCCTAGAAGCGAATTCACTTATTTCACAAAGTACAGTGTTTGGTACTGAAGATGTTTCTTTTCTAAAGAAAGTACTTTAGAAATGAGGCCAGTCTAATAAGTTGTGCATCTTTTTACATTACATTAATAAAGAAAGTTTGAACTTGCTGCACTCAACCTTCTTTGTAGGAAAGCAAGTGATTCCTAGAACCGAATGAGCTTATTTCACACAGTACAATGTTCGGCAATAAAGATGTTAATTTTCTCAACAAACTACTTTGCAAATGAGGTGACTCTGCTAACTTGGCCATCTTTTTAGAGCACATTAACAAAGAAAGTTTGAACTTGCTAAACTCAACCATCTTCGTAGAAAGTAAACTGATTCCGAGAACCGAATTAGCTCATTTCACACAGTACAAAGTTTGGCAATTTAGGTTTGTTTTGTAAAGAAACTACTTTAGAAATGAGGCGAATCTACTAACTTGGACATCTTTTTAGATTACATTTGTCGGGGCTTTTTTCCCTCACCACCGGCAGGTAGAGCAAAAGAGAGAGAGAGCCGGGCCAGCCGTTTCTCTTGAGGCTGAGCGAGAAGGCGGGTGTCGGCGACTCAAACCCCTCCCCCCACTAAAACACTGGGAAGAAAAACCACATTGATTCGCGGAGATACGTCTAAGGCGAAACTCGTCGTTTATTGTCAGGGGAGAGATATTTATGTGCTTTGAGGTAGGGGGCGGGAAGAGGGGATGAGAGAAAGGTGTAAAGGCCAATATACTTTGAGGAAGGGGGTGGGAAGAGGGGATGAGAGAAAGGTGTAAGGGCCAACAGTATTTCATCACGTCAGCAGCAGCTGGGTGGAGGCAGTTTCAGCTTAGTTGCTGAGTCAAGGGCAGGTTCAGGCTCGACTAGGCCTTACCGGGAGTAGGCCAAGATTGGCTGGGCTAACCACTTGGCTTCACACCAGGCAGGGCCCAACATCTCCCCCTTTTGTTTTTGTAAGAACGGTGGATGGCATAGTCCCTGTCCTAGGTTGTTCCCCTCTGGGAACCTTACCCGTCTCTGGGCACTATGCCTCTAGCCCGTTGACCACTCCACGCCCTGTCTTAGGTTGTCTCAGCCTGTCTGAGAACTTACCCGTCATTGGTTCAATGGAGGGCGGGGGAGGGATGTTAGGTGGATAGCCAGTAAGTGGAAAAGCCATTGTCTTTGAGTCGTAAACCTGTGGTGCCTTGGCCTGATGAAGTTTAATTGCTTCAAGCTGTTGGTGAAAGAATTGTGTAATCTTATTAATTACACAGGGCCCGAGAGTGAGGATAAGAAGAAGGAGGGGTTCAAGGGGAGGGAGAAGGTAGGGTATAGAGCAAGAAGAAGGAGGGGTCCAAGGGGAGGGAGAAGGTGGGATAAAAAGCCATGTAAGTTCGTCTACAGCAGGTTTTCTTAGGAGTCCCGACTCCTCTTCTGTAAATCTTTCTGGAGCTTTTCTGGCTTCATTCAGGTCTAGTAGCATCCACACCTTCAGTTGTTCCTGGGGAAGAAACAGAGGCATAGTTCTCAGGGGTGTCATACTCCCTGGAAAATTGATTATTATCATCCCCTTGTTGGGGTAAATATTTTAAGTCTCTTGCCGGTACCCAAATAGGTCTTTTTTCCTCTTGAGGAAATACACATCCAAATCCTCTCCCTGCTGTGAGGAGGGGGTCTGGTCCCCTCCAGGCCCCAGTTAATGGGTCCCTCCAGATGGAGCTGTAGGTGACAGCTGAGGTCCAATGTTTTTGAAAAGGGGACAAGTGTCTATCTTCTTTAGAAAAATTTAAAATATTTAGGGTTAATAATGCCCTTTTTTAGTTGGTCATGTGGGGGTAGAGATTCCCCCTTTTGTTTTTGTAATTGAGATTTGAGAGTTTGATGATATCTTTTCACGATGGCCTGGCCCCCGCGGGTTATATGGGATGCCTGTGGAAAGTGAGATTTTCCAGGTTTGGAGGAAATCTATAAAAGTTTTGTTTACAAAGCAGGGACCATTATCGGTTTTGATTTGATCTGGTAATCCAAGGGTGGCAAAGCATTGAAGTATATGGCTAATAGTATGTTTAGTTTTTTCCCAGCATGTGCTGATCCTGTGACCTCATGGGAGATAGACTTTATGGGTATAGACTTTTCTCCCCTCCTTAGGGAGGGTAAACAACTAGGAAGCTCCCAAGCGCCCCCATCAGTGAATACGGTAAGAAAATCAGGGTTGGGTTTAGATAAAAAAAAAGTCTGGGGTCTCCATTCCAACCTAGAGAAGGAGCTCATCCATTAATAAGGACCATAGTGACAATCAATTATACCCAGAAACCCCTCAAGGGCAATAGCAACCCTGTTGTTATTTCTCTGAAGCCAAGTGAAGTCTGTTACCTTAAAGGGGGTGACAATGACATGAGGCTCCGTGCCAAACAATCGGACAGAGGTGTCCCTGCCCTTTATAATGCAGTCTGTAATCTGGTTAGTTATAGAGTAAACTCTGGGGACTCCACCAAGGGAGAGGTGAATCCATTGGATGGGTTCTCCTTCCTGGGCCAACAGCGCAGTGCATAATATTTCCCCAGAGAAAATACAGAGGGAGATAGGTAAGTTAGGATCAAACCTCTTTAGGACAGCAGCATCAATGGCCCGTTGTACCTTATGTAGAATTTGTTCATGACGAGGGGGCAAGGTTATCTGAGAGGAAAGAGTAAGACCCTTTAAGAGGTCAAATAAAGGGGACAGTTCCTCAGTAGTTATGGGTAGCCAGGGCCTCATCCAATTAATTTCTCCCAGCACCTTTTGGAGTTGAGGCAAAGTATAGAATTTTTGAATATGGAGTTGGGGTTTGACAGGAGAGACAGTATTAAGGAATAACCTGGAGCCCAAAATCTTGAAGGGAGAGGCAGTTTGAATCTTTTTTGGAGACACCTGTAAAATGGCAAGGCATCTTGGAGATCAGATGGGTTGGAATGACCTAAAATAATAATAAAACATTAGGATGGTTAATCAAGGAAGAAAAGATATGAGACATGTATTGTTAAGGTTAATCCAGGGCTGACAGCTAGCAGTTTTTATGATGTTGAAACTTATAGATCTAGGGAAGTTCCATACTGGCAGACGTTGGCCTGTCTTTGTAGAGCCATGAAAGAGAGAAAAAGAAATTAATTAGATATATAGTACATATAGTAAAATTATTGTAGTTAAGTCACAGTAAGCTTTAGGAATTTTTGTTAGGCACATTTTGTATATTTTTATAATGGAATTTTTAAACCATTATTACACCTTAAAATTGGCCCCAGTGACATTGTCTTTAGTAAGGTGATTGTAGATGTAAACTATAAGTTAATAAAATATTGAATATATTGGGGGACATATATTTAAATTATTACATTTTGTCCCTGGCTTTTAATAGATTTATAATAACAGTAACAATAATACTTGGTATAAGGCATAGTAAGGAGAGAGAAAACAATTTAAATTTAACCACCATTAGCCGTCATTAAATTTTTGTAGTAACCAGAGACTGATAGTCTTTAGGTTTTTTAATTTTGTCCCTCCAGTTGGGCAGAGTTGTCAGGGAAAACTTTAATCCCAGGCTAACATTGTATTACCAATTGAGTTAGTTGGGCTTAGTCTTATATTTTATGAATTGAGTTAGGTGGGCAGAGAGAGAGAGAGAGAAAAAATGGGCGTGCCAGGCCTCTAGCCACTGTTTACATGGGTACTGGAGAATTGAGCCTCGAATCAGGGTCCTTAGGCTCTACAGGCAAATGTTTAACAATTAAGCCATCTCTTTATCTTTATGTTAATGGGAAGGCAGCTAAGGGTGGGACAATGGTGTGTAGGATATAGCCATATAGACTTGAAAAATAGGATTTTTTACCTCTAGCAGGGCAATATGAATGTCTCCAGCTGTTTTTTTAATTTTTAAAAGTAAATACTTTGGGCCCCGTGGGACACTTAGTTAAGAGCATAGAGGGAGCGTCTAGAGGCAAAAGGGGCGGAGACGGCAGCGGCTCGCCTCATGGCCTCATGGCGGACCGCCCGCCCGTTCCTAAGATATTTTTAAAGCAAGTTAGGAGTCCGCCCATCTGCCTCTTTGTTGTTTGGTTGGCCTTTTTTTTTTTTTTTGACAAAAGTGACCAAAAGTGACACCTGGAGGTGCGGGCAAGGTGCAGCCAGTGAGGCTCGGCACAGTGCTTGGGCCCGGGCTGGAGCCGCCGCTTAGGACCATCCCACTCGGTCGGCCCGCTTCCCTCAGGTATGTCGGCGGAGCCTGGCTGTTGTCCCTCTGCTCAAAGCGCGCAAGTTTTGTTTTGTGGACCAGTGACTTGTGTTTTACGCCTGCGAGGAAAGTTAACCTCGGTTTGTATTTGATCACAGTTTACATTCATAGAAAGCTACATGGAGGAGCTGTCCTCCATCAGGGGTTTGAGCACATTTGCCTTAGGCAGTAGTTAGGGGCTGAAAAGAGCTGAAAAGATAGCTGCCGGGTGGCGGCTTGGGTGGCGGCCTTGGGAGAAAGGAGATTTTAAAAGTTAGTTTTAGTTTTTTCTTACAGTTTTTAAGGGCAAAAATGAACTTTTCCCTGGAAGAGCCTTTAAGGTTGGCAATTAAGGCAAGGAGGACTGAATTAATCCATGGGGATAAAACAAAAGTTTTGTCCCAAGAGCCACACTGTAGGAGGAGTAGGGCAATAGTGATATATATGAGTACAACATAAGCATAAAGTCCCAAAAAATAGCTAATCATGTTGTAGAATTTTTCTAAGATGGCGCCCCCACTCCAATGAGGGGGCAGGACATTTTGAGAGTTCTCCAGGTTTGCCCATGTGGTGAGCCTCCTCTAGGTTTGTCCACGTGGTGAGTTTTTTTTTTAGGTCTACCCACGTGGTGAGTTTGTTTTTTAGGTTTGTCCACGTGGTGAGTCTCTACCCACGTGGTGAGTTTTGTTTTTAGGACTGCCCACGTGGTGCTTCTAAGATGGCGCCCCCATTCAAATGGGGCAGGACAAAAATGGCGGCACCGCAGAAGTGGTCTGTTGGAAACCCAAAAATGAGAGGAAAGAGAAAAGAACAAGAGATGTTGAAGTTTGGGACGGAGTCTTTATTTAAATGAGGAGGCAAAACATTTAAAGTCTCCTCTAGGTCTGTCCACGTGGTGTGTCCGCCATGAATGTACCCATTTAGAAATGGCGGCAAACCGGAAATGGAAGGAAAGAGAAAGGAAGTTGAAGTAAGCACAGATTATAGAAGTAAAGGTTAGAATATTAAATATGAAGATTACCTCATAACTTATGAGGATACACCCGTCAGCAGTCCGATTAGTTCGTCAGCTTAATTTTGAATTTTTCCTTCGTCACGTCGGCAGTCCGTAGTCCGTTTTGAATCTTCATACGTCCTCACATGGGGCAGTGGTTGTTGTGCCCCACGTTGGGCGCCAAAATGCCGGGGCTTTGTTCCCTCACGACTGGCAGGTAGAGCAAAAGAGAGAGAGAGCCGGGCCAGCCGTTTCTCTTGAGGCTGAGCGAGAAGGCGGGTGTCGGCGACTCAAACCCCTCCCCCCACTAAAACACCGGGGAGAAAAACCACATTGGGTCGCGGAGATACGTCTAAGGCGAAACTCATCGTTTATTGTCAGGGGAGAGATATTTATGGGCTTTGAGGAAGGGGGCGGGAAGAGGGGATGAGAGAAAGGTATAAGGGCCAATATACTTTGAGGAAGGGGGTGGGAAGAGGGGACGAGAGAAAGGTATAAGGGCCAATATACTTTGAGGAAGGGGGTGGGAAGAGGGGATGAGAGAAAGGTGTAAGGGCCAACAATATTTCATCACGTCAGCAGCAGCTGGGTGGAGGCAGTTTCAGCTTAGGTGCTGAGTGAAGGGCAGGTACTCAGGCTCGACTAGGCCTTACCGGGAGTAGGCCAAGATTGGATGGGCTAACCACTTGGCTTCACACCAGGCAGGGCCCAACAACATTAACAAGGAAAGTTTGAACTTGCTAAACTCAACCATCTTCGTAGAAAGGAAATTGATTCCTAGAACCGAATTAACTTATTTCACACAGTACACTGTTCAGTACTGAAGATGTTTCTTTTCTAAAGAAAGTACTCTAGAAATGAGGCTAATCTACTGAGTTGTGCATCTTTTTAGATTTCATTAACAAGGAAAGTTTGAACTTGCTGCACTCAACCATCTTCGTAGAAATTAAACTGATTCCTAGAAGCGAATTAACTCATTTCACACAGTACAGTGTTCGGTACTGAAGATGTTTCTTTTCTCAAGAAACTAGTTTAGAAATGAGGCCAATCTACTAAATTGTGCATCTTTTTAGATTACATTAACAAGGAAAGTTTGAACTTGCTGCACTCAACCTTCTTCGTAGAAATTAAACTGATTCCTAGAAGCGAATTAAGTTATTTCACACAGTACAGTGTTCGGTACTGAAGATGTTTCTTTTCTAAAGAAACTACTTTAGAAAAGGGGCCAATCTACTAAGTTGTGCATCTTTTTAGATTACATTAACAAGGTAAGTTTGAACTTGCTGCACTCAACCTTCTTTGTAGGAAAGCAAGTGATTCCTAAAACCGAGAGAGCAAATTTCACACAGTACAATGTTCGGTTATAAAGATGTTAATTTTCTCAACAAACTCTTTTACAAATGAGGTGACTCTGCTAACTTGGCCATCTTTTTAGATTACATTAACAAGGAAAGTTTGAACTTGCTGCACTCAACCATCTTCGTAGAAAGGAAACTGATTCCTACAACCGAATTAACATATTTCACACAGTACAGTGTTCAGTACTGAAGGTGTTTGTTTTCTAAGGAAACCACATTAGAAATGACGCGAATCCACTAACTTGTACATCTTGTTGGATTACACAAATGAGGAAAGATTGTACTTGCTGCACTCATCCTCCTTCGTAGGAAAGCAAGTGATTCCTAGAACCGAACTAGCTCATTTCACATAGTATAGTGTTCGGAAATGAAGATGTTTGTTTTCTAAACAAACTACTTTAGAAACGAGGCCAATCTACTAAGTTGTGCATCTTTGTAGATTACATTAACAAGGAAAGTTTGAACTTGCTGCACTCAACCATCTTCTAAGAAATTAAACTGATTCCTAGAACCGATTTACCTTTTTTCACACAATACAGTGTTCAGTACTGAAGATGTTTCTTTTCTAAAGAAACTACCTTAGAAATGAGGGGAATGCACTAACTTGTACATCTTGTTAGATTACACAAACTAGGAAAGTTTGAACTTGCTGCACTTAACCTTCTTCGTAGGAAAGCAAGTGACTCCTAGAACCAAACTAGCTCATTTCACATAGTATAGTGTTCGGTAATGAAGATGTTTGTTTTGTAAACAAACTACTTTAGAAATGAGACCAATGTACTAAGTTGTGCACCTTTTTAGATTACATTAACAAGGAAAGTTTGAAATTGCTGCACTCACCCTTCTTTGTAGGAAAGCAACTGATTCCCAGAACCGAATGAGCTTATTTCACACAGTACAATGTTGGGCAATGAAGATGTTTGTTTTCTCAACAAAGTACTTTACAAATCAGGCGAATCTTCTAACTTGGCCTTCTTTTTAGATTACATTAACAAGGAAAGTTTGAACTTCCTGCACTCAACCTTCTTCGTGGAAATTAAACGGATTCCTAGAAGCGAATTCACTTATTTCACACACTACAGTGCTCGGTACTGAAGATGTTTCTTTTCTAAAGAAACAACTTTAGAAATGAGGTCAATCTACTAAGTTGTGCATCTTTTTAGATTATATTAACAAGGAAAGTTTGAACTCTCCACACTCAACCATCTTTGTAGGAAAGCAAGTGATTCCTAGAACCGAATGAGCTTATTTCACACAGTACAATGTTCGGCAATAAAGATGTTAATTTTCTCAACAAACTACTTTACAAATGAGGTGACTCTGCTAACTTGGCCATCTTTTTAGATTACATTAACAAGGAAAGTTTGAACTTGGTGCACGCAACCATCTTCGTAGAAAGGAAACTGATTCCTAGAACCGAATTAACTTATTTCACACAGTACAGTGTTCAGTACTGAAGGTGTTTGCTTTATAAGGAAACCACATTAGAAACGACGCGAATCCACTAACTTGTAAATCTTGTTAGATTACACAAACTAGGCAAGTTTGAACTTGCTCCACTCAACCTTCATCGTAGGAAAGCAAGTGATTCCTAGAACCGACCTAGCGCATTTCACATAGTATAGTGTTCGGGAATGAAGATGTTTGTTCTGTAAACAAACTACTTTAGAAATGAGGTCAATCTACTAAGTCGTGTAACTTTTCAGAATACATTAACAAGGAAAGTTTGAACTTGCTGCACTCAACCTTCTTTGTAGTAAAGCAACTGCTTCCTAGAACTGAATGAGCTTATTTCACACAGTACAATGTTTCGCAATGAAGATGTTTGTTTTCTCAACAAACTACTTTACAAATGAGGTGAATCTACTAACTTGGCCATCTTTTTAGATTACATTAACAAGGAAAGTTTGAACTTGCTGCACTCAACCATCTTCATAGAAATTAAACTGATTCCTAGAAGCGAATTCACTTATTTCACATAGTACAGTGTTCGGGACTGAAGTTGTTTCTTTTCTAAAGAAACTCCTTTAGAAATAAGGTGAATCCACTAACTTGTACATCTTGTTAGATTACACAAACTAGAAAAGTTTGAACTTGCTGCACTCAACCTTCTTCGTAGGAAAGCAAGTGATTCCTAGAACGGAACTAGCTTATTTCACATAGCACTGTGTTCGGTAATGAAGCTGTTTGTTTTCTAAACAAACTACTTTAGAAATGTGGCCAATCTACTAAGTTGTGCATCTTTTTAGATTACATTAACAAGGAAAGTTTGAACTTGCTGCACTCAACCTTCTTTGTAGGAAAGCAACTGATTCCTAGAACCGAATGAGCTTATTTCACAAGGTACAATGTTCGGCAATGAAGATGTTTGATTTCTCAACAAAGTACTTTACAAATGAGGCGAATCTTCTAACTTGGCCATTTTTTAGATTACATTAACAAGGAAAGTTTGAACTTGCTGCACTCAACCTTCTTCGTAGAAATTAAACTGATTCCTAGAAGCGAATTAACTTATTTCACACAGTACAGTGTTCGGTACTGACGATGTTTCTTTTCTAAAGAAACTACTTTAGAAATGAGGCCAATCTACTACGTTATGCATCTTTTTAGATTACTTTAACAAGGAAAGTTTGAACTTGCTGCACTCAACCTTCTTTGTAGGAAAGCAAATGATTCCTAGAACCAAATGAGCTTATTTCACACAGTACAATGTTCGGCAATGAAGATGTTTGTTTTCTCAACAAAGTACTTTACAAATCAGGTGAATCTTCTAACTTGGCCATCTTTTTATATTACATTAACAAGGAAAGTTTGAACTTGCTGCACTCAACCTTCTTCGTAGAAATTAAACAGATTCCTAGAAGCGAATTCACTTATTTCACACAGTACAGTGTTCGGTACTGAAGATGTTTCTTTTCTAAAGAAACTACTTTAGAAATGAGGCCAATCCACTAACTTGTATATCTTGTTAGATTACACAAACGAGGAACGTTTGAACTTGCTGCACTCAACCATCTTCGTAGGAAAGCAAATGATTCCTAGAATCGAACTAGCTCATTTCACA
This sequence comes from Orientallactaga sibirica, assembly GCA_036365145.1. Taxonomy (NCBI): domain Eukaryota; kingdom Metazoa; phylum Chordata; class Mammalia; order Rodentia; family Dipodidae; genus Orientallactaga; species Orientallactaga sibirica. The sequence continues at coordinate 54,800 of JAEOAD010002186.1, forward strand.
TAGTACAGTGTTCGGTAATGAAGATGTTTGTTTTCTAAAGAAACTACTTTAGAAATGAGGCCAATGTACTAAGTTGTGCTTGTTTTCAGATTACATTAACAAGGGAAGTTTGAACTTGCTGCACTCAACCTTCTTTGTAGGAAAGCAACTGATTCCCAGAACTGAATGAGCTTATTTCACACAGTACAATGTTCGGCAATGAAGATGTTTGTTTTGTCAACAAACTACTTAACAAATGAGGCGAATGTACTAACTTGGCCATCTTTTTAGATTACATTAACAAGGAAAGTTTGAACTTGCTGCACTCAACCTTCTTTGTAGGAAAGCAAGTGATTCCTATAACAGAATGAGCTTATTTCACTCAGTACAATGTTGGGCTATAAAGATGTTAATTTTCTCAACAAACTATTTTACAAATGAGGTGACTCTGCTACCTTGGCCAGCTTTTTAGATTACATTAACAAGGAATGTTTGAACTTGCTGCACTCAACCATCTTCGTAGAAAGGAAACTGATTCCTAGAACCGAATTAACTTATTTAACACAGTACAGTGTTCAGTACTGAAGATGTTTGTTTTCTAAAGAAAGCACTTTAGAGACAACGCGAATCCACTAACTTGTACATCTTGTTAGATTACACAAACGAGGAAAGTTTGAACTTGCTGCACTCATCCTTCTTCGTAGGAAAGCAAGTGATTCATGGACCCGAACTAGCTCATTTCACATAGTAGAGTGTTCGGTAATGAAGATGTTTGTTTTGTAAACAAACTACTTTAGAAATGAGGCAAATCTACTAAGTTGTGCATCTTTTCAGATTACATTAACAAGGAAAGTTTGAACTTGCTGCACTCAACCTTCTTTGAAGGAAAGCAACTGATTCTTAGAACCGAATGAGCTTATTTTACACAGTACAATGTTTGGCAATGAAGATGTTTGTTTTCTCAACAAACTACTTTACAAATGTGGCGTATCTACTAACTTGGCCATCTTTTTAGATTACATTAACAAGGAAAGTTTGAACTTGCTGCAATCAACCATCTTCGTAGAAATTAAACTGATTCCTAGAAGCGAATTCACTTATTTCACACAGTACAGTTTTCGGTACTGAAGATGTTTCTTTTCTAAAGAAACTACTTTAGAAATGAGACGAATCCACTAACTTGTACATCTTGTTAGATTACACAAACTAGGAAAGTTTGAACTTGCTGCACTCAACCTTCTTCGTAGGAAAGCACGTGATTCCTAGAACGGAACTAGCTTATTTCACATAGCACAGTGTTTGATAATGAAGATGTTTGTTTTCTAAACAAACTACTTTAGAAATGAGGCCAATGTACTAAGTTGTGCATGTTTTTAGATTACATTAACAAGGAAAGTTTGAACTTGTTGCACTCACCCGGCTTTGTAGGAAAGCAACTGATTCCTGGAACAGAATGAGCTTATTTCACACAGTACAGTGTTCGGCAATGAAGATGTTTGTTTTCCAAACAAAGTACTTACAAATGACGCGAATCTTCTAACTTGGCCATCTTTTTAGATTACATTAACAGGGAAAGTTTGAACTTGCTGCACTCCACCTTGTTCGTAGAAATTAAACTGATTCCTAGAAGCGAATTAACTTATTTCACACTGTACAGTGTTCAGTACTGAAGATGTTTCTTTTCTAAAGAAACTACTTTAGAAATGAGGCCAATCTACTAAGTTGTGCATCTTTTTAGATTACATTACCAAGGAAAGTTTGAACTTGCTGCACTCAAACTTCTTTGTAGGAAAGCAAGTGATTCCTAGAACTGAATGAGCTTATTTCACACAGTACAATGTTCGGCAATAACGATGTTAATTTTCTCAACAAAATATTTTACAAATGAGGTGACTCTGCTAACTTGGCCATCTTTTTAGGTTACATTAACAAGGAAAGTTTAAACTTGCTGCACTCAACCTTCTTCGTAGGAAAGCAAGTGATTCCTAGAACTGAACTAGCTCATTTCACATAGTATACTGTTCTGTAATGAAGATGTTTGTTTTGTGAACAAACTACTTTAGAAATGAGGCCAATCTACTAAGTTTTGCATCTTTTTAGATTACATTAACAAGGAAAGTTTGAACTTGCTGCACTCAACCATCTTCGTAGAAATTAAACCGATTCCTAGAACCGAATTGCCTTATTTCAAACAGTACAGTGTTGGGTACTGAAGATGTTTCTTTTCTAAAGAAACTACTTTAGAAATGAGGCGAATGCACTAACTTGTACATCTTGTTAGATTACACAAACTAGGAAAGTTTGAACTTGCTGCAATCAACCTTCTTTGTAGGAAAGCAAGTTATTCCTAGAACGGAACTAGCTCATTTCACATAGTATAGTGTTCGGTAATGTAGGTGTTTGTTTTCTCAATAAACTACTTTAGAAATGAGGCCAATCTACTAAGTTGTGCATCTTTTTAGATTACATTAACAAGAAAAGTTTGAACTTGTTGCACTCAACCTTCTTTGTAGGAAAGCAAGTGATTCCTAGAACCGAATGAGCTTATTTCACACAGTACAATGTTCGGCAATAAAGATGTTAATTTGCTCAACAAACTACTTTACAAATAAGGATATTCTGCTAGCTTAGCATCTTTTTAGATTACATTGACAAGGAAAGTTTGAACGTGCTGCACTCAACCATCTTCGTAGAAAGGAAACTGATTCCTAGATCCGAATTAACTTATTTCACACAGTATAGTGTTCGGTACTGAAGATGTTTGTTTTCTAAAGAAACTACTTTAGAAATGAGGCGAATCCACTAACTTGTACATCTTGTTAGATTACACAAACTAGGAAAGTTTGAACTTGCTGCACTCAACCTTCTTCGTAGGAAAGCAAGTGATTCCTAGAACCGAACTAGCTCATTTCACATAGTATAGTGTTCGGTAATGAAGATGTTTGTTTTGTAAACAAACTATTTTAGAAATGAGGCCAATCTACTAAGTTGTGCAACTTTTCAGATTACATTAACAAGGAAAGTTTGAACTTGCTGCACTCAACCTTCTTTGTAGGAAAGCAACTGATTCCTAGAACCGAATGAGCTTATTTCACACAGAACAATGTTTCGCAATGAAGATGTTTGTTTTCTCAACAAAGTACTTCACAAATGAGGCGAATCTGCTAACTTGGCCATCTTTTTAGATTACATTAACAAGGAAAGTTTGAACTTGCTGCACTCAACCTTCTTCGTAGAAATTAAACTGATTCCTAGAAGCGAATTAACTTATTTCACACAGTACAGTGTTCGGTACTGAAGATGTTTCTTTTCTGAAGAGACTACTTTAGAAATGAGGCGAATCCACTAACTTGTACATCTTGTTAGATTACACAAACTAGGAAAGTTTGAACTTGCTGCACTCAACCTTCTTCGTAGGAAAGCAAGTGATTCCTAGAACGGAACTAGCTTATTTCACATAGTACAGTGTTCAGTAATGAAGATGTTTGTTTTCTAAACAAACTACGTTAGAAATAAGGCGATTCCACTAACTTGTACATCTTGTTAGATTACACAAACTAGGAAAGTTTGATCTTGCTGCACTCAACCTTCTTTGTAGGAAAGCCACTGATTCCTAGAACCGAATGAGCTTATTTCACACAGTACAATGTTCAGCAATGAAGATGTTTGTTTTCTCAACAAAATATTTTACAAATGAGGCGAATCTTCTAACTTGGCCATCTTTTTAGATTACATTCACAAGGAAAGTTTGAACTTGCTGCACTCAACCTTTTTCGAAGAAATTAAACTGATTCCTAGAAGCGAATTAACTTATTTAACAGAGTAAAGTGTTCGGTACTGATGATGATTCTTTTCTAAAGAAACTACTTTAGAAATGAGGCCAATCTACTACGTTGTGAATCTTTGTAGATTACATTAACAAGGAAAGTATGAACTGGCTGCACTCAACCTTCTTTGTAGGAAAGCAGCTGAAGTGTAGAACTAAATTAGCTTTTTTCACACAGTACAATGTTCAGCAATGAAGATTTTTGTTTTCTCAAAAAACTATTTTACCAATGAGGTAAATTTACTAACTTGGACATCTTTTCAGAGCACATTAACAAGGAAAGTTTGAACTTGCGAAAGTCAAACACCTTCGTAGAAAGTAAACTGATTCCTAGAACCGAATTAGCTGATTTCACACAGTACAAAGTTTGGCAATTTAGGTTTGTTTTCTAAAGAAACTACTTTAGAAATGAGGCGAATCTACTAACTTGGACATCTTTTTAGATTACATTAACAAGGAAAGTTTGAACTTGCTAAACTCAACCATCTTCGTAGAAAGGAAAGTGATTCCTAAAACCGAATGAATTTATTTCACACAGTACAGTGTTCGGTACTGAAGATGTTTGTTTTCTAAAGAAACTAATTTAGAAATGACGCGAATCCACTAACTTCTACATCTTTTTAGATTACACAAACTAGGAAAGTTTGAACTTCCTGCACTCAACCATCTTCGTAGAAATTAAAATGATTCCTAGAAGGGAATTAACTCATTTCACACAGTACAGTGTTCGGTACTGAAGATGTTTCTTTTCTAAAGAAACTACTTTAGAAATGAGGCCAATCTACTAAGTTGTGCATCTTTTTAGATTACTTTAACAAGGTACGTTTGAACTTGCTGCAATCAACCTTCTTTGTAGGAAAGCAAGTGATTCCTATAACCGAATGAGCTTATTTCACACAGTACAATGTTTGGCTATAAAGATGTTAATTTTCTCAACAAACTATTTTACAAATGAGGTGACTCTACTAACTTGGCCATCTTTTTAGATTACATTAACAAGGAAAGTTTGAACTTGCTGCACTCAACCTTCTTCGTAGAAAGGAAACTGATTCCTAGAACCAAATTACCTTTTTTCACACAGTACAGTGCTCAGTACTGAAGATGTTTGTTTTCTAAAGAATCCACTTTGGAAACGACGCAAATCCACTAACTTGTACATCTTGTTAGATTACACAAACGAGGAAAGTTTGAATTTGCTGCACTCATCCTTCTTCGTAGGAAAGCAAGTGAATCCTAGAACCGTACTAGCTCATTTCATGTAGTATAGTCTTCGGTAATGAAGGTGTTTGTTTTGTAAACAAACTACTTTAGAAATGAGGCCAATATACTAAGTTGTGCATCTTTTTAGATTACATTAACAAGTAAAGTTTGAACTTGCTGCACTCAACCTTCTTTGTAGGAAAGCAACTGATTCCTAGAACCGAATGAGCTTATTTCACACAGTACAATGTTCGGCAATGAAGATGTTTGTTTTCTCAACAAAGTACTTTACAAATGAGGCGAATCGTCTAACTTGGCCATCTTTTTAGATTACATTAACAAGGAAAGTTTGAACTTGCTGCACTCAACCTTCTTCGTAGAAATTAAACTGATTCCTAGAAGATTACATTAATTAACTTATTTAACACAGTACAGTGTTCGGTACTGAAGATGTTTCTTTTCTAAAGAAACTACTTTAGAAATGAGGCCAATCTACTAAGTTGTGCATCTTTTTAGATTACATTAAGAAGGAAAGTTTGAACTGGCTGGACTCAACCTTCTTTGTAGGAAAGCAACTGAATTCTAGAACTAAATTAGCTTTTTCACACAGTAAAATGTTCGGCAATGAAGATGTTTGTTTTTCAACAAACTACTTTACCAATGAGGCAAATCTACTAACTTGACATCTTTTTAGATTACATTAACAAGGAAAGTTTGAACTTTGAAATAAACTCAACCATCTTAACAAGAAAGTTTGAAAACTCAACCATTCCTAGAAAAGGAAAGTGATGAAGCTTATTTCACACAGTACAGTGTTCGGTACTGAAGATGTTTGTTTTCTAAAGAAACTAATTTAGAAATGACGCGAATCCACTAACTTCTACATCTTTTAGATTACACAAACTAGGAAAGTTTGAACTTGCTGCACTCAACCATCTTTGTAGAAATTAAAATGATTCCTAGAAGGGAATTAACTCATTTCACACAGTACAGTGTTCGGTACTGAAGATGTTTCTTTTTCTAAACAAACTACTTTAAAAATGAGGCCAATCTACTAAGTTGTGCATCTTTTAGATTACTTTAACAAGGAAAGTTTGAACTTGATGCAATCAACCTTCTTTGTAGGAAAGCAACTGATTCCTAGAACCGAATGAGCTTATTTCACACAGTACAATGTTTGGCAATAAAGATGTTAATTTTCTCAACAAACTATTTTACAAATGAGGTGACTCTACTAACTTGGCCATCTTTTTAGATTACATTAACAAGGAAAGTTTGAACTTGCTGCACTCAACCAATCTTAATAGAATGGAAACTGATTACTAGAACCAAATTAACTTATTTCACACAGTACAGTGTTCAGTACTGAAGATGTTTGTTTTCTAAAGAAACCACTTTAGAAATGACGCCAAATCCACTAACTTGTAAATCTTGTTAGATTACACAAGGAGGAAAGTTTGAATTTGCTGCACTCAACCTTCTTCGTAGGAAAGCAAGTGATTCCTAGAACCGAACTAGCTCATTTCATAGTATAGTGTTCGGTAATGAAGATGTTTGTTTTGTAAACAAACTACTTTAGAAATGAGGCCAATATACTAAGTTGTGCATCTTTTTAGATTACATTAACAAGTAAAGTTTGAACTTGCTGCACTCAACCTTCTTTGTAGGAAAGCAACTGATTCCTAGAACCGAATGAGCTTATTTCACACAGTACAATGTTCGGCAATGAAGATGTTTGTTTTCTCAACAAACTACTTTACAAATGAGGCGAATCTTCTAACTTGGCCATCTTTTTAGATTACATTAACAAGGAAAGTTTGAACTTGCTGCACTCAACCTTCTTCGTAGAAATTAAACTGATTCCTAGAAGCGAATTAACTTATTTCACACAGTACAGTGTTCGGTACTGAAGATGTTTCTTTTCTAAAGAAACTACTTTAGAAATGAGGCCAATCTACTAAGTTGTGCATCTTTTTAGATTACATTAAGAAGGAAAGTTTGAACTGGCTGGACTCAACCTTCTTTGTAGGAAAGCAACTGAATTCTAGAACTAAATTAGCTTTTTTCACACAGTAAAATGTTCGGCAATGAAGATGTTTGTTTTCTCAACAAACTACTTTACCAATGAGGCAAATCTACTAACTTGGACATCTTTTTAGATTACATTAACAAGGAAAGTTTGAACTTGCTAAACTCAACCATCTTCGTAGAAAGGAAACTGATTCCTAGAACCGAATTAGCTCATTTCACACAGTACAGTGTTCGGTACTGAAGATGTTTGTTTTCTAAAGAAACTAATTTAGAAATGACGCGAATCCACTAACTTCTACATCTTGTTAGATTACATGAACTAGGAAAGTTTGAACTTGCTGCACTCAACCATCTTTGTAGAAATTAAACTGATTCCTAGAAGCGAATGAACTCATTTCACACAGTACAGTGTTCGGTACTGAAGATGTTTCTTTTCTAAACAAACTACTTTAAAAATGAGGCCAATCTACTAAGTTGTGCATCTTTTCAGATTACATTAACAAGGAAAGTTTGAACTTGATGCACTCAACCTTCTTTGTAGGAAAGCAACTGATTCCTAGAACCGAATGAGCTTATTTCACACAGTACAATGTTCGGCAATAAAGATGTTAATTTTCTCAACAAACTACTTTACAAATGAGGTGACTCTGCTAACTTGGCCATCTTTTTAGATTACATTAACAAGGAACGTTTGAACTTGCTGCACTCAACAATCTTAATAGAATGGAAACTGATTACTAGAACCGAATTAACTTATTTTACACAGTACAGTGTTCACTACTGAAGATGTTTGTTTTAGAAGGAAACCACTTTAGAAATGACGTGAATCCATTAACTTGTAAATCTTGTTAGATTACACAAGGAGGAAAGTTTGAACTTGCTGCACTCAACCTTCTTCGTAGGAAAGCAAGTGATTCCTAGAATCGAACTAGCTCATTTCACATAGTATAGTGTTCGGTAATGAAGATGTTTGTTTTGCAAACAAACTACTTTAGAAATGAGGCCAATCTACTAAGTTGTGCAACTTTTCAGATTACATTAACAAGGAAAGTTTGAACTTGCTGCACTCAACCTTCTTTGTAGGAAAGCAACTGATTCCTAGAACCGAATGAGCTTATTTCACACAGTACAATGTTCGGCAATGAAGATGTTTGGTTTCTCAACAAACTACTTTACAACTGAGGCGAATCTACTAACTTGGCCATCTTTTCAGATTACATTAACAAGGAAAGTTTGAACTTGATGCACTCAACCTTCTTCGTAGAAATTAAACTGATTCCTAGAAGCGAATTAACTTATTTCACACAGTACAGTGTTCGGTACTGAAGATGTTTCTTTTCTAAAGAAACTACTTTAGAAATGAGGCCAATCTACTAAGTTGTGCATCTTTTTAGATTACATTAAGAAGGAAAGTTTGAACTGGCTGGACTCAACCTTCTTTGTAGGAAAGCAACTGAATTCTAGAACTAAATTAGCTTTTTTCACACAGTAAAATGTTCGGCAATGAAGATGTTTGTTTTCTCAACAAACTACTTTACCAATGAGGCAAATCTACTAAATTGGACATCTTTTTAGATTACATTAACAAGGAAAGTTTGAACTTGCTAAACTCAACCATCTTCGTAGAAAGGAAACTGATTCCTAGAACCGAATTAGCTCATTTCACACAGTACAGTGTTCGGTACTGAAGATGTTTGTTTTCTAAAGAAACTAATTTAGAAATGACGCGAATCCACTAACTTCTACATCTTGTTAGATTACACGAACTAGGAAAGTTTGAACTTGCTGCACTCAACCATCTTTGTAGAAATTAAACTGATTCCTAGAAGCGAATGAACTCATTTCACACAGTACAGTGTTCGGTACTGAAGATGTTTCTTTTCTAAACAAACTACTTTAAAAATGAGGCCAATCTACTAAGTTGTGCATCTTTTCAGATTACATTAACAAGGAAAGTTTGAACTTGATGCACTCAACCTTCTTTGTAGGAAAGCAACTGATTCCTAGAACCGAATGAGCTTATTTCACACAGTACAATGTTCGGCAATAAAGATGTTAATTTTCTCAACAAACTACTTTACAAATGAGGTGACTCTGCTAACTTGGCCATCTTTTTAGATTACATTAACAAGGAACGTTTGAACTTGCTGCACTCAACAATCTTAATAGAATGGAAACTGATTACTAGAACCGAATTAACTTATTTTACACAGTACAGTGTTCACTACTGAAGATGTTTGTTTTAGAAGGAAACCACTTTAGAAATGACGTGAATCCATTAACTTGTAAATCTTGTTAGATTACACAAGGAGGAAAGTTTGAACTTGCTGCACTCAACCTTCTTCGTAGGAAAGCAAGTGATTCCTAGAATCGAACTAGCTCATTTCACATAGTATAGTGTTCGGTAATGAAGATGTTAGTTTTGCAAACAAACTACTTTAGAAATGAGGCCAATCTACTAAGTTGTGCAACTTTTCAGATTACATTAACAAGGAAAGTTTGAACTTGCTGCACTCAACCTTCTTTGTAGGAAAGCAACTGATTCCTAGAACCGAATGGGCTTATTTCACACAGTACAATGTTCGGCAATGAAGATGTTTGGTTTCTCAACAAACTACTTTACAACTGAGGCGAATCTACTAACTTGGCCATCTTTTCAGATTACATTAACAAGGAAAGTTTGAACTTGCTGCACTCAACCTTCTTTGTAGGAAAGCAACTGATTCCTAGAACCGAATGAGCTTATTTCACACAGTACAGTGTTCGAACATGAAGATTTTTGTTTTCTTAACAAAGTACGTTACAAATGAGGCGAATCTACTAACTTGTCCATCTTTTGAGATTACATTAACAAGGAAAGTTTGAAATTGCTGCACTCAACCTTCTTTGTAGGAAAGCAACTGATTCCTACAACTGAATGAGCTTATTTCACACAGTACAATGTTCGGCAATGAAGATGTTTGTTTTCTCAACAAAGTACTTTACAAATGAGGCGAATCTTCTAACTTGGCCATCTTTTTACATTACATTAACAAGGAAAGTTTGAACTTGCTGCACTCAACCTTCTTCGAAGAAATTAAACTGATTCCTAGAAGCGAATTAACTTATTTCACACAGTACAGTGTGCGGTACTGAAGATGTTTCTTTTCTAAAGAAACCACTTTAGAAATGAGGCCAATATACTAAGTTGTGCATCTTTTTAGATTACATTAAAAAGGTAAGTTTGAACTTGCTGCACTCAAACTTCTTTGTAGGAAAGTAAGTGATTCCTAGAACCGAATGAGCTTATTTCACACAGTACAATGTTTGGCAATAAAGATGTTAATTTTCTCAAAAAAGTACTTTACAAATGAGGTGACTCTGCTAACTTGGCCATATTTTTAGATTACATTAATAAGGAAAGTTTGAACTTGCTGCACTAAACCATCTTCGTAGAAAGGAAACTGATTCCTAGAACCGAATTAACTTATTTCACACAGTACAGTGTTCAGTACTGAAGATGTTTGTTCTATAAGGAAACCACTTTAGAAACGACGCGAATCCACTACCTTGTAAATCTTGTTAGATTACACAAACGAGGAAAGTTTGAACTTGCTGCAATCAACTTTCTTCGTAGGAAAGCAAGTGATTCCTAGAACCGAACTAGCTCATTTCACATAGTATACTGTTCGGTAACGAAGATGTTTCTTTTGTAAACAAACTACTTTAGAAATGAGGACAATCTACTAAGTTGTGCATCTGTTCAGATTACATTAACAAGGAAAGTTTAAACTTGCTGCACTCAACCTTCTTTGTAGGAAAGCAACTGATTCCTAGAACCGAATGAGCTTATTTAACACAGTACAATGTTCGGCAATAAAGATGTTAATTTTCTCAACAAACTACTTTACAAATGAGGCGAATCTACTAACTTGGCCATCTTTTTAGATTACATTAACAAGGAAAGTTTGAACTGGCTGCACTCAAACATCTTCGTAGGAATTAAACTGATTCCTAGAAGCGAATTCACTTATTTCACACAGTACAGTGTTCGGTAATGAAGATGTTTCTTTTCTAAAGAAACTACTTTAAAATGGGGCCAATTTACTAAGTTGTGCATTTTTTTAGATTACATTAACAAGGTAAGTTTGAACTTGCTGCACTCAACCTTCTTTGTAGGAAAGCAAGTGATTTCTAAAACCGAATGAGCTTATTTCACACAGTACAATGTTCGGCAATGATGACGTTTGTTATCTCAACAAAGTACTTTACAAATGAGGCAAATCTTCTAACTTGGCCATCTTTTTAGATTACATTAACAAGGAAAGTTTGAACTTGCTGCACTCAACCTTCTTTGTAGAAATTAAACTGATTCCTAGAAGCGAATTAACTTATTTCACACAGTACAGTGTTCGGTACTGAAGATGTTTCTTTTCTAAAGAAACTACTTTAGAAATATGGCCAATCTACTAAGTTGTGCATCTTTTTAGATTACATTAACAAGGAAAGTTTGAACTTGCTGGACTCAACCTTCTTTGTAGGAAAGCAAGTGATTCCTAGAACCGAATGAGCTTATTTCACACAGTACAATGTTCGGCTATAAAGATGTTAATTTTCTCAACAAACTATTTTACAAATGAGGTGACTCTGCTAACTTGGCCATCTTTTTATATTACATTAACAAGGAAAGTTTGAACTTGCTGCACTCAACCATCTTCGTAGAAAGGAAACTGATTACTAGAACCGAATTAACTTATTTCACACAGTACAGTGTTTGGTACTGAAGATGTTTCTTTTCGGAAGGAACTCGTTAGAAATGAGGCGAATCCACTTACTTGTACATCTTGTTAGATTACACAAACTAGGAAAGTTTGAACTTGCTGCACTCAACCTTCTTCTTAGGAAAGCAAGTGATTCCTAGAACATAACTAGGTTATTTCACATAGTACAGTGTTTTTTAATGAAGATGTTTGTTTTCTAAACAAACTACTTTAGAAATGAGACCAATCTACTAAGTAGTGCATATTTTCAGTTACATTAACATGGAAAGTTTGAAATTGCTGCACTCAACCTTCTTTGTAGGAAAGCATCTGATTCCTAGAACCGAATGAGCTTATTTCACACAGTACAATGTTCGGCAATGAAGATGTTTGTTTTCTCAAGAAAGTACTTTACAAATGAGGCGAATCTTCTAACTTGGCCATCTTTTTAGATTACATTAACAAGGAAAATTTTTACTTGCTGCACTCAACCTTCTTCGTAGAAATTAAACTGGTTCCTAGAAGCCAATTAACTTATTTCACACTGTACAGTGTTCGGTACGGAAGATGTTTCTTTTCTAAAGAAACTACTTTAGTAATGAGGCCAATCTACTAAGTTGTGCATCTTTTTAGATTACATTAACAAGGAAAGTTTGAACTTGCTGCACTCAACCTTCTTTGTAGGAAAGCAACTGATTCCTAGAACCGAATGAGCTTATTTAACACAGTACAATGTTCGGCAATAAAGATGTTAATTTTCTCAAAAAACTATTTTACAAATGAGGTGACTCTGCTAACGTGGCCATCTTTTTAGATTACATTAACAAAGAAAGTTTGAACTTGCTGCACTCAACCATCTTCGTAGAAAGGAAACTGATTCCTAGAACCGAATTAACTTATTTCACACAGTACAGTGCTCGGTACTGATGATGTTTCTTTTCTAAAGAAACTATTTTAGAAATGAGGCGAATGCACTAACTTGTACATCTTGGTAGATTACACAAACTAGGACAGTTTGAACTTGCTGCATTCAACCTTCTTCGTAGAAATTAAACTGATTCCTAGAACCGAACTACCTTATTTCACACAGTACAGTGCTCAGTACTGATGATGTTTCTTTTCTAAAGAAACTACTTTAGTAATGAGGCGAATGCACTAACTTGTACATCTTGTTAGATTACACAAACTAGGACAGTTTGAACTTGCTGCACTCAATCTTCTTCGTAGAAATTAAACTGATTCCTAGAACCGAACTACCTTATTTCACACAGTACAGTTCTCAGTACTGATGACGTTTCTTTTCTAAAGAAACTACTTTAGTAATGAGGCGAATGCACTAACTTGTACATCTTGTTAGATTACACAAACTAGGACAGTTTGAACTTGCTGCACTGAACCTTCTTCGTAGAAATTAAACTGATTCCTAGAACCGAATGAGCTTATTTCACACAGTACAGTGTTCGAACATGAAGATTTTTGTTTTCTCAAGAAAGTACTTTACAAATGAGGCGAATCTACTAACTTGGCCATCTTTTTAGATTACATTAACAAAGAAAGTTTGGACTTGCTGAACTCAACTTTCTTTGTAGGAAAGCAACTGTTTCCTAGAACCGAATGAGCTTATTTCACACAATACAATGTTCGGCAATGAAGATGTTTGTTTTCTCAACAAAGTACTTTACAAATGAGGCGAATCTTCTACCTTGGCCATCTTTTAACATTACATAAACAAGGAAAGTTTGAACTTGCTGCACTCAACCTTCTTCGTAGAAATTAAACTGATTCCTAGAAGCGAATTAACTTATTTCACACAGTACAGTGTTCGGTTCTGAAGATGTTTCTTTTCTAAAGAAACCACTTTAGAAATGAGGCCAATCTACTAAGTTGTGCATCTTTTTAGATTACATTAACAAGGAAAGTTTGAACTTGCTGCACTCAATCTTCTTTGTAGGAAAGCAAGTGATTCCTAGAACCGAACTGGCTCATTTCACATAGTATAGGGTTCGGTAATGAAGATGTTTGTTTTGTAAACAAACTACTTTAGAAATGAGCTCAAACTACTAAGTTTTGCATCTTTTCAGATTACATTAACAAGGAAAGTTTGAACTTGCTGCACTCAACCTTCTTTGTAGGAAAGCAAGTGATTCCTAGAACCGAACTGGCTCATTAAACATAGTATAGGGTTCGGTAATGAAGATGTTTGTTTTGTAAACAAACTACTTTAGAAATGAGCTCAAACTACTAAGTTTTGCATCTTTTCAGATTACATTAACAAGGAAAGTTGGAACTTGCTGCACTCAACCATCTTCGTAGAAAGGAAACTGATTCCTTGAAATGAATTAACTTATTTCACACAGTACACTCTTCAGTACTGAACATGTTTGTTTTTAAAGGAAACCTCTTTGAAACGATGGGAATCCACTAACTTGTACATCTTGTTAGATTACACAAACAAGGAAAGTTTGAACTTGCTGCACTCATCCTTCTTCGTAGGAAAGCAAGTGATTCCTAGAACCGAACTGGCTCATTTCACATAGTACAGTGTTCGGTAATGAAGATGTTTGTTTTGTAAACAAACTAGTTTAGAAATGAGGCCAATCTACTAAGTTGTGCATGTTTTCAGATTACATTAACAAGGAAAGTTTGAACTTGCTGCACTCAACCTTCTTTGTAGGAAAGCAAGTGATTCCTAAAACCGAATGAGCTTATTTCACACAGTACAATGTTCGGCAATGAAGATGTTTGTTATCTCAACAAAGTACTTTACAAATGAGGCGAATCTTCTAACTTGGCCATCTTTCTAGATTACATTAACAAGGAAAGTTTGAGCTTGCTGCACTCAATCTTCTTCGTAGAAATTAAACTGATTCATAGAAGCGAATTAATTTATTTCACACAAAACAGTGTTCAGTACTGAAGATGTTTCTTTTCTAAAGAAACTACTTTAGAAATATGGCCAATCTACTAAGTTGTGCATCTTTTTAGTTTACGTTAACAAGGAAAGTTTGAACTTGCTGCACTCAACCTTCTTTGTAGGAACGCAAGTGATTCCTAGAACCGAATGAGATTATTTCACACAGTACAATGTTCGACTATAAAGATGTTCATTTTCTCAACAAACTACTTTACAAATGAGGTGACTCTGCTAACTTGGCCATCTTTTCAGATTACATTAACAAGGAAAGTTTGAACTTGCTGCACTCAACCATCTTCGTAGAAAGGAAACTGATTCCTAGAACCGAATTAACTTATTTCACACAGTACAGTGTTCAGTAATGAAGATGTTTGTTTTCTAAAGAAACCACTCTAGAAATGACGCGAATCCACTAACTTGTATATCTTGTTAGATTACAAAACGAGGAAAGTTTGAACTTGCTGCATTCATCCTTCTTCGTAGCAAAGCAAGTGATTCCTAGAACCGAACTGGCTCATTTCACATAGTATAGGGTTCGGTAATGAAGATGTTTGTTTTGTAAACAAACTACTTTAGAAATGAGGCCAATCTACTAAGTTTTGCATCTTTTCACATTACATTAACAAGGAAAGTTTGAACTTGCTGCACTCAACCTTCTTTGTAGGAAAGCAAGTGATTCCTAGAACCGAATGAGCTTATTTCACACAGTACAATGTTCGGCAATGAATATGTTTGTTTTGTCAACAAACTATTTTACAAATGAGGTGACTCTGCAAACTTGGCCATCTTTTTACACTACATTAAGAAGGAAAGTTTGAACTTGCTGCACTCAACCCTCTTTGTAGTAAAGCAACTGATTCCTAGAACCGAATGAGCTTATTTCACACAGTACAATGTTCCGCAATGAAGATGTTTGTTTTCTGAACAAAGTACTTTACAAATCAGGAGAATCTTCTAACTTGGCCATCTTTTTAGATTACATTAACAAGGAAAGTTTTAACTTGCTGCACTCAACCTTCTTTGTAGAAATTAAACTGATTCCGAGAAGCGAATTAACTTATTTCACACAGTACAGTGTTCGGTACTGAAGATGTTTCTTTTCTAAGGAAACTACTTTGGAAATGAGGCCAATCTACTAAGTTGTGCATCTTTTTAGAATACATTAACAAGGAAAGTTTGAACTGGCTGCACTCAACATTCTTTGTAGGAAAGCAACTGAATTCTAGAACTAAATTAGCTTTTTTCACACAGTACAATGTTCGGCAATGAAGATGTTTGTTTTCTCAACAAACTACTTTCCCAATGAGGCAAATCTATTAACTTGGACATCTTTTTAGAGCACATTAACAAGGAAAGTTTGAACTTGCTAAACTCAACCATCTTCGTAGAAATTAAACTGATTCCTACGAGCGAATTCACTTATTTCACACAGTACAGTGTTCGTTACTGAAGATGTTTCTTTTCTAAAGAAACTACATTAGAAATGAGGCCAATCTACTAAGTTGTGCATCTTTTTAGAATACATTAACAAGGAAAGTTTGAACTTGCTGCAGTCAACCTTCTTTGGAGGAAAGCAAGTGATTCCTAGAACAGAATTAGCTTATTTCACAAAGTACAGTCTTCGGTAATGAAGATGTTTGTTTTCTAAACAATCTACTTTAGAAATGAGGCCAATCTACTAAGTTGTGCATCTTTTTAGATTGCATTAACAAGGAAAGTTTGAACTTGCTGCACTCAACCTTCTTTGTAGGAAAGCAACTGATTCCTAGAACCGAATGAGCTTATTTCACACAGTACAATGTTCGGCAATGAAGATGTTTGTTTTCTCAGAAAGTACTTTACAAATGAGGCGAATCTTCTAACTTGGCCATCTTTTTAGATTACATTAACAAGGAAAGTTTGAACTTGCTGCACTCAACCTTCTTCGTAGAAATTAAACTGATTCCTAGAAGCGAGTTAACTTATTTCACACTGTATACTGTTCTATACTGAAGATGTTTCTTTTCTAAAGAAACTACTTTAGAAATGAGGCCAATCTACTAAGTTGTGCATCTTTTCAGATTACATTAACAAGGAATGTTTGAACTTGCTCCACTCAACCTTCTTTGTAGGAAAGCAAGTGATTCCTAGAACCGATTGAGCTTATTTCACACAGTACAATGTTCATCAATAAAGATGTTAATTTTCTCAACAAACTATTTTACAAATGAGGTGACTCTGCTAACTTGGCCATCTTTTTAGATTACATTAACAAGGAAAGTTTGAACTTGCTGCACTCAACCATCTTCTTAGAAATTAAACTGATTCCTAGAACCTATTTACCTTATTTCACTCAGTACAGTGTTCAGTACTGAAGATGTTTCTTTTCTAAAGAAACTACTTTAGAAATGAGGTCAATCTACTAAGTTGTGCATCTTTTCAGATTACATTAACAAGGAATGTTTGAACTTGCTGCACTCAACCTTCTTCGTAGGAGAGCAAGTGATTCCTAGAACCGAACTAGCTCATTTCACATAGTATAGTGTTCGGTAATGAAGATGTTTGTTTTGTAAACAAACTACTTTAGAAATGAGGCCAATCTACTAAGTTGTGCATCTTTTCAGATTACATTAACAAGGAAAATTTGAACTTGCTGCACTCAACCTTCTTTGTAGGTAAGCAAGTGATTCCTAGAACCGAATGAGCTTATTTCACACAGTACAATGTTCGGCAATAAAGATGTTAATTTTCTCAACAAACTACTTTACAAATGAGGTGACTCTGCTAACTTGGCCACCTTTTTAGATTACATTAACAAGGAAAGTTTGAACTTGCTGCACTCAACCATCTTCGAAGAAAGGAAACTGATTCCTAGAACCGAATTAACTTATTTCACACAGTACAGTGTTCACTACTGAAGATGTTTGTTTTATAAGGAATCCACATTAGAAACGACCCGAATCCACTAACTTGTAAATCTTGTTAGATTACACAAAGGAGGAAAGTTTGAACTTGCTGCACTCAACCTTCTTTGTAGGAAAGCAACTGATTCCTATAACCGAATGAGCTTATTTCACACAGTACAATGTTTGGCAAAGAAGATGTTTGTTTTCTCCACAAACTACTTTACAAATGAGGCGAATCTACTAACTTGGCCATGTTTTTAGATTACATTAACAAAGAAAGTTTGAACTTGCTGCACTCAACCATCTTCGTAGAAATTAAACTGATTCCTAGAAGCTAATTCACTTATTTCACACAGTACAGTGTTCGGTACTGAAGATGTTTCTTGTCTAAAGAAACTACTTTAGAAATGAGGCGAAACCACTATCTTGTACATATTGTTAGATTGCACAAACTAGGCAAGTTTGAACTTGCTGCACTCAACATTCTGCGTAGGAAAGCAAGTGATTCCTAGAACGGAACTAGCTTATTTCACATAGTACAGTTTTCAGTAATGAAGATGTTTGTTTTCTAAACAATCTACTTTAGAAATGAGGCCAATCTACTAAGTTGTGCATCTTTTTAGATTACATTAACAAGGAAAGTTTGAACTTGCTGCACTCAACCTTCTTTGTAGGAAAGCAACTGATTCCTAGAACCGAATGAGCTTATTTCACACAGTACAATGTTCGGCAATGAAGAAGTTTGTTTTCTCAACACAGTACTTTACAAATGAGGCGAATCTTCTAACTTGGCCATCTTTTTAGATTACATTAACAAGAAAAGTTTGAACTTGCTGCACTCAACCTTCTTCGTAGAAATTAAACTGATTCCTAGAAGCGAATTAACTAATTTCACACTGTATAGTGTTCTGTACTGAAGATGTTTCTTTTCTAAAGAAACTACTTTAGAAATGAGGCCAATCTACTAAGTTGTGCATCTTTTCAGATTACATTAACAAGGAAAGTTTGAACTTGCTGCACTCAACCTTCTTTGTAGGAAAGCAAGTGATTCCTAGAACCGAATGAGCTTATTTCACACAGTACAATGTTCGGCAATAAAGATGTTAATTTTCTCAACAAACTATTTTACAAATGAGGTGACACTGCTAACTTGGCCATCTTTTTAGATTACATTAACAAGGAAAGTTTGAACTTGCTGCACTCAACTATCTTCTTAGAAATTAAACTGATTCCTAGAACTTATTTACCTTATTTCACTCAGTACAGTGTTCAGTACTGAAGATGTTTCTTTTCTAAAGAAACTACTTTAGAAATGAGGTCAATCTATTAAGTTGTGCATCTTTTCAGATTACATGAAGAAGGAAAGTTTGAACTTGCTGCACTCAACCTTCTTTGTAGGAAAGCAACTGATTCCCAGAACCGAATGAGCTTTTTTTCTCACAGTACACTGTTTGGCAATGAAGATGTTTGTTTTCTCCACAAACTACTTTACAAATGAGGCGAATCTACTAAGTTGGCCATCTTTTTAGATTACATTAAAAAAGAAAGTTTGAACTTGCTGCACTCAACCATCTTCGTAGAAATTAAACTGATTCCTAGAAGTGAATTCACTTATTTCACACAGTAGAGTGTTCGGTACTGAAGATGTTTCTTTTCTAAAAAAACTACTTTAGAAATGAGGCAAAACCACTATCTTGTACATCTTGTTATATTACACAAACTGGGAAAGTTTGAACTTGCTGTACTCAACCTTCTTCGTAGGAAAGCAAGTGATTCCCAGAACCGAACTAGCTCATTTCACTTAGTATAGTGTTTGGTAATGAAGATGTTTGTTTTGTAAACAAACTACTTTAAAAATGAGGCCAATCTACGAAGTTGTGCATCTTTTAAGATTACATTAACAAGGAAAGTTTAAACTTGCTGCACTCAACCTTCTTTGTAGGAAAGCAAGTGATTCCTAGAACCGAATGAGCGTATTTCACACAGTACAATGTTCGGCAATAAAGATGTTAATTTTCTCAACAAACTACTTTACAAATGAGGTTACTATGCTAACTTGCCCAACTTTTTAGATTATATTAACAAGGAAATTTGAACTTGCTGCACTCAACCATCTTCGTAGAAAGGAAACTGATTCCTAGAACCGAATTAACTTATTTCACACAGTACAGTGTTCACTACTGAAGATGTTTGTTTTATAAGGAAACCACTTTAGAAACGACCCGAATCCACTAACTTGTAAATCTTGTTAGATTACACAAACGAGGAAAGTTTGAACTTGCTGCACTCAACCTTCTTCGTAGGAAAGCAAGTGACTCCTAGAACCGAACTAACTCATTTCACATAGTATAGTGTTCGGTAATGAAGATGTTTGTTTTGTAAACAAACTACTTTAGAAATGAGGCCAATCTACTAAGTTGTGCAACTTTTCAGATTACATTAACAAGGAAAGTTTGAACTTGCTGCACTCAACCTCCTTTTAGGAAAGCAACTGATTCCCAGAACCGAATGAGCTTTTTTCTCACAGTACACTGTTTGGCAATGAAGATGTTTGTTTTCTCCACAAACCATTTTACAAATGAGGCGAATCTACTAAGTTGGCCATCTTTTTAGATTACATTAACAAAGAAAGTTTGAACTTGCTGCACTCAACCTTCTTTGTAGGAAAGCAACTGATTCCTAGAGCCGAATGATCTTATTTCACACAGTACAATGTTCGGCAATGAAGATGTTTGTTTTCTCAACAAAGTACTTTACAAATGAGGCGAATCTTCTAATTTGGCCATCTTTTTAGATTACATTAACAAGGAAAGTTTCAACTTGCTGCACTCAACCTTCTTCGTAGAAATTAAACTGATTCCTAGAAGCGAATTAACTTATTTCACACTGTACAGTGTTCGGTACTGAAGATGTTTCTTTTCTAAAGAAACTACTTTAGAAATGAGGCCAATCTACTAAGTTGTGCATCTTTTAAGATTTCATTAAAAGGAAAGTTTGAACTTGCTGCACTCAACCTTCTTTGTAGGAAACCAAGTGATTCCTAGATCCGAATGAGCTTATTTCACACAGTACAATGTTCGGCAATAAAGATGTTAATTTTCTCAACAAACTACTTTACAAATGAGGTGACTCTGCTAACTTGGCCATTTTTTAGATTACATAAACAAGGAATGTTTGAACTTGCTGCACTCAACCAAGTAGAAAGGAAACTGATTCCTAGAACCGAATTAACTTATTTCATACAGTACAGTGTTCAGTACTGAAGATGTTTGTTTTATAAGGAAACCACTTTAGAAACGACGTGATTCCACTAACTTGTAAATCTTGTTAGATTACAAAACGAGGAAAGTTTGAACTTGCTGCACTCAACCTTCTTCAGAGGGAAAGCAAGTGATTCCTAGAACCGAACTAGCTCATTTCACATAGTATAGTGTTTGGTAATGAAGATGTTTGTTTTGTAAACAAACTACTTTAGAAATGAGGCCAATCTACTAAGTTGTGCAACTTTTCAGATTAACTGAACAAGGAAAGTTTGAACTTGCTGCACTCAACCTTCTTTTAGGAAAGCAACTGATTCCCAGAACCAAATGAGCTTATTTCTCACAGTACAATGTTTGGCAATGAAGATGTTTGTTTTCTTAACAAAACCATTTTACAAATGAGGCGAATCTACTAAGTTGGCCATCTTTTTAGATTACATTAACAAAGAAAGTTTGAACTTGCTGCACTCAACCTTCTTTGTAGGAAAGTAACTGATTCCTAGAGCCGAATGAGCTTATTTCACACAGTACAATGTTCGGCAATGAAGATGTTTGTTTTCTCAACAAAGTACTTTACAAATGAGGTGAATCTTCTAATTTGGCCATCTTTTAGATTACATTAACAAGGAAAGTTTCAACTTGCTGCACTCAACCTTCTTCGTAGAAATTAAACTGATTCCTAGAAGCGAATTAACTTATTTCACACTGTACAGTGTTCGGTACTGAAGATGTTTCTTTTCTAAAGAAACTACTTTAGAAATGAGGCCAATCTACTAAGTTGTGCATCTTTTAAGATTTCATTAAAAGGAAAGTTTGAACTTGCTGCACTCAACCTTCTTTGTAGGAAACCAAGTGATTCCTAGATCCGAATGAGCTTATTTCACACAGTACAATGTTCGGCAATAAAGATGTTAATTTTCTCAACAAACTACTTTACAAATGAGGTGACTCTGCTAACTTGGCCATTTTTTTAGATTACATAAACAAGGAATGTTTGAACTTGCTGCACTCAACCTTTTTCGTAGAAAGGAAACTGATTCCTAGAACCGAATTAACTTATTTCATACAGTACAGTGTTCAGTACTGAAGATGTTTGTTTTATAAGGAAACCACTTTAGAAACGACGTGATTCCACTAACTTGTAAATCTTGTTAGATTACAAAACGAGGAAAGGTTGAACTTGCTGCACTCAACCTTCTTCGTAGGAAAGCAAGTGATTCCTAGAACCGAACTAGCTCATTTCACATAGTATAGTGTTTGGTAATGAAGATGTTTGTTTTGTAAACAAACTACTTTAGAAATGAGGCCAATCTACTAAGTTGTGCAACTTTTCAGATTAACTGAACAAGGAAAGTTTGAACTTGCTGCACTCAACCTTCTTTGTAGGAAAGCAACTGATTCCCAGAACCAAATGAGCTTATTTCTCACAATACAATGTTTGGCAATGAAGATGTTTGTTTTCTTAACAAAATACTTTACAAATGAGGCGAATCTACTAACTTGGCCATCTTTTTAGATTACATTAACAAGGAAAGTCTGAACTTGCTGCACTCAACCATCTTCGAAGAAATTAAACTGATTCCTAGAAGCGAATTCACTTATTTCACACAGTACAGTGTTCGGTACTGAAGATGTTTCTTTTCTAAAGAAACTACTTTAGAAATGAGGCGAATCCACTAACTTGTACATCTTGTTAGAGTACACAAACTAGGAAAGTTTGACCTTGCTGCACTCAACCTTCTTCATAGGAAAGCAAGTGATTCCTAGAACGGAACTAGCTTATTTCACATAGTACAGTGTTCGGTAATGAAGATGTTTGTTTTCTAAACAAACTACTTTAGAAATGAGGCCAATCTACTAAGTTGTGCATCCTTTTAGATTACATTAACAAGGAAAGTTTGAACTTGTTGTACTCAACGTTCTTTGTAGGAAAGCCACTGATTCCTAGAACCGAATGAGCTTATTTCACACAGTACAATATTCGGCAATGAAGATGTTTGTTTTCTCAACAAAGTACTTTACAAATGAGGCGAATCTTCTAATTTGGCCATCTTTTCAGATTACATTAACAAGGAAAGTTTGAATTTGCTGCACTCAACCCTCTTCGTAGAAATTAAACTGATTCCTAGAAGTGAATTAACTTATTTCACACTGTACAGTGTTCTGTACTGAAGATCTTTCTTTTCTAAAGAAACTACTTTAGAAATGAGGCCAATCTACTAAGTTGTGCATCTTTTTAGATTACATTAACAAGGAACGTTTCAACTTGCTGTACTCAACCTTCTTTGTAGGAAAGCAAGTGATTCCTAGAACCAAATGAGCTTATTTCACACAGTACAATGTTTGGCAATAAAGATGTTAATTTTCTCAACAAACTATTTTACAAATGAGGTGACTCTGCTAACTTGGCCATCTTTTTAGATTACATTAACAAGGAATGGTTGAACTTGCTGCACTCAACCATCTTCGTAGAAAGGAAACTGATTCCTAGAACCGAATTAACTTATTTCACACAGTATTCTGTTGTTGGTTGTCGCGTCCGCCTCGACCAGCAAGGAAGAGGCTAACGCCGGACTCTTCTTGAAGCAGTTTATTCAGGAACCTTGAACAATCTTCTGACTGACTGACTGACTGACTCACTCACTCTCTCACTCACTCACCACTGACTCACTCACTGACTCACTGACTCACTCACTCACCACTCACTGACTCACTCACTCACTGACTGACTCACTCACTCACCACTGACTCACTCACTCACTCACTTTCTCACTGACTGACTGACTGACTCACTCACTGACTGATTCACTGACTCACTCACTGACTCACTCAGTGACTCACTCACTCACTTACTGACTCCCTCACTCACTCACTCACTCACTCACTGACTCACTGACTGACTGACCCCGGGACAAGCCCTCCCAAAGCTTAAGAAGCCTTTGAACAGCCTACCCTGGTAAGCCACGTGGTGAATGCAGATAGGTCCACATATGCGGAAGCAAGCCTAGATCACGGCCCAAGCCAAATAGGGACTTGTTTATCCAGGACAGCACTCGTCATCGCGAAGGCGGAAGGTGGAAGCCAGTGCCATCTTTAAGGCGCGGCACCTTGCAGCTCGCTACAGTTCCCCCTTTTATGTTTTAAAACAAGCCACAGGTAAGAGTAGAGGTCTGATCTCTGATGATGCGTATTGTTGCAACCCTGATGCCTTTTTCTCAGAGGCGGGATCTGGGGCATCAACCCGCATGCAATCAAACATGCTCTTCTCTGGAGTTTTAGGGCTAACCCAGAGTGCAGTGCTTAGCCTCGCAACCTGAGCAGAAAGAAGATTAACTTTTAGTTGTAGCCAGCCAGACTTAGGGGGACTGTGCAGCCTCTATGGCAGTAAAGGCTTGAATGATCATAGCTGCATCCCGTCATTGCGTGACCCTGATTTTACACAGACACCACAAGCAAACCAGAGAGACCAGTAACAGAAGGCCTGCTAAAGAGCACACAAACGCGCCCATTCCTTCAGATGATTCATAGCGGAGATCAGCCAAGATGACAATCCAGAGGCAAAGGAGAGGTCCATGCGGGCAGAATTCACATTAACTACTGCCAGTCTCAGTTCTTTTAAGGTATCTTCAAATTCAAGTGACCAATTCTGTAATAGAAAACTAGACAAAAATCTGGATAAATTTGCAGCCCTAGTATAATTTATATATTTTGAGTTAACTGAGCCACGGCGGCTGCGAGGCTAGCATTGGTCAAAACACTGGCAAGGGGAAGCTGGTTATAATACCCATAAGCCCGCCCCCAACAATACTGCCTCCAGGAGGTGTGAATTCCCAAATTGCCATCAGCTGGGAACATACTCTGCCTCCAGGAGGTGTTAATTCCCAAATTGCCATCAGCTGGGAACCTAGCATTTAGAACACTTGAAGTTTATGGGGGACACCTGAATCAAACCACCACATTTTGTCCCTCGCCCCCGTAAACTGATAACCGTATATGATGTAAAATGTAATGCATTCATGCAAATTTAAAGGTCCCCATAGTTTTTATCAATTACAATGATGTTCATACGTCCCCATAATCCAAGGTCTTCTCACTGTGTAGTCCTGGCTGCCCTGGAACTCACTATGTAGACCAGGCTGGCTTTGAACTTGTGGCAGTCCTGCTCTGCCTCCCATGTGCTGGGATGAAAGGCATGTGCCACCATGAATGGCTCTTTTCCCGGGATTCCCCCTCCAAATAAGGACTTGTTTATCCAGGAGAGCACTCGCCATCGGGAAGGCGGAAGGCAGAAGCCAGCGCCATATTCAAGGCGCGGCACCTCGCAGCTCTCTACATTCGGTACTGAAGACGTTTGTTTTCTAAAGAAACCACTTTAGAAATGACGCGAATCCACTAACTTGTACATCTTGTTAGATTACACAAACTAGGAAAGTTTGAAGTTGCTGCAATCAACCTTCTTCGTAGGAAAGCAAGTGATTCCTAGAACCGAACTAGCTCATTTCACATAGTATAGTGTTCGGTAATGAAGATGTTTGTTTTGTAAACAAACTACGTTAGAAATGAGGCCAATCTACTCACTTGTGCATCTTTTTAGATTACAATAACAAGGAAAGTTTGAACTTGCTGCACTCAACCATCTTCGTAGAAATTAAACTGATTCCTAGAATCAAATTACCTTATTTCACACAGTTCAGTGTTCGGTACTGAAGATGTTTCTTTTCTAAATAAACTACTTTAGAAATGAGGCAAATGCACTAACTTGTACATCTTGTTAGATTACACAAACTAGGAAAGTTTGAACTTGCTGCACTCAACCTTCTTAGTAGAAATTAAACTGATTCCTAGAAGTTTAATTCACTTATTTCACACGGTACAGTGTTCGGTACTGAAGATGTTTCTTTTCTAAAGAAACTACTTTAGAAATGAGGCCAATCTACTACGTTGTGCATCTTTTAGATTACATTAACAAGGAAAGTTTGAATTGGCTGCACTCAACCTTCTTTGGAGGAAAGCAACTGAATTCTAGAACCGAATTAGCTTTTTGCACACAGTACAATGTTCGGCAATGAAGATGTTTGTTTTCTCAACAAACTACTTTACCAATGAGGCAAATCTATTAACTTGGACATCTTTTTAGAGCACATTAACAAGGAAAGTTTGAACTTGCTAAACTCAACCATCTTCAGAGAAAGTAAACTGATTCCTAGAACCGAATTAGCTCATTTCACACAGTACAAAGATTGGCAATTTAGGTTTGTTTTCTAAAGAAACTACTTTAGAAATGAGGCGAATCTACCAACTTGGACATCTTTTTAGATTACATTAACAAGGAAAGTTTGAACTTGCTAAACTCAACCATCTTCGTAGAAAGGAAACTGATTCCTAGAACCGAATTTACTTATTTCACACAGTACAGTGTTTGGTACTGAAGATGTTTGTTTTCTAAAGAAACTAATTTAGAAATGACGCGAATCCAGTAACTTGTACATCTTGTTAGATTACACAAACTAGGAAAGTTTGAACTTGCTGCACTCAACCATCTTTGTAGAAATTAAACTGATTCCTAGAAGCGAATTAACTCATTTCACACAGTACAGGGTTCGGTACTGAAGATTTTAATTTTCTAAAGAAACTACTTTAGAAATGAGAGCAATCTACTAAGTTGTGCATCTTTTTAGATTCCATTAACAAGGAAAGTTTGAACTTGCTGCACTCAACCTTCTTTGTAGGAAAGCAAGTGATTCCTAGAACCGAATGAGCTTATTTCAAACAGTACAATGTTCGGCAATAAAGATGTTAATTTTCTCAACAAACTACTTTACAAATGAGGCGAATCTACTAACTTGGCCATCTTTTTAGATTACATTAACAAGGAAAGTTTGAACTTGCTGCACTCAACCATCTTCGTAGAAATTAAACTGATTCTTAGAAGCGAATTCACTTATTTCACACAGTACAGTGTTCGGTACTGAAGATGTTTCTTTTCTAAAGAAACTACTTTAGAAATGAGGCGAATCCACTAACTTGTACATCTTGTTAGATTACACAAACTAGGCAAGTTTGAACTTTCTCCTCTCAACCTTCTTCGTAGGAAAGCAAGTGATTCCTAGAACCGAACTAGCTCATTTCACATAGTACAGTGTTCGGTAATGAAGATGTTTGTTTTCTAAACAAACTACTTTGGAAATGAGGCCAATATACTAAGTTGTGCATCTTTTTGGATTACATTAACAAGGAAAGTTTGAACTTGCTGTACTCAACCTTCTTTGTAGGAAAGCAACTGATTCCTAGAACCGAATGAGCTGATTTCACACAGTACAATGTTCGGCAATGAAGATATTTGTTTTCTCAACAAAGTACTTTACAAATGAGGCGAATCTTCTAACTTGGCCATCTTTGTAGATTACATTAACAAGGAACGTTTGATCTTGCTGCACTCAACCATCTTGGTAGAAATTAAACTGATTCCTAGAAGCGAATTAACTTATTTCACACAGTACAGTGTTCGGTACTGAGGATGTTTCTTTTCTAAAGAAATTACTTTAGAAATGAGGTGAATCCATTAAGATGTGCAACTTTTTAGATTACATTAACAAGGAAAGTTTGAACTTGCTGCACTCAACCTTCTTTGTAGGAAAGCAACTGAATTCTAGATCCGAATGAGCTTTTTCATACAGTACAATGTTCGGCAATGAAGATGTTTGTTTTCTCAACAAACTACTTTACCAATGAGGCAAATCTACGAACTTGGACATCTTTTTTAGAGCACATTAACAAGGAAAGTTAGAACTTGCTAAACTCAACCATCTTCGTAGAAAGTAAACTGATTCCTAGAACCGAATTATCTCATTTCACACAGTACAATGTTTGGCAATGAAGGTTTGTTTTCTAAAGACTCTATTTTAGAAATGAGGCAAATCTACTAACTTGGACATCGTTTTAGATTATATTAACAAGGAAAGTTTGAACTTGCTAAACTCAACCATCTTCGTGGAAAGGAAACTAATTCCTACCGAATCATCTTATTTCATGCTGTACAGTGTTTGGTACTGAAGATGTTTCTTTTCTAAAGAAACTACTTTAGAAATGAGGCGAATCCACTAACTTGCACATCTTGTTAGACTACACAAACTAGAAAAGTTTGAGCTTGCTGCACTAAACCTTCTTTGTAGAAATTAAACTGATTGCTAGAAGCGAATTAACTTATTTCACACAGTACATTGTTCGGTAGTGAAGGAAGGTGTTTCTTTTCTAAAGAAACTACTTTAGAAATGAGGCCAATCTACTAAGTTGTGCATCTTTTCAGATTACATTAACAAGGAAAGTTTGAAGTTGCTGCACTCAACCTTCTTTGTAGGAAAGCAACTGATTCCTAGAACCAAATGAGCTTATTTCACACAGTACAATGTTCTCCAATGAAGATGTTCATTTTCTCAACAAAGTACTTTACAAATGAGGCGAATCTCCTAACTTGGCCATCTTTTTAGATTACATTAACAAGGAATGTTTGAACTTGCTGCACTCAACCATCTTCGAAGAAATTAAACTGATTCCTAGAAGCGAATTAACATTTCACACAGTACAGTGTTCGGTACTGAAGATGTTTCTTTTGTAAACAAACTACTTTAGAAATGAGGCCAATCTACTAAGTTGTGCATCTTTTTACATTACACAAACTAGGAAAGTTTGAACTTGCTGCACTCAACATTCTTCGTAGGAAAGCAAGTGATTCCAAGAACCGAACTAGCTCATTTCACATAGTGCAGTGTTCGGTAATGAAGATGTTCATTTTCTAAACAAACTACTTTACAAATGAGGCCAATCTACTAAGTTGTGCATCTTTTAAGATTACATTAACAAGGAAACTTTGAACTTGCTAAACTCAACAATCTTCGTAGAAAGGAAACTGATTCCTAGAACCCAATGAGCTTATTTCACACAGTACAATGTTCGGCATTGAAGATGTTTGTTTTCTCAACAAAGTACTTTACAAATGAGGTGAATCTCCTAACGTGGCCATTTTTTAGTTTAAATTAACAAGGAAAGTTTGAACTTGCTGCACTCAACCATCTTCGTAGAAATTAAACTGATTTCTAGAAGCGAATTAACTTATTTCACACAGTACAGTGTTCCGTACTGAGGATGTTTCTTTTCTAAAGAAATTACTTTAGAAATGAGGCGAATGCACTAAATTGTGCATCTATTTAGAATACATTAACAAGGAATGTTTGAACTTGCTGCACTCAACCGTCTTTGTAGGAAAGCACCTGAATTCTAGATCCGATTTAGCTTTTTTCACACAGTGCAATGTTCGGTAATGAAGATATTTGTTTTCTCAACAAACTACTTTACAAATGAGGTGAATCTGCTAACTTGGCCGTCTTTTTAGATTACATTAACAAGGAAAGTTTGAACTTGCTGTATTCAACCTTTTAGTGTAAAGGAAACTGATTCCTAGAACCGAATTAACTTATTTCACACAGTACAGTGTTCAGTACTGAAGATGTTTGTTTTCTAAAGGAAGCACTTTAGAAATGACGCCAATCCACTAACTCGTACATCTTGTTAGATTACACAAACTAGGAAAGTTTCAACTTGCTGCACGCAACCTTCTTCGTAGGAAAGCAAGTGATTCCTAGAACGGAACTAGCTTATTTCACATAGTACAGTGTTCGGAAATGAAGATGTTTGTTTTCTAATCAAAATACTTTAGAAATGAGGCCAATCTACTAAGTTGTGCATCTTTTCAGATTACATTATCAAGGAAAGTTTGAACTGCTGTGCTCAACCTTCTTTGTAGGAAAGCAACTGATTCCTAGAACCGAATGAGCCTATTTCACACAGTACTATGTTCGGCAATGAAGATGTTTGTTTTCTCCACAAACTACTTTACAAATGAGGCGAATCTACTAACTTGGCCACCTTTTTAAATTACATTACCAAGGAAAGTTTGAACTTGCTGCACTCAACCGTCTTCGTAGAAATTAAACTGATTCCTAGAAGCGAATTAACTTATTTCACACAGTACAGTGTTCGGTACTGAAGATATTTCTTTTCTAAAGAAACTACTTTAGAAATGAGGAAAATCCACTAACTCGTACATCTTGGTAGATTACACAAACTAGAAAAGTTTGAACTTGCTGCACTCAACCTTCTTCGTAGAAATTAAACAGATTCCTAGAAGCGAATTAACTTATTTCACACAGTGCATTGTTCGGTAATAAAGACGTTTCTTTTCTAAAGAAACTACTTTAGAAATGAGGCCAATCTACTAAGATGTGCAACTTTTCAGATTACATGAACAAGGAAAGTTTGAACTTGCTGCACTCAACCATCTTTATAGGAAAGCAAGTAACTCCTAGAACCGAATGAGCTTATTTCACACAGTACAATGTTCGGCAATGAAGATGTTTGTTTTTTCAACAAAGTACTTTACAAATGAGGGGAATCTCCTAACTTGGCCATCTTTTTCAATTACATTAACAAGGAAAGTTTGAACTTGCTGCACTCAACCATCTTCGTAGAAATTAAACTGATTCCTAGAAGCGAATTAACATTCCCACAGTACAGTGTTCGGTAATGAAGATGTTTCTTCTTTAAAGAAATTACTTTAGAAATGAGGTGAATCCACTAAGTTGTGCATCTTTTTAGAATACATTAACAAGGAATGTTTGAACTTGCTGCACTCAACCGTCTTAGTAGGAAAGCAACTGAATTCTACATCCGAATTAGCTTTTTTCACACACCACAATTTACGGCAATGAAGATGTTTGTTTTCTCAACAAACTACTTTACAAATCAGGTGAACGTACTAACGTGGCCATCTTTTTAGATTACATTAACAAGGAAACTTTGAACTTGCTGCACTCAACCATCTTCGTAGAAAGTAAACTGATTGCTAGAACCGAATTAGCTCATTTCACACAGTACAATGTTTGGCAATGAAGGTTTGTTTTCTAAAGAAACTACTGTAGAAATGAGGTGAATCTACTAAATTGGACATCTTTTTAGATTACATTAACAAGGAAAGTTTGAACTTGCTAAACTCAACTATCTTCGTAGAAATTAAACTGATTCCTAGAAAGCGAATTAACTTATTTAGAACAGTACAGTGTTTGGTACTGAAGATGTTTCTTTCCTAAGGGAACTACGTTAGAAATGAGGCGAATCCACTAAGTTGTACATCTTGTTAGATTACATAAACTAGGAAAATTCGAACTTGCTGCACTAAACCTTCTTCGTAGAAATTAAACTGATTCCTAGAAGCGAATAATCTTATTTCACACAATACAGTGTTTGGTACTGAAGATGTTTCTTTACTAAAGAAACTACTTTAGAAATGAGGCCAATCTACTACGTTGTGCATCTTTTTACATTACATTAACAAGGAAAGTTTGAACTTGCTGCGCTCAACCGTCTTTGTAGGAAAGCAACTGAATTCTAGAACTAAATTAGCTTTTTTCACACAGTACAATGTTCGGCAATGAACATGTTTGTTTTCTCAACAAACTACTTTACCCATGAGGTAAATCTACTAACATGGACATCTTTTTAGATTACATTAACAAGGAAAGTTTGAACTTGCTAATCTCAACCATCTTCGTAGAAACTAATCTGATTCCTAGAACCAAATTAGCTCATTTCACACAGTACAATGTTTGGCAATGAAGGTTTCTTTTCTAAAGAAACTACTTCAGAAATGAGGCGAATATACTAACTTGGACATCTTTTTAGATTACATTAACAAGGATAGTTTGAACTTGCTAAACTCAACCATCTTCGTAGAAAGGAAACAGATTCCTAGAACCGAATTAACTTATTTCACACAGTACAGTGTTCGGTCCTGAAGATGTTTGTTTTCTAAAGAAACTAATTTAGAAATGACGTGAATCCAATAACTTGTACACCTTGTTAGATTACACCAACTAGGAAAGTTTGAACTTGCTGCACTCAACCTTCTTTGTAGGAAAGCAACTGATTCCTAGAACCGAATGAGCTTATTTCACACAGTACAATGTTTGGCAATGAAGATGTTTGTTTTCTCAACAAAGTACTTTACAAATGAGGCGAATCTTCTAATTGGCCATCTTTTGAGATTACATTAACAAGGAAAGTGTGAACTTGCTGCACTCAACATTCTTCGTTGAAATTAAAGTGATTCCTACAAGCGAATTAACTTATTTCACACAGTGCAGTGTTCGGTACTGAAGATGTTTCTTTTCTAAAGAAACTACTTTAGAAATGAGGTCAATCTACTAAGTTGTCCATCTTTTTATATTACATTAACAAGGAAAGTTTGAACTTGCTGCACTCCACCTTCTTTGTAGGAAAGCAAGTGATTCCTAGAACCGAATGAGCTTATTTCACACACTACAATGTTTGGCAATGAAGATGTTTGTTTTCTCAACAAAGTACTTTACAAATGAGGCAAATCTTCTAATTGGCCATCTTTTGAGATTACATTAACAAGGAAAGTTTGAACTTGCTGCACTCAACATTGTTCATTGAAATTAAAGTGATTCCTAGAAAGCGAATTAACTTATTTATAACAGTACAGTGTTTGGTATTGAAGATGTTTCTTTCCTAAGGGAACTACGTTAGATATGAGACGAATCCACTAACTTGTACATCTTGTTAGATTACACAAACTAGGAAAATTCGAACTTGCTGCACTAAACCTTCTTCGTAGAAATTAAACTGATTCCTAGAAGCGAATAAACTTATTTCACACAATACAGTGTTTGGTACTGAAGATGTTTCTTTACTAAAGAAACTACTTTAGAAATGAGGCCAATCTACTACGTTGTGCATCTTTTTACATTACATTAACAAGGAAAGTTTGAACTTGCTGCGCTCAACTGTCTTTGTAGGAAAGCAACTGAATTCTAGAACTAAATTAGCTTTTTTCACACAGTACAATGTTCGGCAATGAACATGTTTGTTTTCTCAACAAACTACTTTACCCATGAGGTAAATCTACTAACATGGACATCTTTTTAGATTACATTAACAAGGAAAGTTTGAACTTGCTAAACTCAACCATCTTCGTAGAAAGTAAACTGATTCCTAGAACCAAATTAGCTCATTTCACACAGTACAATGTTTGGCAATGAAGGTTTCTTTTCTAAAGAAACTACTTCAGAAATGAGGCGAATATACTAACTTGGACATCTTTTTAGATTACATTAACAAGGATAGTTTGAACTTGCTAAACTCAACCATCTTCGTAGAAAGGAAACAGATTCCTAGAACCGAATTAACTTATTTCACACAGTACAGTGTTCGGTCCTGAAGATGTTTGTTTTCTAAAGAAACTAATTTAGAAATGACGTGAATCCAATAACTTGTACACCTTGTTAGATTACACCAACTAGGAAAGTTTGAACTTGCTGCACTCAACCTTCTTTGTAGGAAAGCAACTGATTCCTAGAACCGAATGAGCTTATTTCACACAGTACAATGTTTGGCAATGAAGATGTTTGTTTTCTCAACAAAGTACTTTACAAATGAGGCGAATCTTCTAATTGGCCATCTTTTGAGATTACATTAACAAGGAAAGTTTGAACTTGCTGCACTCAACATTCTTCGTTGAAATTAAAGTGATTCCTACAAGCGAATTAACTTATTTCACACAGTGCAGTGTCCGGTACTGAAGATGTTTCTTTTCTAAAGAAACTACTTTAGAAATGAGGTCAATCTACTAAGTTGTGCATCTTTTTATATTACATTAACAAGGAAAGTTTGAACTTGCTGCACTCCACCTTCTTTGTAGGAAAGCAAGTGATTCCTAGAACCGAATGAGCTTATTTCACACAGTACAATGTTCGGCAATAAAGATGTTAATTTTATCAACAAACTACCTTACAAATGAGGTGAGTCTGCTAACTTGGCCATCTTTTTAGATTACATTAAGAAGGAAAGTTTGAACTTGCTGCACTCAACCATCTTCGTAGAAAGGTGCGGCGAACCTCCCGATTAGCAGGAAAGGAACGACCACAAAGGAGGATTCTTCTTGTATCACACTTTATTGGAGAGCTCTTGGTTAACAGGAAAACTGATGGCGAAGGGGCTGGGTGCAAAACTGCAGCTGCTTTTATAGGGTGCACTGCTACGAGGTGTTTACTGATTGGTTGCGAGCAGCTTGCCATCACCAGGCGCCACGGGATAGGCTTGGGACAGGTTGCGTCAAGTGCATGCGCATACCTTAGATACGGTTGGCGCCAAGGCACTGCTTAATATGGAGGAGCCAGCGCCATCTTGTAATGGCGACTGCTTACAGCTCCCTGCAGTTCCCCCTTCTTGTTTAAACGCAACAGGCAAGGGTAGAGGTCTGATCTCTGATGCTCGAGAGGACATTGTGATGACCCCAGACCTAGTGGCCAGCCAGGCTGGTGTTACACCCGTCCAGTACCTTTCCTCAGAGATGGGATTACAGTACCAACCCATATGCAATTAGACATGCCCTCCATGAAGCTGCTAAGAGCTCGCCCCACGTGCAGTACTTTGTCTCGCATCCTGAGCGTGATGAGTGCCGTGCTCCCAACACCAATCCTCTGCCCATCCTTGTGCAATGGGCACTTCAAGCCCTAAGGGTGCAAGGGCCAGGGGAAACTAGGTGCTCTTTAGGGCCGACAGCCAAATCTGGGGGGAGGACCCACACTCCAAAGCAGCAAGTGCCTGAGAGATACCTTGTCCCTCCTAGCTTGGGCTCGCATTTTGCAAGTCAACCATAGGCAGAGCAGACATCCTCCTATAGAGCAGGCAGCAAACAGTCCCACTCCAACCCATTCCTTAAAAAATTAAAAGCAGAGGAGATCCAGGAAGTAAGGCCCTGTACAAGACTAAGATCCACTCTCGTGGAATTAATAGCAATAAGCAGAAAGGGGGGTGCACACAAACCGCGGCAGGGGGGAATGTCTGATTACGAGCATAATGTTCACAAGGATGACCCAGAGTGAAAACTCCCCCCGAGATATTCGGGAGGCTCCAGTCCGCTGAGAAATCCCCCTCCGCTTCCTCCTTCTTTTTCGACGTTGAGGTCTCATGCCCTGACACATTGTTGCAAGCAATTTGTCCCCCCAACAGCAAAACCAGTGGAGACACATCCGTACAGGAACCATTGACCCCACACACCATCCATTTTGAAAAAGGATTCATTCTGGAATCCTGAAGAAAGAGTCCCTCCGACCATGCCCCTGACCTAGGAGGGGGACCCTTCATAGATGGTGATATGGTGAAGAGATGATTTGCATCAGCCCAGACGACCGAAGTGCTCTGGCACTCTGACCATGGCCAGAGTTCCCCTTCAAACCAGGCAAAACTCTGCTGACGAAGTCTTATACAAGAGTCATCAGTCTGATTCTACTGCAAAGTAAAACAAAGAGTTCCTTTTTCATCAAAGGAGCCCGAGTGCCCCATGGGGACCACCTGTTGGTCCTCCTGAAGGGAAGGGAGGCCTAGTTCCTTATTCGTGGTGAAGAAACGTGGAAACACAGACGCTTGATGAGGAACTGGCATCGGCTTCGGGAAGGCTGACAAAATTCCCCAACGTTGCTCTGCTTTACTGAGTGTCAAGATCTGGATGACCATCCGGTTTCCACGAATCATTATGAATCTCCAAACTTTCTCCTGAGGAAGGATGGACTGTTCTCACCAACCGGCTTGGAACCCAGTGGAGCGACTCCTGGTCCTGTGGAAAAACACAAACAGCTCCCCTGGATCTTATTATAACAAGATCCGGTTCTTTCCATTTGTTATCTAGGACATCTTTCCACATCACTACTTCTCTGGGTGCCTGAGCCACATCTTGACTGTGCCTGTCAGCTGCAGACTTATCATTATTGTCCAAAATTAGAAAGTTAAGGGTGAAGAGGGCTAAGGAAACCCTCTCCCTAGGGGTTGCATCTTCTGCTATCCCCCTTTTTTGTTTAAATAAGATGGCTTTAATACTCTTATTGGCTCTCTCCACAATGCCTTGGCCTTGTGGGTTATAAGGCAGGCCAGTGGTGTGGGCAACTTGCATCTGCGCACAAAAGGCCCGAAAACCAGTAGATGTATATGCCGGGCCATTATCAGTTTTTAGACGGCGCGGCTTTCCCCACGCTGCCCAGGCTTCCAGGCAGTGGGTTTTTACATGAGAAGCCTTCTCACCCGCCAACGGCGAGGCAAAAATAACTCCCGAGCAAGTATCCACTGAGACATGTAAATATTTCAACTTTCCAAACTCAGGGAGATGAGTTACATCCATTTGCCAAAGATCACCAGGACGGAGGCCTCAGGGATTAACACCCACATGAGGGGAGGGCAGAAAAGTAGTCTCAGCCTGACCTTGAACAATGATCCTCCCACCTCTGCCTCCTGAGGGCTAAGATTAAAGGTGTGTGCCACCACACCGAGCCCTACCTCATTCTTGACCTTCTTTGTGATCTATGTATACAGAACTTTACTCATCCCCAGCAGAGTGCGCCGCGGCGACAACAAATGTGCCTGCCGGCCCCCGCCCCTGCGGATCACCTCTGGTTGAACTTCCTCTTCCTCTTTTTTAAATATCTCCTCCTCCTGTTGTGATTCAGATTCTGAACTACTCTCATCATCTGCCTCCAGCACATGTAAACTTGCAAACTCCTCTAATGGAGGATACGATCCTCCGGGGCCTCTCTGCCCCTTCCGAGGGGGCGGGCATGAATGAGCCTCGCCTATCTCCTCAAATTCTTCCTTTAGACTTTTTTCCTTTTTTTGTCTCTTTTGTTCTATTTTTTCTAACTGTTTCTTTTTAGGCCTATTATGTGATTCCCCACTTGTAAAACAAGCCAGGGGATGACTTACCGGCGCCTTCCTCTCCATGTGTCAAGTTCTGGATCCTCTTCGGCCCCCCGCCTGGCGACCGCAAGACACCCGGCGTCCTGGGTTTTCGGCACCACTTTGCGGCGAACCTCCTGACCAGCAGGAAAGGAACGACCACAAACGAGGATTCTTCTTGCATCACACTTTATTGGAGAGCTCTTGGTTAACAGGAAAACTGATGGCGAAGGAGCGGGGCGCAAATCTCCAGCTGCTTTTATAGGGTGCACTGCTATGAGGTGTTTACTGATTGGTTGCGACCAGTTTGCCATCACCAGGCGCCACGGGATACGCTTGGGACAGGTTGCGTCAAGCGCATGCGCATACCTTAGTTACGGTTGGCGCCAAGGCACTGCTTAATATGGAGGAGCCAGCGCCATCTTGTAATGGCGACTGCTTACAGCCCCCTGCAGAATGGAAACTGATTCCTAGAACCGAATTAACTTATTTCACACAGTACAGTGCAAAGTACTGAAGATGTTTGTTTTCTAAAGAAACCACTTTAGAAACGACGTGAAACCACTACCTTGTACATCTTGTTAGATTACACAAACTAGGAAAGTTTGAACTTGCTGCACTCAACCTTCTTCGCAAGAAAGCAAGTGATTCCTAGAACCGAACTGGCTCATTTCACATAGTACAGTGTTCGGTAATGAAGATGTTTGTTTTCTAAACAAACTACTTTAGAAATGAGGCCAATCTACTAAGTTGTGCATCTTTTCAGATTACATTAACAAGGAAAGTTTGAACTTGCTGCACTCAACCTTCTTCGTAGAAATTAAAATGATTCCTAGAAGCGAATTAACTTATTTCACACAGTACAGTGTTCAGTACTGAAGATGTTTCTTTTCTAAAGAAACTACTTTAGAAATGAGGCCAATCTACTATGTTGTGTATCTTGTTAGATTACATTAACAAGGAAAGCTTGAACTGGCTGCACTCAACCTTCTTTGTAGGAAAGCAACTGAATGCTAACCTAAATTAGCTTTTTTCACACAGTACAATGTTTGGCAATGAAGATGTTTGTTTTCTCAACAAACTACTTTACAAATGAGGCAAATATACTAACTTGGATATCTTTATAGATCACATTAACAAGGAAAGTTTGAACTTGCTAAACTCAACCATCTTCGTAGAAAGTAAACTGATTCCTAGAACCGAATTAGCTTATTACACACAGTACAAAGTTTGGCAATGAAGGTATGTTTACTAAAGAAACTACTTTAGAAATGAGGCAAATCTACTACCTTGGACATCTTTTTAGATTACATTAACAAGGAAAGTTTGAACTTGCTAAACTCAACCATCTTCGTAGAAAGAAAACTGATTCCTAGAACCGAATTTACTTATTACACACAGTACAGTGTTTGGTACTGAAGATGTTTCTTTTCTAAAGAAACTACTTTAGAAATGAGGCCAATCTACTAAGTTGTCCATCTTTTTAGATTACATTAACAAGGAAAGTTTGAACTTGCTGCACTCAACCTTCTTTGTAGGAAAGCAACTGATTCCTAAAACCGAATGAGCTTAATTCACACAGTACAATGTTCAGCAATAAAGATGTTAATTTTCTCAACAAAAGACCTTACAAATGAGGTGAATCTACTAACTTGGCCATCTTTTTAGATTACATTAACAAAAAAGTTTGAGCTTGCTGCACTCAAACATTTTCGTAGAAAGGAAACTGATTCCTAGAACCGCATTAACTTATTTCACACAGTACAGTGCTCAGTACTGAAGATGTTTGTTTTCCAAAGAAACCACTTTAGAAACTACGAGAAACCACAAACTTGTACATCTTGTTAGATTACACAAACTAGGAAAGTTTGAACTTGCTGCACTCAACCTTCTTTGTCGGAAAGCAAGTGATTCCTAGAACCGAACTAGCTCATTTCACATAATACCGTGTTCGGTAATGAAGATGTTTGTTTTCTAAACAAACTACTTTAGAAATGAGGCCAATCTACTAAGTTGTGCATCTTTTCAGATTACATTAACAAGGAAAGTTTGAACTTGCTGCACTCAACCTTCTTTATAGGAAAGCAACTGATTCCTAGAACCGAATGAGCTTATTTCACACAGTACAATGTTTGGCAATGAAGATGTTTGTTTTCTCAACAAACTACTTTACAAATGAGGCGAATCTACTAACTTGGCCATCTTTTTAGATTACATTAACAAGGAAAGATTGAACTTGCTGCACTCAACCATCTACGTAGAAAGGAAACTGATTCCTAGAACCGAATAAACTTATTTCACACAGTACAGTGTTCGGTACTGAAGATGTTTTTTTTCTAAAGAAACTACTTTAGAAATGAGGCCAATATACTAAGTTGTGCATCATTCTGATTACATTAGCAAGGAAAGTTTGAACTTGCTGCACTCAACCTTCCTTGTAGGAAAGCAAGTGATTCCTAGAACCGAATGAGCTTATTTCACACAGTACAATGTTGGGCAATAAAGATGTTAATTTTCTCAACAAACTGCTTTACAAATGTGGTGACTCTGCCAACTTGGCCAACTTTTTAGATTACATTAACAAGGAAAGTTTGAACTTACTGCACTCAACCATCTTCGTAGAAAGGAAACTGATTCCTAGAAGCGAATTAACTTATTTCACACAGTACAGTGTTCAGTACTGAAGATGTTTGTTTTGTAAAGAAACCACTTTAGAAATGACACGAATCCACTAACTTGTACATCTTGTTAGATTACACAAACGAGGAAAGTTTGAACTTGCTGCACTCAACCTTCTTCGTAGGAAAGCAAGTGATTCCTAGAACCGAACTAGCTCATTTCACATAGTAAAGTGTTCGGTACTGAAGATGTTTCTTTTACAAGAAACTACGTAAGAAATGAGGCGAATGCACTAACTTGTACATCTTGCTAGATTACACAACCTAGGAAATTTTGAACTTGCTGCACTCAACCTTCTTCGTAGAATTTAAACTGATTCCTGGAAGCGAATTAACTTATTTGACACAGTACAGTGTTCGGTACTGAAGATGTTTCTTTTCTAAAGAAACTACTTTAGAAATGAGGCCAATCTACTACCTTGTGCATCTTTTTAGATTACATTAACAAGGAAAGTTTGAACTTGCTGCACTCAACCTTCTTTGTAGGAAAGCAACTGAATTCGAGAACTAAATTAGCTTTTTTCACACAGTACAATGTTCGGCAATGAAGATGTTTGTTTTCTCAACAAACTACTTTACCAATAAGGCAAATCTACTAACTTGGACATCTTTTTAGATCACATTAACAAGGAAAGTTTGAACTTGCTGCACTCAACCTTCTTCGTAGAAATTAAACTGATTCCTAGAACCGAATTAACTTATTTCACACAGTACAGTGTTCACTACTGAAGATGTTTTTTTTATAAGGAAACCACTTTAGAAAAACGCACGCGATTCCACTAACTTGTAAATCTTGTTAGATTACACAAACGAGGAAAGTTTGAACTTGCTGCACTCAACCTTCTTTGGAGGAAAGCAAGTGATTCCTAGAACCGAACTAGCTCATTTCATATAGTATAGTGTTCGGTAATGAAGATGTTTGTTTTGTAAACAAACTACTTTAGAAATGAGGCCAATCTACTAAGTTGTGCAACTTTTCAGATTACATTAACAAGGAAAGTTTGAACTTGCTGCACTCAACCTTCTTTGTAGGAAAGCAACTGATTCCTAGAACCGAATGAGCTTATTTCACACAGTACAATGTTTGGCAATGAAGATGTTTGTTTTCTCAACAAACTACTTTACAAATGAGGTGACTCTACTAACTTGGCTATCTTTTTAGATTACTTTAGCAAGGAAAGTTTGAACTTGCTGCACTCAACCATCTTCGTAGATTTAAACTGAGTCCTAGAAGCGAATTCACTTATTTCACACAGTACAGAATTCGGTACTGAAGATGTTTCTTTTCTAAAGAAACTACTTTAGAAATGAGGCGAATCCACTAACTTGTACATCATTTTAGATTACACAAACTAGGAAAGTTTGAACTTGCTGCACTCAACCTTCTTCGTAGGAAAGCAAGGATTCCTCGAACGGAACTAGCTTAGTTCACATATTACAGTGTTCGGTATTGAAGATGTTTGTTTTCTAAACAAACTACGTTAGAAATGTGGCCAATCTACTAAGTTGTGCATCTTTTTAGATTACATTAACAAGGAAAGTTTGAACTTGCTGCACTGAACCTTCCTTGTAGAAAAGCAACTGATTCCTAGAACCGAATGAGCTTATTTCACACAGTACAATGTTCGGCAATGAAGATGTTTGTTTTCTCAA
The DNA here is from genome assembly GCA_036365145.1 of Orientallactaga sibirica. Taxonomy (NCBI): domain Eukaryota; kingdom Metazoa; phylum Chordata; class Mammalia; order Rodentia; family Dipodidae; genus Orientallactaga; species Orientallactaga sibirica. The sequence goes on from JAEOAD010002186.1 coordinate 95,763, forward strand.
CAAAGTACTTTACAAATGAGGCGAATCTTCTAACTTGGCCATCTTTTTAGATTACATTAACAAGGAAAGTTTGAACTTGCTGCACTCAACCTTCTTCGTAGAAATTAAACTGATTCCTGGAAACGAATTAACTTATTTCACACTGTACAGTGTTCGGTACTGAAGATGTTTCTTTTCTAAAGAAACTACTTTAGAAATTAGGCCAATCTAGTAAGTTGTGCCTCTTTTCAGATTACATTAACAAGGAAAGTTTCAACTTGCTGCACTCACCCTTTTTTGTAGGAAAACAAGTGATTCCTAGAACTGAATGAGCATATTTCACACAGTAAAATGTTCGGCAATAAAGATGTTAATTTTCTCAACAAACTATTTTACAAATGAGGTGACTCTGCTAACTTGGCCATCTTTTTAGATTACATTAACAAGGAAAGTTTGAACTTGCTGCACTCAACCATCTTCGTAGAAAGGCAACTGATTCCTAGAACTGAATTAACTTATTTCACACAGTACAGTGTTCAGTACTGAAGATGTTTGTTTTCTAAAGAAACCTCTTTAGAAACAACGTGAATCCACTAACTTGTATATCTTGTTAGATTACACAAACGAGGAAAGTTTGAACTTGCTGCACTCAACCTTCTTCGTAGGAAAGCAAGTGATTCCTAGAACCGAAGTAGCTCATTTCACATAGTACAGTGTTCGGTAATGAAGATGTTTCTTTTGTAAACAAACTACTTTAGAAATTAGGCCAATCTACTAAGTTGTGCAACTTTTCAGATTACATTAACAAGGAAAGTTTGAACATGCTGCACTCAACCTTCTTTGTAGGAAAGCTGTAGAGAGCTGCGAGGTGCCGCGCCTTAAAGATGGCGCTGGCTTCTGCCTTCCGCCTTCCCGATGGCGATTGCTCTCCTGGATAAAGAAGTCCTTAATTGGCTTGGGCCGTGATCTAGGCTTGCTTCCGCATATGTGGACCTATCTGCATTCACCACGTGGCTTACCAGGGTTGGCTGTTCAAAAGCTTCTTAAGCTTTGGGCGGGCTTGTCCCGGGGGGAGTGAGTCGGGCAGTCAGTGAGTGAGTGAGTGAGTGGGGGAGTGAGTCGGGCACTCAGTGAGTGAGTGAGTGAGTGAGGGAGTGAGTCGGGCAATCAGTGAGTGAGTGAGTGAGTGAGGGAGTGAGTCGGGCAGACAGTCAGTGAATGAGTCAGTGAGTGAGGCAGTCAGTGAGTGGATGAGTGAGTGGGTGAGTGAGTGAGTCAGTGAGTGAGTCAGTGAGTGAGTGAGTGAGTGAGTGAGTCAGTCAGTCAGAAGAAGATTGTTCAAGGTTCCTGAATAAACTGCTTCAAGAAGAGTTCCTGTGGTCGTTGCCTTATTCTGCTGGTCGGACTGGGTGACGACAAGTGGTGGCCCGTACGGGGAACTCAGAACTTGCAGGGCAGCTAACTGTTAAGTTCCAGATAAGTGGACAAAAAGGGTAAAGGCAAGTTCTCCAGTGGAGAGACAATAAGGTCCCATAGCAAAATGGGCAATACATCTTCCAGTATTAGGGTTAAAATGCACCACAATAATGTTTCCTTAGAGGAAACGCAGTGAGAAGATTTCTTAAGAATGATAGCCGGCCAATTAATGTATATTTGTTCGTGTGTCTTATTAGTGTATAAAAGTTGGTTAACCTCATGTGGTGTATTTGTGTTGTAGTGTGTCTAGTCATATTACATAGGGCAAACGAGAATGATTCAGAAGCAGTTAAAAAAAATTTTAGAGGAGGTGAGAGAAGAGCGCTCGAGTAAAACATCTAAAAGAAAAGGTAAGGTTCCTGAATAAACTGTTGAAAGAAGAGTCCGAAGAGGGACTCAGAACTCTCTGCAGTCAGGGCAGTGCACTGGTAAGTTCCCAGGTAAGGTGGGAATCCACGACAAAAGCAGGGATTTTGCTCCTCTCGGTAGAAAAAGAGGGAGCAGGAAGGAATCCCATGACAAAAGTGGGGATTTTGCTCCTCTCGGTAGAAAAAGACGGAGCAGGAAAAGAATTTTTGCAAATTTAGCCATGGGCACTTCTCACACAATTTTTTTGGCTCTGAATGAGCTGCAGTAAAAGTTTTAAAAGAATCTTTTGCAAGTGTAGCCATGGGCTCTTCTCACTCGCACCCAATTTTTTTTGGCTCTGAATGAGCTGCTTCGTTCAAAAAACTTAAAGATAAAGGGGAGTACCCTGGAGAGGTTCCTGGAGGAATGTGATGCCATAGCCCCTTGGTTTGCGTGCTCTGGAAGGCTTACAATCCCTTCATGGGAAAATTTGGGTGAAGATCCTGATTTTGCAGCAGACCAAGGCACGCTTAAGGGCGGGGTAAGATCAATCTGGAGGTTAGTGAGGAACTGCCTCGAGGAAGAAAGGTCGGAACAGGCAAACAGTGAAAAAGAGGCAAAAACAAAGAACAACTTATATCCAACACTTGAGCTACAAGATTCAGAGTCTACAGATTCTAAAGAAGGGTTGCAGGCTCTCATAAAACAAATGCAAAGATCAAAATTTAAAAAAAAAGGGAAAAAAAGAGAGAGAGGGGGAATCCCGGGAAAAAAGCTGGGTGTGGTGGCTCAGGCCATCCCAGCACTTGGGAGGCAGAGCAGGACTGCCACAAGTTCAAAGCCAGCCTGGTCTACATAGTGAGTTCCAGGGCAGCCAGTTCTACACACTGAGACCCTGTCACTTAAAAAAAAATTAAAATATATATATATATATATATATATATATATATATATATATATATATATATATTTCTTTGCTTTGCCCAATGCCATCCTCCATCCTTTGCAGTGTGAATGTTGTTAAAAGACCTTGGATTATGGGGATGTATGAACATCATTGGAATTGATAAAAACTACGGGGACCTTTAAATTTGCATGAATGCATTACATTTTACATCATATACGGTTATCAGTTTACGGTGGCTAGGGACAGAATGTGGTGGTTTGATTCAGGTGTCCCCCATAAACTTCAAGTGTTCTGAATGCTAGGTTCCCAGCTGATGGCAATTTGGGAATTAACACCTCCTGGAGGCTGAGTAATTAACACCTCCTGGAGGCAGAGAATTGTTGGGGGCGGGCTTATGGGTATAATAACCAGTTTCCCCTTGCCAGTGTTTTGACCAATGCTAGCCTCGCAGCCGCCATGGCTTAGTTAACTCAAAATATATAAATTATACTAGGGCTGCAAATTTATCCAGATTTTTGTCTAGTTTTCTATTACAGAATTGGTCGCTTGAATTTGAAGATACCTTAAAAGAACTGAGACTGGCTGTAGTTAATGTGAATTCTACCTGCATGTCACCTTGGCTGATATCCGCTATGAATCATCTGAAGGAATGGGCGGGTTTGGGTGCTCTTTAGCAGGCCTTCTGTTACCGGTCTCTCTGGTTTGCTTGTGGTGTCTGTGTAAAATCAGGGTCACGCAACGACGGGATGCGGCTATGATCATTCAAGCCTTTACTGCCATAGAGGCTGCACAGTCCCCCTAAGTCTGGCTGGCTACAATTAAAAGTTAATCTTCTTCCTGCTCAGGTTGCGAGGCTAAGCACTGCACTCTGGGTTAGCCCTAGAACTCCAGAGAAGAGCATGTTTGATTGCATGCGGGTTGATGCCCCAGATGCCGCCTCTGAGGAAAAGGCATCAGGGTTGCAAAAATACGCATCATCAGAGATCAGACCTCTACTCTTACCTGTGGCTTGTTTTAAAACATAAAAGGGGGAACTGTAGAGAGCTGCGAGGTGCCGCGCCTTAAAGATGGCGCTGGCTTCCGCCTTCCGCCTTCCCGATGGCGAGTGCTCTCCTGGATAAACAAGTCCTTATTTGGCTTGGGCCGTGATCTAGGCTTGCTTCCGCATATGTGGACCTATCTGCATTCACCACGTGGCTTACCAGGGTTGGCTGTTCAAAGGCTTCTTAAGCTTTGGGCGGGCTTGTCCCGGGGGGAGTGAGTCGGGCAGTCAGTGAGTGAGTGAGTGAGTGGGGGAGTGAGTCGGGCACACAGTGAGTGAGTGAGTGAGTGAGGGAGTGAGTCGGGCAGTCAGTGAGTGAGTGAGTGAGTGAGGGAGTGAGTCGGGCAGTCAGTCAGTGAGTGAGTCAGTGAGTGAGGCAGTCAGTGAGTGGGTGAGTGAGTGGGTGAGTGAGTGAGTGAGTCAGTGAGTGAGTCAGTGAGTGAGTGAGTCAGTCAGTCAGTCTGTCAGTCAGAAGAAGATTGTTCAAGGTTCCTGAATAAACTGCTTCAAGAAGAGTTCCTGTGGTCGTTGCCTTATTCTGCTGGTCGGACTGGGTGACGACAAGTGGTGGATTCCTACGGGAACTCAGAACTTGCAGGGCAGCTAACTGTTAAGTTCCAGATAAGTGGACAAAAAGGGTAAAGGCAAGTTCTCCAGTGGAGAGACAATAAGGTCCCATAGCAAAATGGGCAATTACATCTTCCAGTATTAGGGTTAAAATGCACCACAATAATGTTTCCTTAGAGGAAAGAAAGTAAGAAGATTTCTTAAGAATGATAGCCGGCCAATTAATGTATATTTGTTCGTGTGTCTTATTAGTGTATAAAAGTTGGTTAACCTCATGTGGTGTATTTGTGTTGTAGTGTGTCTAGTCATATTACATAGGGCAAACGAGAATGATTCAGAAGCAGTTAAAAAAATTTTAGAGGAGGTGAGAGAAGAGCGCTGAGTAAAACATCTAAAAGAAAAGGTAAGGTTCCTGAATAAACTGTTGAAAGAAGAAGAGTCCGAAGAGGGACTCAGAACTCTCTGCAGTCAGGGCAGTGCACTGGTAAGTTCCCAGGTAAGGTGGGAATAGTGACAAAAGCAGGGATTTTGCTCCTCTCGGTAGAAAAAGAGGAGCAGGAAGGAATCTGACAAAGTGGGGATTTTGCTCTCTCGGTAGAAAAAGACGGAGCAGGAAAAGAATTTTTGCAAATTTAGCCATGGGCACTTCTCACACAATTTTTTGGCTCTGAATGAGCTGCAGTAAAAGTTTTAAAAGAATCTTTTGCAAGTGTAGCCATGGGCTCTTCTCACTGCACCTAATTTTTTTGGCTCTGAATGAGCTGCTTCGTTCAAAAAACTTAAAGATCTTGGGGAGTACCCTGGAGAGGTTCCTGGAGGAATGTGATGCCATAGCCCCTTGGTTTGCGTGCTCTGAAGGCTTACAATCCCTTCATGGGAAAATTTGGGTGAAGATCCTGATTTTGCAGCAGACCAAGGCACGCTTAAGGGGGGGTAAGATCAATCTGGAGGTTAGTGAGGAACTGCCTTAAGGAAGAAAGGTTTGAACAGGCAAACAGTGAAAAAGAGGCAAAACAAAGAACAACTTATATCCAACACTTGAGCTACAAGATTCAGAGTCTACAGATTCTAAAGAAGGGTTGCAGGCTCTCAAGAAAACAAATGCAAAGATCAAAATTAAAAAAAAAAGGAAAAAAAGAGAGAGAGGGGGAATCCCGGGAAAAAAGGAAAGTGTGGTGGCTCAGGCCATCCCAGCACTTGGGAGGCAGAGCAGGACTGCCACAAGTTCAAAGCCAGCCTGGTCTAGTATAGTGAGTTCCAGGGCAGCCAGTTCTACACACTGAGACCCTGTCACTTAAAAAAATTAAAATATATATATATATATATATATATATATATATATATATATATATATATATATTTTCTTTTGCTTTGCCCAATGCCATCCTCCATCCTTTGCAGTGTGAATGTTGTTAAAAGACCTTGGATTATGGGGATGTATGAACATCATTGGAATTGATAAAAACTACGGGGACCTTTAAATTTGCATGAATGCATTACATTTTACATCATATACGGTTATCAGTTTACTTTTGGCTAGGGACAGAATGTGGTGGTTTGATTCAGGTGTCCCCATAAACTTCAAGTGTTCTGAATGCTAGGTTCCCAGCTGATGGCAATTTGGGAATTAACACCTCCTGGAGGCTGAGTAATTAACACCTCCTGGAGGCAGAGAATTGTTGGGGCGGGCTTATGGGTATAATAACCAGTTTCCCCTTGCCAGTGTTTTGACCAATGCTAGCCTGAACTTGAGCGCCATGGCTTAGTTAACTCAAAATATATAAATTATACTAGGGCTGCAAATTTATCCAGATTTTTGTTCAGTTTTCTATTACAGAATTGGTCGCTTGAATTTGAAGATACCTTAAAAGAACTGAGACTGGCTGTAGTTAATGTGAATTCTACCTGCATGTCACCTTGGCTGATATCCGCTAATGAATCATCTGAAGGAATGGGCGGGTTTGGGTGCTCTTTAGCAGGCCTTCTGTTACCGGTCTCTCTGGTTTGCTTGTGGTGTCTGTGTAAAATCAGGGTCACGCAGTACGACGGGATGCGGTTATGATCATTCAAGCCTTTACTGCCATAGAGGCTGCACAGTCCCCTAAGTCTGGCTGGCTACAATTAAAAGTTAATCTTCTTCCTGCTCAGGTTGCGAGGCTAAGCACTGCACTCTGGGTTAGCCCTAGAACTCCAGAGAAGAGCATGTTTGATTGCAGATGGTTGTTGCCCCAGATGCCGCCTCTGAGGAAAAAAGGCATCAGGGTTGCAAAAATGCATCATCAGAGATCAGATTACTCTACTCTTACCTGTGGCTTGTTTTAAAACATAAAAGGGGGAACTGTAGAGAGCTGCGAGGTGCCGCGCCCTTAAAGATGGCGCTGACTTCCGCTAGCAGCTTATTTCCGCCTCCCCGATGGCGAGTGCTCTCCTGGATAAACAAGTCCTTATTTGGCTTGGGCCGTGATCTAGGCTTGCTTCCGCATATGTGGAACTATCTGCATTCACCACGTGGCTTACCAGGGTTGGCTGTTCAAAGGCTTCTTAAGCTTTGGGTGGGCTTGTCCCGGGGAGTGAGTCGGGCAGTCAGTGAGTGAGTGAGTGAGTGGGGAGTGAAAGAAACACAGTGAGTGAGTGAGTGAGTGAGGGAGTGAGTCGGGCAGTCAGTGAGTGAGTGAGTGAGTGAGGGAGTGAGTTTGGCAGTCAGTCAGTGAGTGAGTCAGTGAGTGAGGCAGTCAGTGAGTGGGTGAGTGAGTGGGTGAGTGAGTCAGTGAGTGAGTCAGTAAGTGAGTCAATCAGTCAGTTTGTTCAGTCAGAAGAAGATTGTTCAAGGTTCCTGAATAAACTGCTTCAAGAAGAGTTCCTGTGAGCGTTGCGAAAGTTTTCCTTGCTGGTCGAGGCGGACGTGACAGAAAGCAACTGATTCCTAGAACCGAATGAGCTTATTTCACACAGTACAATGTTCGGCAATGAAGATGTTTGTTTTTCTCAACAAACTACTTTACAAATGAGGCGAATCTACTTACGTGGCCATCTTTTTAGATTACATTAACAAGGAAAGTTTGAACTTGCTGCACTCAACCAACTTCGTAGAAATTAAACTGATTCCTAGAAGTGAATTCACTTATTTCACTCAGTACAGTGTTCGGTACTGAAGATGTTTCTTTTCTAAAGAAACTACTTTAGAAATGAGGCGAATACACTAACTTGTACATCTAGTTAGATTACACAAACTAGGAAAGTTTGAACTTGCTGCACTCAACCTTCTTCGTAGGAAAGCAAGTGATTCCTAGAAACGAAGTAGCTCATTTCACATAGTATAGTGTTCGGTAATGAAGATGTTTGTTTTGTAAACAAACTACTTTAGAAATGAGGCCAATCTACTAAGTTGTGCATCTTTATAGATTACATTAACAAGGAAAGTTTGAACTTGCTGCACTCAACCATATTCATAGAAATTAAAATGATTCCTAGAACCGATTTACCTTATTTCACACAGTACAGTGTTCAGTACTGAAGATGTTTCTTTTCTAAAGAAACTACTTTAGCAATGAGGCGAATGCACTAACTTGGACATCTTGTTAGATTACACAAACTAGGAAAGTTTGAACTTGAGGCACTCAACCTTCTTCGTAGGAAAGCAAGTGATTCCTAGAACCAAACTACCTCATTTCACATAGTATAGTGTTCGGTAATGAAGATGTTTGTTTTGTAAACAAACTACTTTAGAAATGTGGCCAATCTACTAAGTTGTGCATCTTTTCATATTACATTAACAAGGAACGTTTGAACTTGCTGCACTCAACCTTCTTTATAGGAAAGCAACTGATTCCTAGAACCGAATGAGCTTATTTCACACAGTACAATGTTTGGAAATGAAGATGTTTGTTTTCTCAAGAAACTACTTTACAAATGAGGCGAATCTACTAACTTGGCCATCGCTTTAGATTACATTAAAAAGGAGAGTTTGAACTTGCTGCACTCAACAATCTTCGTAGAAATTAAACTGATTCCTAGAAGCGAATTCACTTATTTCCCACAGTACAGTGTTCGGTACTGAAGATGTTTCTTTTCTAAAGAAACTACTTTAGAAATGAGGTGAATCCACTAACTTGTACATCTTGTTAGATTACACAAACTAGGAAAGTTTGAACTTGTTGCACTCAACCTTCTTTGTAGAAAAGCAAGTGATTCCTAGAACGGAACTAGCTTATTTCACATATTACAGTGTTCGGTAATGAAGATGTTTGTTTTCTTAACAAAGTACTTTACAAATCACGTGAATCTTCTAACTTGGCCATATTTTTAGATTACATTAACAAAGAAAGTTTGAACTTGCTGCACTCAACCTTCTTCGTAGAAGTTAAACTGATTCCTAGAAACGAATTACCTTATTTCACACAGTACAGTGTTCGGTACTGAAGATGTTTCTTTTGTAAAGAAACAGCTTTAGAAATGAGGCCAATCTACTAAGTTGTGCATCTTTTTAGATTACATTAACAAGGAAAGTTTGAACTTGCTGCACTCATCCTTCATTGTAGGAAAGCAAGTGATTCCTAAAACCGAATGAGCTTATTTCACACAGTACAATGTTCGGCAATAAAGATGTTAATTTTCTCAACAAACTACTTTACAAATGAGGTGACTCTCCTAACTTGGCCATCTCTTTAGATTACATTAACAAGGAAAGTTTGAACTTGCTGCACTCAACCATCTTCGTAGAAAGGAAACTGATTCCTCGAACCGAATTAACTTATTTCACACAGTACAGTGTTCAGTACTGAAGATGTTTGTTTTATAAGGAAACCACTTTAGAAACGACTCGAATCCACTAACTTGTAAATCTTGTTAGATTATACAAAGGAGGAAAGTTTGAACTTGCTGCACTCAACCTTCTTCGTAGGAAAGCAAGTGATTCCTAGAACCGAACTAGCTCATTTCACATAGTACAGTGTTCGATAATGAAGATGTTTGTTTTCTAAACAAACTACTTTAGAAATGAGGCCAATCTACTAAGTTGTGCATCTTTTCAGATTACATTAAAAAGGAAAGTTTGAACTTGCTTCACTCAACCTTCTTTGTAGGAAAGCAACTGATTCCTAGAACCGAATGAGCTTATTTCACACAGTACAATGTTCGGCAATGAAGATGTTTGTTTTCTCAACAAAGTACTTTACAAATGAGGTGAATCTTCTAACTTGGCCATCTTTTTAGATTACATTAACAAGGAAAGTTTGAACTTGTTGCAGTCAACCATCTTCATAGAAAGGAAACTGATTCCTAGAAGCGAATTAACTTATTTCACACAGTACAGTGTTCGGTACTGAAGATGTTTCTTTTCTAAAGAAATTACTTTAGAAATGAGGCCAATCTACTAAGTTGTGCATCTTTAAGATTACATTAACAAGGAAAGTTTGAACGTGCTGCATTCAACCTTCTTTGTTGGAAAGCAACTGATTCCTAGAACCGAATGAGCTTATTTCACTCAGTACAATGTTCGGCAATGAAGATGTTTGTTCTCTCAACAAAGTACTTTACAAATCAGGCGAATCTTCTAACTTGGCCATCTTTTTAGATTACATTAACAAGGAAAGTTTGAACTTGCTGCACTCAACCTTCTTCGTAGAAATTAAACTGATTCCTAAAAGCGAATTAACTTATTTCACACAGTACAGTGTTCGGTACTGAAGATGTTTCTCTTCTAAAGAAACTACTTTAGAAATGAGGCCAATCTAATAAGTTATGCATCTTTTTAGATTACATTACAAGGAATGTTTGAACTTGCTGCACACAACCTTCTTTGTAGGAAAGCAAGTGATTCCTAGAACCGAATGAGCTTATTTCACACAGTACAATGTTCTGCGATAAAGATGTTAATTTTTTCAACAAACTACTTTACAAATGAGGTGACTCTGCTAACTTGGCCATCTTTTTAGATTACATTAACAGGAAAGTTTGAACTTGCTGCACTCAACCATCTTCGTAGAAATTAAACTGATTCCTAGAACCGAATTACCTTATTTCACACAGTACAGTGTTCGGTACTGAAGATGTTCCTTTTCCAAAGAAACTACTTTAGAAATGAGGACAATCTACTATGTTGTGCATCTTTTAGATTACATTAACAAGGAAAGTTTGAACTGGCTGCACTCAACCTTCTTTCTGTTCAAGCAACTGAATACTAGAACCGAATTAGCTTTTTGCACACAGTACAGTGTTCGGCAATGAAGATGTTTGTTTTCTCAACAAACTACTTTACCAATGAGGCAAATCTACTAAGTTGTACATCTTTTTAGAGCACATTAACAAGGAAAGTTTGAACTTGCTTAACTCAACCATCTTTGTAGAAAGTAAACTGATTCCTGAACCGAATTAGCTCATTTCACACAGTACAAAGTTTGGCAATTTAGGTTTGTTTTCTAAAGAAACTACTTTATAAATGAGGCGAATCTACTAACTTGGACATCTTTTTTGATTACATTAACAAGGAAAGTTTGAACTTGCTAAACTCAACCATCTTCGTAGAAAGGAAACTGATTCCTAGAACCGAATTAACTTATTTCACAAAGTACAGTGTTCAGTCGAGAAGATGTTTCTTTTCTAAAGAAAGTACTCTAGAAATGAGGCTAATCTACTAAGTTGTGCATCTTTTTAGATTCCATTAACATGGAAAGTTTGAATTTGCTGCACTCAACCATCTTCGTAGAAATTAAACTGATTCCTAGAAGCGAATTAGCTCATTTCACACAGTACAGTGTTCGGTACTGAAGATGTTTCTTTTCTCAAGAAACTACTTTAGAAATGAGGCCAATCTACTAAGTTGTGCATCTTTTTAGATTCCATTAACAAGGAAAGTTTGAACTTGCTGCACTAAACCTTCTTTGTAGGAAAGTAAGTGATTCCTAGAACTGAATGGGCTTATTTCACACAGTACAATGTTCGGCAATAAAGATGTTAATTTTCTCAACAAACTGCTTTACAAATGAGGCGAATCTACTAACTTGGCCATCTTTTTAGATTACATTAACAAGGAAAATTTGAAATTGCTGCACTCAACCATCTTCGTAGAAATTATACTGATTCCTAGAAGCGAATACACTTATTTCACACAGTACAATGTTCGGTACTGAAGATGTTTCTTTTCTAAAGAAAGTACTTTAGAAATGAGGCGAATCCACTAACTTGTACATCATGTTAGATTACACAAACTAGGAAAGTTTGATCTTGCTGCACTCAACCTTCTTCGTAGGAAAGCAAGTGATTCCTAGAACGGAACTAGCTTATTTCACATAGTACAGTGTTCGGTAATGAAGATGTTTGTTTTCTAAACAATCTAGTTTAGAAATGAAGCCAATATACTAAGTTGTGCATCTTTTTAGATTACATTAACAAGGAAAGTTTGAACTTGCTGCACTCAACCTTCTTTGTAGGAAAGCACCTGATTCCTAGAACCGAATGAGCTTATTTCACACAGTACAATGTTCGGCAATGAGTTTGTTCGTTTTCTCAACAGAGTACTTTACCAATGAGGCGAATCTTCTAACTTGGCCATCTTTTTAGATTACATTAACAAGGAAAGTTTGAACTTGCTGCACTCAACCTTCTTCGTAGAAATTAAACTGATTCCTAGAAGCGAATTAACTTATTTCACACTGTATAGTGTTCTCTACTGAAGATGTTTCTTTTCTAAAGAAACTACTTTAGAAATGAGGCCAATCTACTAAGTTGTGCATCTTTGAAGATTACATTAACAGGGAAAGTTTGAACTTGCTGCACTCAACCTTCTTTGTAGGAAAGCAAGTGATTCCTAGAAAAGAATGAGCTTATTTCACACAGTACAATGTTCGGCAATAAAGATGTTAATTTTCTCAACAAACTATTTTACAAATGATGTGACTCTGCTAACTTGGCCATCTTTTTAGATTACATTAATAAGGAAAGTTTGAACTTGCTGCACTCAATCATCTTCTTAGAAATTAAACTGATTCCTAGAACCTATTTACCTTATTTCACATAGTACATTGTTCAGTACTGAAGATGTTTCTTTTCTAAAGAAACTACTTTAGAAATGAGGCCAATCTACTAAGTTGTGCATCTTTTCAGATTACATTAACAAGGAAAGTTTGAACTTGCTGCACTCAACCTTCTGCGGAGGGAAGCAAGTGATTCCTAGAACCAAACTAGGTCATTTCACATAGTATAGTTTTCGGTAATGAAGATGTTTGTTTTGTAAACAAACTACTTTAGAAATGAGGCCAATCTACTAAGTTGTGCATCTTTTTAGATTACATTAAAAAGGAAAGTTTGAACTTGCTGCACTCAACCATCTACGTAGAAATTAAACTGATTCCCAGAACCGAATTACCTTATTTCACACAGTACAGTGTTCGGTACTGAAGATGTTTCTTTTCTGAAGAAACTACTTTAGAAATGAGGCGCATGCACTACCTTGTACATCTTGTTAGATTACACAAATTAGGAGAGTTTGAACTTGCTGGACTCAACTTTCTTCGTAGAAATTAAACTGATTCCTAGAACCGAATTACCTTATTTCACACAGTACAGTGTTCGGAACTGAAGATGTTTCTTTTCTAAAGAAACTACTTTAGAAATGAGGCGAATGCACTAACTTGGACATCTTTTTAGATTACACAAACTAGGAATGTTTGAACTTGCTGCACTCAACCTTCTTCGTAGAAATTAAACTGATTCCTAGAAGCGAATTAACTTATTTCACACAGTACAGTGTTCGGTACTGAAGATGTTTCTTTTCTAAAGAAACTACTTTGGAAATGAGGCCAATCTACTACGTTGTGCGTCTTTTTAGATTACATTAACAAGGAAAGTTTGAACTGGCTGCACTCAACCTTCTTTGTAGGAAAGTTACTGAATTCTAAAACCGAATTAGCTTTTTACACACAATACAATGTTCGTCAATGAAGACGTTTGTTTTCTCAACAAACTACTTTACCAATGAGGCAAATATACTAACTTGGACATCTTTTTAGAGCACATTAACAAGGAAAGTTTGAACTTGCTAAACTCAACCATCTTCGTAGAAAGTAAACTGATTCCTAGAACCGAATTAGCTCATTTCACACAGTACAAAGTTTGGAAATTTAGGTTTGTTTTCTAAAGAAACTACTTTAGAAATGAGGCGAATCTAGTAACTTGGACATCTTTTTACATTGCTTTAACAAGGAAACTTTGAACTTGCTAAACTCAACCATCTACGTAGAAAGGAAACTGATTCCTAGAACCGAATTAACTTATTTCACACAGTACAATTTTCGGTACTGAAGATGTTTGTTTTCTATAGAAACTAATTTAGAAATGCCTGGAATCCAGTAACTTTTACATCTTGTTAGATTACACAAACTAGGAAAGTTTGAACTTGCTGCACTCAACCATCTTCGTAGAAATTAAACTGATTCCTAGAAGCGAATTAACTCATTTTACACAGTACAGTGTTCGGTACTGAAGATGATTCTTTTATCAAGAAACTACTTTAGAAATGAGGCCAATCTACTAAGTTGTGCATCTTTTTAGATTCCATTAACAAGGAAAGTTTGAACTTCCTGCACTCAACCTTCTTTGTAGGAAAGCAAGTGATTCCTAGAACCCAATGAGCTTATTTCACACAGTACAATGTTCTGCAATAAAGATGATAATTTTCTCAACAAACTATTTTACAAATGAGGTGACTCTGCTAACTTGGCCATCTTTTTAGATTACATTAACAAGGAAAGTTTGAACTTGCTGCACTCAACCATCTTCGTAGAAAGGAAACTGATTCCTAGATCCGAATTAACTTATTTCACACAGTACAGTGTTCAGTATTGAAGATGTTTGCTTTATAAGGAAACCACTTTAGAAACAACGCGAATCCACTAACTTGTAAATCTTGTTAGATTACACAAACGAGGTAAGTTTGAACTTCCTTCACTCAACTTTATTCGTAGGAAAGCAAGTAAATCCTAGAACCGAACTATCTCATTTCACATAGTATAGTGTTCGGTAATGAAGATATTTGTTAGTTAACAAACTACTTTAGAAATTAGGCCAATCTACTAAGTTGTGCAACTTTTCAGATTACATTAACAAGGAAAGTTTGAACTTGCTGCACTCAACCTTCTTTGTAGGAAAGCAACTGATTCCTAGAACTGAATGAGCTTATTTCACACAGTACAATGTTTGGCAATGAAGATGTTTGTTTTCTCAACAAACTACGTTACAAAGGAGGCGAATCTACTTACTTGGCCATCTTTTTAGATTACATTAACAAGGAAAGTTTGAACTTGCTGCATTCAACCATCTTCGTAGAAATTAAACTGATTCCTAGAAGCGAATTCACTTATTTCACACAGTACAGTGTTCGGTACTGAAGATGTTTCTTTTCTAAAGAAACTACTTTAGAAATGAGGCGAATCCACTAACTTGTATATCTTGTTAGATTACACAAACGAGCAAAGTTTGAAGTTGCTGCACTCAACCTTCTTCGTAGGAAAGCAAGTGATTCCTAGATTCGAAGTAGCTCATTTCACATAGTACAGTGTTCGGTAATGAAGATGTTTGTTTTCTAAACAAAATGCTTTAGAAATGAGGCCAATCTACTAAGTTGTGCATCTTTTTAAATTACATTGACAAGAAAAGTTTAAACTTGCTGCACTCAACCTTCTTTGTAGGATAGCAACTGATTCCTACATCCGAATGAGCTTATTTCACACAGTACAATGTTCAGCAATGAAGATGTTTGTTTTCTCAACAAAGTACTTTACAAATGAGGCGAATCTTCTAACTTGGCCATCTTTTTAGATTCCATTAACAAGGAAAGTTTGAACTTCGTGCACTCAACCTTCTTCGTAGAAATTAAACTGATTCCTAGAAGCGAATTAACTTATTTCACACAGTACAGTGTTTGGTACTGAAGATGTTTCTTTTCTAAAGAAACTACTTTAGAAATGAGGCCAATCTACTAAGTTGTGCATCTTTTTAGATTACATTAACAAGGAAGTTTGAACTTGCTGCACTCAACCTTCTTTGTAGGAAAGCAAGTGATTCCTAGAACCGAATGAGCTTATTTCACACAGTACAATGTTCGGCAATAAAGATGTTATTTTCTCAACAAACTAGTTTACAAATGAGGCGAATCTACTAACTTGGCCATCTTTTTAGATTACATTAACAAGGACAGTTTGAACTTGCTGCACTCAACCATCTTCGAAGAAATTAAACTGATTCCTACAAGCGAAATCACTTATTTCACACAGTACAGTGTTCGGTACTGAAGATGTTTCTTTTCTAAAGAAACTACTTTAGAAATGAGGCAAATCCACTAACTTGTACATCTTGTTAGATTACACAAACTAAGATAGTTTGAACTTGCTGCACTCAACCTTCCTCGTAGGAAAGCAAGTGATTCCTAGAACAGAACTAGCTTATTTCACATAGTACAGTGTTCGGTAATGAAGATGTTTGTTTTCTAAACACACTACTTTAGAAATGAGGCCAAACTACTAAGTTGTGCATCTTTTTATTTTACATTAACAAGAAAAGTTTAAACTTGCTGCACTCAACCTTCTTTGTAGGATAGCAACTGATTCCTACATACGAATGAGCTTATTTCACACAGTACAATGTTTGGCAATGAAGATGTTTGTTTTCTCAACAAAGTACTTTACAAATGAGGCGAATCTTCTAACTTGGCCATCTTTTTAGATTCCATTGACAAGGAAAGCTTGAACTTCGTGCACTCATCTTTCTTCGTAGAAATTAAACTGATTCCTACAAGCGAAATAACTTATTTCACACAGTACAGTGTTCGGTACTGAAGATGTTTCTTTTCTAAAGAAACTACTTTAGAAATGAGGCCAATCTACTAAGTTGTGCATCTTTTAAGATTACATTAACAAGGAAGTTTGAACTTGCTGCACTCAACCTTCTTTGTAGGAAAGCAAGTGATTCTTAGAACCGAATGAGCTTATTTCACACAGTACAAGGTTCGGCAATAAAGATGTTAATTTTCTCAACAAACTAGTTTACAAATGAGGCGAATCTACTAACTTGGCCAGGTTTTTAGATTACATTAATAAGGACAGTTTGAACTTGCTGCACTCAACCATCTTCATAGAAATTAAACTGATTCCTAGAATTTAATTCACTTATTTCACACAGTATAGTGTTCGGCATTGAAGATATTTCTTTTCTAAAGAAACTACTTTAGAAATGAGGCAAATCCACTAACTTGTACATCTTGTTAGATTACACAAACTAGGAAAGTTTGAACTTGCTGCACTCAACCTTCTTCGTAGGAAAGCAACTGATTCCTAGAACCGAATGAGCTTATTTCACACAGTACAAAGTTTGGCAATGAAGATGTTTGTTTTCTCAACAAAGTACTTTACAAGATGAGGCGAATCTTCTAACTTGGCCATCTTTTTAGATTCCATTGACAAGGAAAGCTTGAACTTCGTGCACTCATCTTTCTTCGTAGAAATTAAACTGATTCCTACAAATTTAATTAACTTATTTCACACAGTACAGTGTTGGTACTGAAGATGTTTCTTTTCTAAAGAAACTACTTTAGAAATGAGGCCAATCTACTAAGTTGTGCATCTTTTAAGATTACATTAACAAGGAAGTTTGAACTTGCTGCACTCAACCTTCTTTGTAGGAAAGCAAGTGATTCTTAGAACCGAATGAGCTTATTTCACACAGTACAAGGTTCGGCAATAAAGATGTTAATTTTCTCAACAAACTAGTTTACAAATGAGGCGAATCTACTAACTTGGCCAGGTTTTTAGATTACATTAATAAGGACAGTTTGAACTTGCTGCACTCAACCATCTTCATAGAAATTAAACTGATTCCTAGAAGCGAATTCACTTATTTCACACAGTATAGTGTTCGGCATTGAAGATATTTCTTTTCTAAAGAAACTACTTTAGAAATGAGGCAAATCCACTAACTTGTACATCTTGTTAGATTACACAAACTAGGAAAGTTTGAACTTGCTGCACTCAACCTTCTTCGTAGGAAAGCAACTGATTCCTAGAACCGAATGAGCTTATTTCACACAGTACAAAGTTTGGCAATGAAGATGTTTGTTTTCTCAACAAAGTACTTTACAAATGAGGCGAATCTTCTAACTTGGCCATCTTTTTAGATTCCATTGACAAGGAAAGCTTGAACTTCGTGCACTCATCTTTCTTCTTAGAAATTAAACTGATTCCTACAAGCGAATTAACTTATTTCACACAGTACAGTGTTCGGTACTGAAGATGTTTCTTTTCTAAAGAAACTACTTTAGAAATGAGGCCAATCTACTAAGTTGTGCATCTTTTAAGATTACATTAACAAGGAAGTTTGAACTTGCTGCACTCAACCTTCTTTGTAGGAAAGCAAGTGATTCTTAGAACCGAATGAGCTTATTTCACACAGTACAAGGTTCGGCAATAAAGATGTTAATTTTCTCAACAAACTAGTTTACAAATGAGGCGAATCTACTAACTTGGCCAGGTTTTTAGATTACATTAATAAGGACAGTTTGAACTTGCTGCACTCAACCATCTTCATAGAAATTAAACTGATTCCTAGAAGCTTAATTCACTTATTTCACACAGTATAGTGTTCGGCATTGAAGATATTTCTTTTCTAAAGAAACTACTTTAGAAATGAGGCAAATCCACTAACTTGTACATCTTGTTAGATTACACAAACTAGGAAAGTTTGAACTTGCTGCACTCAACCTTCTTCGTAGGAAAGCAACTGATTCCTAGAACCGAATGAGCTTATTTCACACAGTACAAAGTTTGGCAATGAAGATGTTTGTTTTCTCAACAAAGTACTTTACAAATCAGGCGAATCTTCTAACTTGGCCATCTTTTTAGATTACATTAACAAGGAAAGTTTGAACTTGCTGCACTCAACCTTCTTCGTAGAAATTAAACTGATTCCTAGAAGCGAATTAACTTATTTCACACAGTACAGTGTTTGGTACTGAAGATGTTTCTTTTCTAAAGAAACTACTTTAGAAATGAGGCCAATCTACTAAGTTGTGCATCTTTTTCGATTACATTTACAAGGAAAATTTGAACTTACTGCACTCAACCTTCTTTGTAGGAAAGCAAGTGATTCCTAGAAGCGAATTCACTTATTTCACACAGTACAGTGTTTGGTACTGAAGATGTTTCTTTTCTAAAGAAACTACTTTAGAAATGAGGCGAATCCACTAACTTGTACATCTTGTTAGATTACACAAACGAGGAAAGTTTGAACTTGCTGCACTCAACCTTCTTCGTAGGAAAGACAGTCATTCCTAGAATCGAACTAGCTCATTTCACATAGTACAGTGGTTGGTAATGAAGATGTTTGTTTTCTAAACAAACTACTTTAGAAATGAGGCCAATCTACTAAGTTGTGCATCTTTTCAGATTCCATTAACAAGGAAAGTTTGAACTTGCTGCACTCAACCTTCTTTATAGGAAAGCAACTGATTCCTAGAACCGAATGAGCTTATTTCACATAGTACAATGTTCGGCAATGAAGATGTTTGTTTTCTCAACAAACTACTTAACAAATGAGGCGAATCTACTAACTTGGCCATCTTTTTAGATTACATTAACAAGGAAAGTTTGAACTTGCTGCACTCAACCATCTTCGTAGAAATTAAACTGATTCCTAGAAGCGAATTCACTTATTTCACACAGTACAGTGTTCGGTACTGAAGATGTTTCTTTTCTAAAGAAACTACTTTAGAAATGAGGCCAATCTACTAAGTTGTGCATCTTTTAAGATTACATTAACAAGGAAGTTTGAACTTGCTGCACTCAACCTTCTTTGTAGGAAAGCAAGTGATTCCTAGAACCGAATGAGCTTATTAAACACAGTACAATGTTCGGCAATGAAGATGTTTGTTTCCTCAACAAAGTACTTTACAAATGAGGCGAATCTTCTAACTTGGCCATCTTTTTTAGATTACATTAACCAGGAAAGTTTACCTTGCTGCATCAACCTTGTTTTAATAGAAGGAAAGCTTTTAAACACAACTTGCAATGCACTCAACAAAGTACTTTTACAAATGAAATCTTCTAACTTGTCCATGTTTTTGATTACATTAATAAGGAAAGTTTGAACTTGCTGCACTTATTTCGTAGAAATTAAACTGATTCCACAGTACAGTATTTGGTACTGAAGATGTTTGTTTTTATAAAGAAACTACTTTAGAAATGATGCCAATCTACTAAGTTGTGCATCTTTTCAGATTACATTAACAAGGAACGTTTGAACTTGCTGCACTCAACCTTCTTTGTAGGAAAGCAACTGATTCCCAGAAAAGAATGAGCTTATTTCACACAGTACAGTGTTGGGCTATGAAGATGTTAATTTTCTCTACAAACTGGTTTACAAATGAGGTGACTCTTCTTACTTGGCCATCTTTTTAGATTACATTAACAAGGAAAGTTTGAACTTGCTGCACTCAACCATCTTCGTAGAAAGGAAACTGATTCCTAGAACCGAATTCACTTATTTCACATAGTACAATTTTCAATACTGAAGATGTTTGTTTTCTAAAGAAACCACTTTAGAAACGATGCGAATCCACCAACTTGTACATCTTGTTAGATTACACAAACGAGGAAATTTTGAACTTGCTGCACTCATCCTTCTTCATAGGAAAGGAAATAATTCCTGGAACCGAACTAGCTCATTTCACATAGTATAGTGTTCGGTAATGAAGATGTTTGTTTTGTAAACAAACTACTTTAGAAATGACGCAAATCTACTAAGTTGTGCATCTTTTCAGATTACATTAACAAGGAAAGTTTGAACTTGCTGCACTCAACCTTCGTTGTAGGAAAGCACCTGATTCCTAGAACTGAATGAGCTTATTTCACACAGTACAATATTCGGCAATGAAGATGTTTGTTTTCTCAACAAAGTCCTTTACTGCAGGGAGCTAGAGCAAACGCCATTACAAGATGGTGCTGGCTTCCTGCCGGTGTTGAGGAAAACGTCTCCATATTAGGCAGTGCCTTGGCGCCACCCTTACTCAAGGTATGTGCACACGCATGACGCAACCTGTCCCGAGCCTATTCCGTAGTATCTGCTTGTGGCAAGCTTCTCTCAACCAATCAGTAAGCGCCTCGTAGCAGTATGCCCTATAAAAGCAGCTGCAGATTTGCGTCCCTCGCCCCTCACCATCAGCTTTCCTGTTAACCGAGGGCTCTCCAATAAAGTGTGATACAAGAAGAATCCTCGTTTGTGGTCGTTCCTTTCCTGCTGTTTGGGAGGTTCGCTGCACATTACAAATGAGGCGAATCTACTAACTTAGCCATCTTTTTAGATTACATTAACAAGGAAAGTTTGAACTTGCTCCACTCAACAATCTTCGTAGAAAGGAAACTGATTCCTAGAAGCGAATTAACTTATTTCACACAGTACAGTGTTCGATACTAAAGATGTTTCTTTTCTAAAGAAACTACTTTAGAAATGAGACGAATACACTAACTTGTATATCTTGTTAGATTACACAAACTAGGAAAGTTTGAACTTGCTGCACTCAACCTTCTTTGTAGGAAAGCAAGTAATTACTAGAACCGAATGAGCTTAATTCACACAGTACAATGTTCGGCAATGAAGATGTTTGTTTTCTCAACAAAGTACTTTACAAATGAGGCGAATCTTCTAACTTGGCCATCTTTTTAGATTACATTAACAAGGAAAGTTTGAACTTGCTGCACTCAACCGTCTTCGAAGAAATTAAACTGATTCCTAGAAGCGAATTAACTTATTTCACACAGTACAGTGTTCGGTACTGAAGATGTTTCTTTTCTAAAGAAACTACTTTAGAAATGAGGCCAATCTACTAAGTTGTGCATCTTTTTAGATTACATTAACAAGGAAAGTTTGAACTGGCTGCACTCAACCTTCTTTGTAGGAAAGCAACTGAATTCTAGAACTAAATTATCTTTTTTCACACAGTAAAATGTTCGGCAATGAAGATGTTTGTTTTCTCAACAAACTACTTTACCAATGAGGCAAATCTACTAACTTGGACATCTTTTTAGAGCACATTAACAAGGAAAGTTTGAACTTGCTAAACTCAACCATCTTCGTAGAAAGTAAACTGATTCCTAGAACCGAATTAGCTCATTTCACACAGTACAAAGTTTGGCCATTTAGGTTTGTTTTCTAAAGAAACTACTTTAGAAATGAGGCGAATCTACTAACTTGGACATCTTTTTATATTACATTAACAAGGAAAGTTTGAACTTGCTAAACTCAACCATCTTCGTAGAAAGGAAACTGATTCCTAAAACCGAATTAACTTATTTCACACAGTACAGTGTTCGGTACTGAAGATGCTTGTTTTCTAAAGAAACTAATTTAGAAATGACACGAATCCACTTATTTGTAAATCTTTTTAGATTACACAAACAGGGAAAGTTTGAACTTGCTGCACTCAACCTTCTTTGTAGAAATTAAACTGATTCCTAGAAGCGAATTAACTCATTTCACACAGTACAGTGTTCGGGACCGAAGATGTTTCTTTTCTAAACAAACCACTTTAGAAATGAGGCCAATCTAGTCTGTTGTGCATCTTTTCAGAGCATAATAACAAGGAAAGTTTGAACTTGCTGCACTCAACCTTCTTTGTAGGAAAGCAAGTGATTCCTAGAACCGATTGAGCTTATTTCACACAGTACAATGTTCGGCAATAAAGATGTTAATTTTCTCAACAAACTACTTTACAAATGAGGTGACTCTGCTAACTTGGCCATCTTTTTAGATTACATTAACAAGGAAAGTTTGAACTTGCTGCACTCAACCATGTTCGTAGAAAGGAAACTGATTCCTAGAACTGAATTAACTTACTTCACACAGTACAGTGTTCTCTACTGAAGATGTTTGTTTTATAAGGAAACCACTTCAGAAACGACGCGAATCCACTAACTTGTAAATCTTGTTAGATTACACAAACAAGGAAAGTTTGAACTTGCTGCACTCCACCTTCTTCCTAGGAAAGCAAGTGATTCCTAGAACCAAACTAGCTCATTTCACATAGTATAGCGTTCGGTAATGAAGATGTTTGTTTTGTAAACAAACTACTTTAGAAATGAGGCCAATCTACTAAGTTGTGCATCTTTTCAGATTACATTAACAAGGAAAGTTTGAACTTGCTGCACTCAACCTTCTTTGTAGGAAAGCAACTGATTCCTAGAAACGAATGAGCTTATTTCACACAATACAATGTTTGGCAATGAAGATGTTTGTTTTCTCAACAAACTACTTTACAAATGAGGCGAATCTACAAACATGGCCATCTTTTTAGATTACATTAACAAGGAAAGTTTGAACTTGCTGCACTCAACCATCTTCGTACAAAGGAAACTTATTCCTAGAACCGAATTAACTTACTTCACACAGTACAGTGTTCAGTACTGAAGATGTTTGCTTTCTAAAGAAACCACTTTAGAAATGACGCGAATCCACTAACTTGTACTTCTTCTTAGATTACACAAACGGGGAAAGTTTGAACTTGCTGCACTCAACCTTCTTCGTAGGAAAGCAAGTGATACCTAGAACTGAATAAGCTTATTTCACACAGTACAATGTTCGGCAATGAAGATGTTTGTTTTCTCAACAAAGTACTTTAAAATGAGGCAAATCTTCTAACTTGGCCATCTTTTTAGATTACATTAACAAGGAAAGTTTGAACTTGCTGCACTCAACCGTCTTTGTAGAAATTAAACTGATTCCTAGAAGCCAATTACTTATTTCACACAGTATAGTGTTCGGTACTGAAGATGTTTCTTTTCTAAAGAAACTACTTTAGAAATGAGGCCAATCTACTAAGTTGTGCATCTTTTTAGATTACATTAACAAGGAAAGTTTGAACTTGTTGCACTCAACCTTCTTTGTATGAAAGCTAGTGATTCCTAGAACTGAATGAGTTTATTTCAGACAGTACAATGTTCGGCAATAAAGATGTTAATTTTCTCAACAAACTGTTTTACAAATGAGGTGACTCTGCTAACTTGGCCATCTTTTTAGATTACATTAACAAGGAAAGTTTGAACTTGTTGCACTCAACCATCTTCCTAGAAAGCAAACATTCCTAGAACCGAATTAACTTATTTCACACAGTACAGTGTTCAGTACTGAAGATGTTTGTTTTCTAAAGAAACCACTATAGAAACGATGGGAATCCACTAACTTGTAGATCTTGTTAGATTACACAACGAGGAAAGTTTGAACTTGCTGCACTCAAACTTCTTCGTAGAAATTAAACTGATTCCTAGAAGCGAATTAACTTATTTCACACAGTACAGTGTTCGGTACTGAAGATGTTTCTTTTCTAAAGAAACTACTTTAGAAATGAGGCCAATCTACTACGTTGTGCATCTTTTTAGATTACATTAAAAAGGAAAGTTGAACTGGCTGCACTCAACCTTCTTTGTAGGAAAGCAAGTGATTCCTAGAAGCGAATTCACTTATTTAACACAGTACAGTGTTCGGTACTGAAGATGTTTCTTTTCTTAAGAAACTACTTTAGAAATGAGGTCAATCTACTAAGTTGTGCATCTTTTTAGATTCCATTAACAAGGAAAGTGTGAACTTGCTGCACTCAACCTTCTTTGTAGGAAAGCAACTGATTCCTAGAACCGAATGAGCTTATTTCACACAGTACAATGTTTGGCAATGAAGATGTTTGATTTCTCAACAAACTACTTTACAAATGAGTCGAATCTACTAACTTGGCCATCTTTTTAGATTACATTAACAAGGAAAGTTTGAACTTGCTCCACTCAACCATCTTCGTAGAAAGGAAACTGATTTCTAGAAGCGAATTAACTTATTTCACACAGTACAGTGTTCGGTACTGAAGATGTTTCTTTTCTAAAGAAACTACTTTAGAAATGAGGCCAATCTACTAAGTTGTGCATCTTTTTAGATTACATTAGGAAGGAAAGTTTGAACTGGCTGCACTCAACCTTCTTTGTAGGAAAGCAACTGAATTCTAGAACTGAATTAGCTTTTTCACACAGTACAATGTTCTCAATGAAGATGTTTGTTTTCTCAACAAACTACTTTAGAAATGAGGCAAGTCTACTAACTTGGACATCTTTTAGAGCACATTAGCAAGGAAAGTTTGAACTTGCTAAACTCAACCATCTTCGTAGAAAGTAAACTGATTCCTAGAACCGAATTAGCTTATTTCACACAGTATAGTGTTCGGTAATGAAGATGTTTGTTTTGTAAACAAACTACTTTAGAAATGAGGCCAATCTACTAAGTTGTGCATCTTTTTAGAGTACATTAACAAGGAAAGTTTGAACTTGCTGCACTCAACCTTCTTCATATAAATTAAACTTGTTGCTAGAACTTAATTAACTTATTTCACACAGTACATTGTTTGATACTGAAGATGTTTCTTTTCTAAAGAAACTACTTTAGAAATGAGGGCAATCTACTAAGTTGTGCATCTTTTTAGATTACATTAACAAGGAAAGTTTGAACTTGCTGCACTCAACCTTCTTTGTAGGAAAGCAACTGATTCCTAGAACCGAATAAGCTTATTTCACACAGTACAATGTTCGGCAATGAAGATGTTTTTTTTCTCAACAAACTACTTTAAAATGAGGTCAATCTACTAACTTGGCCATCTTTTTAGATTACATTAACAAGGAAAGTTTGAACTTGCTGCACTCAACCTTCTTTGTAGAAATTAAACTGATTCCTAGAACCGAATTAGCTTATTTCACACAGTACAGTGTTTGGCAATGAAGATGTTTCTTTTCTAAAGAAACTACTTTAGAAATGAGGCCAATCTACTAACTTGGCCATCTTTTTAGATTACATTAAAAAGGAAAGTTTGAACTTGCTGCACTCAACCATCTTTGTAAGAAAGAAACTGATTTCTAGAACCGAATTAGCTTATTTCACACAGTACAATGTTCTCCATGAAGATGTTTGTTTTCTCAATAAACTACTTTAGAAAAGAGGCAAATCTACTAAGTTGTACATCTTTTTAGATTACATTAGGAAGGAAAGTTTGAACTGGCTGCACTCAACCTTCTTTGTAGGAAAGTAAACTGATTCTAGAACCGAATTAGCTCATTTCACACAGTACAATGTTTGGCCATGAAGATGTTTGTTTTCTAAACAAACTACTTTAGACAATGAGGCAAATCTACTAACTTGGACATCTTTTTTAGATTACATTAACAAGGAAAGTTTGAACTTGCTAAACTCAACCATCTTCGTAGAAAGTAAACTGATTCCTAGAACCGAAATAGCTTATTTCACACAGTACAGTGTTCGGTAATGAAGATGTTTGTTTTGTAAACAAACTACTTTAGAAATGAGGCCAATCTACTAAGTTGTGCATCTTTTTAGAGTACATTAACAAGGAAAGTTTGAACTTGCTGCACTCAACCTTCTTCATATAAATTAAACTTGTTGCTAGAAGCGAATTAACTTATTTCACACTGTACATTGTTTGATACTGAAGATGTTTCTTTTCTAAAGAAACTACTTTAGAAATGAGGGCAATCTACTAAGTTGTGCATCTTTTTAGATTACATTAACAAGGAAAGTGTGAACTTGCTGCACTCAACCTTCTTTGTAGGAAAGCAACTGATTCGTAGAACCGAATAAGCTTATTTCACACAGTACAATGTTCGGCAATGAAGATGTTTGTTTTCTCAACAAAGTACTTTAAAATGAGGCGAATCTTCTAACTTGGCCATCTTTTTAGATTACATTAACAAGGAAAGTTTGAACTTGCTGCACTCAACCTTCTTTGTAGAAATTAAACTGATTCCTAGAAGCGAATTACTTATTTCACACAGTACAGTGTTCGGTACTGAAGATGTTTCTTTAATAAAGAAACTACTTTAGAAATGAGGCCAATCTACTACGTTGTGCATCTTTTTAGATTACATTAAAAAGGAAAGTTTGAACTGGCTGCACTCAACCTTCTTTGTAAGAAAGCAACTGAATTCTAGAACCGAATTAGCTTTTTACACACACCACAATGTTCTCCATGAAGACGTTTGTTTTCTCAATAAACTACCTTACCAAAGAGGCAAATCTACTAACTTGGACATCTTTTTAGAGCACATTAACAAGGAAAGTTTAAACTTGCTAAACTCAACCATCTTCGTAGAAAGTAAACTGATTCCTAGAACCGAATTAGCTCATTTCACACAGTACAAAGTTTGGCACTTTAGGTTTGTTTTCTAAAGAAACTGCTTTAGACATGAGGGCAATCTACTAACTTGGACATCTTTTTAGATTACATTAACAAGGAAAGTTTGAACTTGCTAAACTCAACCATGTTCGTAGAAAGGAAACTGATTCCTAGAACCGAAATAACTTATTTTACACAGTACAGTGTTCGGTACTGAAGATGTTTGTTTTCTAAAGAAACTAATTTAGAAATGACGCGAATCAAGTAACTTGTATATCTTGTTAGATTACACAAACTAGGAAAGTTTGAACTTCCTGCCCTCAACCATCTTCGTAGAAATTAAACCTTTTTCCTAGAAGCGAATTAACTCATTTCACACAGTACAGTGTTCGGTACTGAAGATGTTTCTTTTCTTAAGAAACTACTTTAGAAATGAGGTCAATCTACTAAGTTGTGCATCTTTTTAGATTCCATTAACAAGGAAAGTGTGAACTTGCTGCACTCAACCTTCTTTGTAGGAGAGCAACTGATTCCTAGAACCGAATGAGCTTATTTCACACAGTACAATGTTTGGCAATGAAGATGTTTGATTTCTCAACAAACTACTTTACAAATGAGTCGAATCTACTAACTTGGCCATCTTTTTAGATTACATTAACAAGGAAAGTTTGAACTTGCTCCACTCAACCATCTTCGTAGAAAGGAAACTGATTCCTAGAAGCTTAATTAACTTATTTCACACAGTACAGTGTTCAGTACTGAAGATGTTTCTTTTCTAAAGAAACTACTTTAGAAATGAGGCCAATCTACTAAGTTGTGCATCTTTTTAGATTACATTAACAAGGAATGTTTGAACTGGCTGCACTCAACCTTCTTTGTAGGAAAGCAACTGAATTCTAGAACTAAATTAGCTTTTTTCACGCAGTACAATGTTCGGCAATGAAGATGTTTGTTTTCTCAACAAACTACTTTACCAATGATGCAAATCTACTAACTTGGACATCTTTTTAGAGTACATTAACAAGGAAAGTTTGAACTTGCTAAACTCAACCATCTTCGTAGAAAGTAAACTGATTCCTAGAACCGAATTAGCTCATTTCACAGAGTACAAAGTTTGGCCATTTAGGTTTGTTTTCTAAAGAAACTACTTTAGAAATGAGGCGAACCTACTAACTTGTACATCTTTTTAGATTACATTAACAAGGAAAGTTTGAACTTGCTAAACTCAAACATCTTCGTAGAAAGGGAACTGATTCCTAGAACCGAATTAACTTATTTCACACAGTACAGTGTTCGGTACTGAAGATGCTTGTTTTCTAAAGAAACTAATTTAGAAACGATGCGAATCCACTAATTTGTAAATCTTGTTAGATTACACAAACAGGGAAAGTTTGAACTTGCTGCACTCAACCTTCTTCGTAGAAATTAAACTGATTCCTAGAAGCGAATTAACTCATTTCACACAGTACAGTGTTCGGGACTGAAGATGTTTCTTTTCTAAACAAACTAGTTTAGAAATGAGGCCAATCTCCTATGTTGTGCATCTTTTCAGAGTATAATAACAAGGAAAGTTTGAACTTGCTGCACTCAACCTTCTTTGTAGGAAAGCAAGTGATTCCTAGAACCGAATGAGCTTATTTCACACAGTACAATGTTCGGCAATAAAGATGTTAATTTTCTCAACAAACTACTTTACAAATGAGGTGACTCTGCTAACTTGGCCATCTTTTTAGATTACATTAACAAGGAAAGTTTGAACTTGCTGCACTCAACCATCTTCGTAGAAAGGAAACTGATTCCTAGGACCGAATTAACTTTTTTCACACAGTACAGTGTTCTCTACTGAAGATGTTTGTTTTATAAGGAAACCACTTTAGATACGACGAGAATCCACTAACTTGTACATCTTTTTAGATTACATTAACAAGGAAAGTTTGAACTTGCTAAACTCAAACATCTTCGTAGAAAGGGAACTGATTCCTAATACCGAATTAACTTATTTCACACAATACACTGTTCGGTACTGAAGATGTTTCTTCTCTAAAGAAACTACTTTAGAAATGAGGCGAATCCACTAACTTGTACATCTTGTTAGATTACACAAACTAGGAAAGTTTGACCTTGCTGCACTGAACCTTCTTCGTAGGAAAGCAAGTGATTCCTAGAACGGAATTAGCTTATTTCACATAGTACAGTGTTCGGTAATGAAGATGTTTGTTTTCTAAACAAACTACTTTAGAAATGAGGCCAATCTACTACCTTGTGCATCTGATTAGATTACATTAACAAGGAAATTTTGAACTTGCTACACTCAACCATTTTTGTAGGCAAAAGCAACCTTATTTCACACAGAACAGTGTTCGGTACTGAAGATGTTTCTTTTCTAAAGAAACCTAGAAAGAGGCGAAATTACCTTATTTCACACAGAACAGTGTTCGTATAAATTAAACTGACTGAAGATGTTTCTTTTCTAAAGAAACTACTTTAGAAATGAGGCCAATCTACTACGTTGTGCATCTTTTTAGATTAGATTAACAAGGAATGTTTGAACTGGCTGCACTCAACCTTCTTCATAGGAAAGCAACTCAATTCTAGAACTAAATTAGCTTTTTTCACACAGTACAATGTTCGGCAATGAAGATGTTTGTTGTCTCAACAAACTACTTTACCAATGATGCAAATCTACTAACTTGGACATCTTTTTAGAGCACATTAACAAGGAAAGTTTGAACTTGCTAAACTCAACCATCTTCGGAGAAAGTAACCTGATTCCTAGAACCGAGTTAGCTCATTTCACACAGTACAAAGTTTGGCAATTTAGGTTTGTTTTCTAAAGAAACTACTTTAGAAATGAGGCCAATCTACTAACTTGGACATCTTTTTAGATTACCTTAACAAGGAAAGTTTGAACTTGCTAAACTCAACCATCTTCGTAGAAAGGAAACTGATTCCTAGAACCGAATTAACGTATTTCACACAGTACAGTGTTCGGTACTGAAGATGTTTGTTTTCTAAAGAAACTAATTTAGAAATGACGCCAATCAAGTAACTTGTACATCTTATTAGATTACACAAACTAGGAAAGTATGAACATGCTGCACTCAACCATCTCCGTAGAAATTGAACTGATTCCTAGAAGCGAATTAACTCATTTAACACAATACAGTGTTCCGTACTGAAGATGTTTCTTTTCTAAAGAAACTACATTAGAAATGGGGCCAATCTACTAAGTTGTGCATCTTTTCAGATTCCATTAACAAGGAAAGTTTGAACTTGCTGCACTCAACCTTCTTTGTAGGAAAGCAAGTGATTCCTAGAACCAAATGAGCTTATTTCACTCAGTACAATGTTCGGCAATAAAGATGTTGATTTTCTCAACAAACTATTTTACAAATGAGGCGAATCTACTAACTTGGCCATTTTCTTAGATTACATTAACAAGGAAAGTTTGAACTTGCTGCACTCAACCATCTTGGTAGAAAGGAAACTGATTCCTAGAAGCAAATTCACTTATTTCACACAGTACAGTGTTCGGTACTGAAGATGTTTCTTTTCTAAAGAAACTACTTTAGAAATGAGGCGAATCCACTAACTTGTGCATCTTGTTAGATTACACAAACGAGGAAAGTTTGAATTTGCTGCACTCATCCTTCTTCGTAGGAAAGCAAGTGATTCCTAGAACCGACCTAGCTCATTTCACATAGTATAGTCTTCGGTAATGAAGATGTTGGTTTTGTAAACAAACTACTTTAGAAACGAGGCCAATCTACTAAGTTGTGCATCTTTTTAGATTACATTAACAAGTAAAGACTGAACTTGCTGCACTCAACCATCTTATTAGAAATTAAACTGATTCCTAGAACCGATTTACCTTATTTCACACAGTACAGTGTTCAGTACTGAAGATGTTTCTTTTCTAAAGAAACTACTTTAGAAATGAGGCGAATGCACTAACTTGTATATCTTGTTAGATTACACAAACTAGGAAAGTTTGAACTTGCTGCACTCAACCTTATTCGTAGGAAAGCAAGTGATTCCTAGAACCGAACTAGCTCATTTCACATAGTATAGTGTACGGTAATGAAGATGTTTGTTTTGTAAACAAACTACTTTAGAAATGAGGCCAATCTACTAAGTTGTGCATCTTTTCAGATTACATTAAAATGAAAGTTTAAACTTGCTGCACTCAACCTTCTTTATAGGAAAGCAACTGATTCCTAATACTAAATGAGCTTATTTTACACAGTACAATGTTTGGCAATGAAGATCTTTGTTTTCTCAACAAACTACTTTACAAATGAGGCGAGTCTACTAACTTGGCCATCTTTTTAGATTACATTAACAAGGAAAGTTTGAACTTGCTGCACACAACCATCTTCGTAGAAATTAAACTGATTCCTAGAAGCGAATTCACTTATTTCACACAGTACAGTGTTCGGTACTGAAGATGTTTCTTTTCTAATCAAACTACTTTAGAAATGAGGCCAAGCTACTAAGTTGTGCATCTTTTAAGATTACATTAATAAGGAAAGTTTGAACTTGCTGCACTCAACCTTCTTTGTAGGAAAGCAAGTGACTCCTAGAACCGAATGAGCTTATTTCACACAGTACAATGTTGGGCTATAAAGATGTTAATTTTCTCAACAAACTATTTTACAAATGAGGTGACTCTGCTAACTTGGCCATCTTTTTACATTACATTAACAAGGAAAGTTTGAACTTGCTGCACTCAACCATCTACATGGAAAGGAAACTGATTCCTAGAACCGAATTAACTTATTTCACACAGTACAGTGTTCAGTACTGAAGATGTTAGTTTTCTAAAGAAACCACGTTAGAAACGATGCGAATCCACTAACTTGTACATCTTGTTAGATTACACAAACGAGGAAAGTTTGAACTTGCTGCACTCATCCTTATTCGTAGGAAAGCAAGTGATTCCTGGAACCGAACTAGCTCATTTCACATAGTATAGTGTTCGGTAATGAGGATGTTTGTTTTGTAAACAAACTACTTTAGAAATGAGATAAATCTACTAAGTTGTACATCTTTTCAGATTACATTAACAAGGAAAGTTTGAACTTGCTGCCCTCAACCTTCTTTGTAGGAAAGCAACTGATTCCTAGAACCGAATGCGCTTATTTCACACAGTACAATGTTTGGCAATGAAGATGTTTGTTTTCTCAACAAACTACTTTACAAATGAGGCGAATGTACTAACTTGGCCACCTTTTTAGATTACATTAACAAGTAATGTTTGAACTTGCTGCAATCAAGCATCTTCCTAGAAATTAAACTGATTCCTAGAAGCGAATTCACTTATTTCACACAGTACAGTGTTCGGTACTGAAGATATTTCTTTTCTAAATAAACTACTTTAGAAATGAGACTAATCTACTAACTTGTACATATTGTTAGATTACACAAACTAGGAAAGTTTGAACTTGCTGCACTCAACCTTCTTCGTAGGATAGCAAGTGATTCCTAGAACGGAACTAGCTTATTTCACATAGCACAGTGTTCGGTAATGAAGATGTTTGTTTTCTATACAAACTACTTTAGAAATGAAGCCAATCTACTAAATTGTGCATGTTTTTAGATTACATTAACATGGAAAGTTTGAACTTGCTGCACTCACCCTTCTTTGTAGGAAAGCAACTGAGTCCTACAACAGAATGAGCTTATTTCACAGAGTACAATGTTCGGCAATGAAGATGTTTGTTTTCTCAACAAAGTGCTTTACAAATGAGGCGAATCTTCTAACTTGGCCATCTTTTCAGATTACATTAACAAGGAAAGTTTGAACTTGCTGCATTCAACCATCTTCGTAGAAATTAAACTGATTGCCAGAAGCGAATTAACTTATTTCACACTGTACAGTGTTCGGTACTGTAGATGTTTCTTTTCTAAAGAAACCATTTTAGAAATGAGGCCAATCTACTAAGTTGTGCATCTTTTTAGATTACATTAACAAGGAAAGTTTGAACTTGCTGCACTCAACCTTCTTTGTAGGAAAGCAAGTGATTCATAGAACCGAATGAGCTTATTTCAAACAGTACAATGTTCGGCAATAAAGATGTTAATTTTCTCAACAAACTATTTTACAAATGAGGTGACTCTGCTAACTTGGCCATCTTTTTAGATTACATTAACAAGGAAAGTTTGAACTTGCTGCACTCAACCTTCTTCGTAGGAAAGCAAGTGATTCCTAGAACGAACTAGCTCATTTCACATGGTATAGTGTTCTGTAATGAAGATGTTTGTTTTGTAAACAAACTACTTTAGAAATGAGGCCAATCTAATAAGTTGTGCATCTTTTTAGATTACATTAACAAGGAATGTTTGAACTTGCTGCACTCAACCATCTTCGTAGAAATTAAACCGATTCCTAGAACCGAATTACCTTATTTCACACAGTACAGTGTTCGGTACTGAAGATGTTTCTTTTCTAAATAAACTACTTTAGAAATGAGGCAAATGCACTAACTTGTACATCTTGTTAGATTACACAAACTATGAAAGTTTGAAGTTGCTGCACTCAACCTTCTTCCTAGGAAAGCAAGTTATTCCTTGAACGGAACTAGCTCATTTCACATAGTATAGTGTTGGGTAATGAAGATGTTTGTTTTCTAAACAAAACACTTTAGAAATGAGGGCAATCTACTAAGTTGTGCATCTTTTTAGATTACATTATCAAGGAAAGTTTGAACTTGTTGTACTCAACCTTCTTTGTAGGAAAGCAAGTGATTCCTAGAACCGAATGAACTTATTTCACACAGTACAATGTTCGGCAATAAAAATGTTAATTTTCTCAACAAACAACTTTACAAATGAGGAGACTCTGCTAGCTTAGCCATCTTTTTAGAGTACATTAACAAGGAAAGTTTGAACTTGGTGCACTCAACCATCTTCGTAGAAAGGAAACAGATTCCTAGAAGAGAATTAACTTATTTCACACAATACAGTGTTCACTATTGAAGATGTTTGTTTTATAAGGAAACCACTTTAGAAACGACGTGAATCCACTAACTTGTAAATCTTGTTACATTACACAAACGAGGAAAGTTTGAACTTGCTGCACTCAACCTTCTTTGTAGGAAAGCAACTGATTCCTAGAACCGAATGAGCTTATTTCACACAGTACAATGTTTGGCAATGAAGATGTTTGTTTTCTCAACAAACTACTTTACAAATGAGGCGAATCTACTAACTAGGCCATCTTTTTAGATTACATTAACAAGGAAAGTTTGAACTTGCTGCACTCAACCATCTTCGTAGAAATTAAACTGATTCCTAGAAGCGAATTCACTTATTTCACACAGTACAGTGTTCGGTACTGAAGATGTTTCTTTTCTGAAGAAACTACTTTAGAAATGAGGCGAATCCACGAACTTGTACATCTTGTTAGATTACACAAATTAGGAAAGTTTGAACTTGCTGCACTCAACCTTCTTCGTAGGAAAGCAAGTGATTCCTAGAACGGAACTAGCTTATTTCACATAGTACAGTGTTCGGTAATGAAGATGTTTGTTTTGTAAACAAACTACTTTAGAAATGAGGCCAATCTACTAATTTGTGCAACTTTTCAGATTGCATTAACAAGGAAAGTTTGAACTTGCTGCACAGAACCTTCTTTGTAGGAAAGCAACTGATTCCTAGAACCCAATGAGCTTATTTCACACAGTACAATGTTTGGCAATGAAGATGTTTGTTTTCTCAACAAAGTACTTTACAAATGAGGCGAATCTACTAACTTGGCCATCTTTTTACATTACATTAACAAGGAAAGTTTGAACCTGCTGCACTCAACTATCTTCGTAGAAATTAAACTGATTTCTAGAACCGAATTACCTTATTTCACACAGTACAGTGTTCGGTACTGAAGATGTTTCTTTTCTAAAGAAACTACTTTAGAAATGAGGCCAACCTACTACGTTGTGCATCTTTTTAGATTACATTAACAAGGAAAGTTTGAACTGGCTGCACGCAACCTTCTTTGTAGGAAAGCAACTGAATTGTAGAACTAAATTAGCTTTTTTCACACAGTACAATGTTCAGCAATGAAGATGTTTGTTTTCTCAACAAACTACTTTACAAATCAGGCAAATCTACTAACTTGGACATCTTTTTAGAGCACATTAACAAGGAAAGTTTGAACTTGCTAAACTCAACCATCTTCACAGAAATGAAACTGATTCTCAGAACCGAATTAACTTATTTCACACAGTACAGTGTTCGGTACTGAAGATGCTTGTTTTCTAAAGAAACTAATTTAGAAGTGACTAATTTGAATCCACTAACTTCTATATCTTGTTAGATTACACAAACTAGGAAAGTTTGAACTTGCTGCACTCAACCTTCTTCGTAGAAATTACACTGATTCCTAGAAGCGAATTAACTCATTTCACACAGTACAGTGTTCGGTACTGAAGATGTTTGTTTTGTAAACAAACTACTTTAGAAATGAGGCCAATCTGCTAAGTTGTGCATATTTTTAGATTACATTAACAAGGTAATTTTGAACTTGCTGCACTCAACCTTCTTTGTAGGAAAGCAAGTGATTCCTAGAACCGAATGAGCTTATTTCACACAGTACAATGTTCGGCTATAAAGATGTTAATTTTCTCAACAAACTATTTTAGAAATGACGTGACTCTGCTAACTAGGCCATCTTTTTAGATTACATTAACAAGGAAAGTTTGAACTTGCTGCACTGAACCATCTTCGTAGAAAGTAAACTGATTCCTAGAACCGAATTAACTTTTTTCACACAGTACAGTGTTCATTACTGTAGATGTTTGTTTTCTAAAGAAATCACTTTAGAAACGATGCGAATCCACTAACTTGTACATCTTGTTAGATTACACAAACGAGGAAAGTTTGAATTTGCTGCACTCATCCTTCTTCGTAGGAAAGCAAGTGATTCCTAGAACCGAACTAAATCATTTCACATAGTATAGTCTTCTGTCATCAATATGTTTGTTTTGTAAACAAACTACTTTAGAAATGAGGCCAATCTACTAAGTTGTGCGTCTTTTTACATTACATTAACAAAGAAAGTTTGAACTTGTTGCACTCAACCATCTTCGTAGAAATTAAACTGATTCCTAGAACCGATTTACCTTATTTCACACAGTACAGTGCTCAGTACTGAAGATGTTTCTTTTCTAAAGAAACTACTTTAGAAATGACGCGAATGCACTAACTTGTACATCTTGGTAGATTACACAAACTGGGAACGTTTGAACTTGCTGCACTCACCTTTTTTGTAGGAAAGCAAGTAATTCCTAGAACCGAAGTAGCTCATTTCAAATAGAATAGTGTTCGGTAATGAAGATGTTTGTTTTCTAAACAAACTACTTTAGAAATGAGGCGAATCCACTAACTTGTACATCTTGTTAGATTACACAAACTAGGAAAGTTTGAACTTGCTGCACTCAACCTTCTTCGTAGGAAAGCAAGTGATTCCTAGAACGGAACTAGCTTATTTCACATAGAACAGTGTTCGGTAATGAAGATGTTTGTTTTGTAAACAAACTACTTTAGAAATGAGGCCAGTCTACTAAGTTGTGCAACTTTTCAGATTACATTAACAAGGAAAGTTTGAACTTGCTGCACTCAACCTTCTTTGTAGGAAAGCAACTGATTCCTAGAATCGAATGAGCTTATTTCACACAGTACAATGTTTGGCAATGAAGATGTTTGTTTTCTCAACAAACTACTTTACAAATGATGCGAATCTACTAACTTGGCCATCTTTTTAGATTACATTAACAAGGAAAGTTTGAACTTGCTGCACTCAACCATCTTCGTAGAAATTAAACTGATTCCTAGAACCGAATTACCTTATTTCACACAGTACAGTGTTCGGTACTGAAGATGTTTCTTTTCTAAAGAAACTACTTTAGAAATGAGGCGAATGCACTAACTTGTACATCTTGTTAGATAACACAAACTAGGAAAGTTTGAACTTGCTGCACTCAACCTTCTTCGTAGAAATTAAACTATTTCCTAGAAGCGAATTAACTTATTTCACACAGTACAGTGTTCGCTACTGAAGATGTTTCTTTTATAAAGAAACTACTTTAGAAATGAGGCCAATCTACTACATTGTGCATCTTTTTAGAATACATTAACAAGGAAAGTTTGAACTGGCTGCACTCAACCTGCTTGGTAGGAAAGCAACTGAATTCTAGAACTAAATTAGGTGTTTTCACACAGTACAATGTTCGGCCATGAAGATGTTGGTTTTCTCAACAAACTACTTTACCAATGAGGCAAATCTACTAACTTGGACATCTTTTTAGAGCACATTAACGAGGAAACTTTGAACTTGCTAAACTCAACCATCTTCTTGTAAGTAAACTGATTCCTAGAGCTGAATTAGCTCATTTCACACAGTACAAAGTTTGGCAATTTAGGTTTGTTTTCTGAAGAAACTACTTTAAAAATGAGGCGAATCTACTAACTTGGACATCTTTTTAGATTACAGTAACAAGGAAAGTTTGAACTTGCTAAACTCAACCATCTTCGTAGAAAGGAAAATGATTCCTAGAACCGAATTAACTTATTTCACACAGTACAGTGTTCGGTACTGAAGACGTTTGTTTTCTAAAGAAACTAATTTAGAAATGACGCGAATCCACTACCTTGTACATCTCGTTAGATTACACAAACTAGGAAAGTTTGAACTTTCTGCACTCAACCATCTTCGCAGAAATTAAACTGATTCCTAGAAGCGAATTAACTCATTTCACACAGTACAGTGTTCGGTAGTGAAGATGTTTCTTTTCTAAAGAAACAACTTTAGAAATGAGGCCAATCTACTAAGTTGTGCATCTTTTTAGATTCCATTAACAAGGAAAGTTTGAACTTACTGCACTCACCCTTCTTTGTAGGATACCAAGTGTTTTCGAGAACCGAATGAGCTTATTTCACACAGTACAATGTTCGGCAATAAAGATGTTAATTTTCTCAACAAACTAACTTACAAATGAGGTGATTCTGCTAACTTGGCCATCTTTTTAGATTACATTAACAAGGAAAGTTTGAACTTGCTGCACTCAACCATCTTCGTAGAAAGGAAACTGATTCCTAGAACCGAATTAACTTATTTCACACAGTCCAGTGCTCCGAACTGAAGATGTTTGTTTTCTAAAGAAAGCTCTATAGAAACGACTCGAAACCACTAACTTGTACATCTTGTTAGATTACACAAACTAGGAAAGTTTGAACTTGCTGCACTCAACCTTCTTCGTAGGAAAGCAAGTGATTCCTAGAACGGAACTAGCTTATTTCACATAGTACAGTGTTCGGTAATGAAGATGTTTGTTTTTTAAACAAACTACTTTAGAAATGAGGCCAATTTACTAAGTTGTGCATCTTTTTAGATTACATTAACAAGGAAAGTTTGAACTTGCTGCACTCAACCTTCTTTGTAGGAAAGCAACTGATTCCTCGAACTGAATGAGCTTATTTCACACAGTACAATGTTCGGCAATGAAGATGTTTGTTTTCTCGACAAAGTAGTTTACAAGTGAGGCGAAGTTTCTAACTTGGCCATCTTTTTAGTTACATTAACAAGGAAAGTTTGACCTTGATGTACTCAACCTTCTTCGTAGAAATTAAACTGATTCCTAGAAGCGAACTAACTTATTTCACACTGTACAGTGTTCGGTACTGAAGAAGTTTCTTTTCTAAAGGAACTACTTTAGAAATGAGGCCAATCTACTAAGTTGTGCATCTTTTTAGATTACATTAACAAGGAAAGTTTGAACTTGCTACACTCAACCTTCTTTGTAGAAAATTAAGTGATTTCTAGAACCGAATGAGCTTATTTCACACAGTACAATGATCGGCAACAAAGATGTTAATTTTCTCAACAAACTATTTTACAAATGAGGTGACTCTGCTAACTTGGCCATCTTTTTAGATTACATTAACAAGGAAAGTTTGAACTTGCTGCACTCAACCATCTTCGTAGAAAGGAAACTGATTCCTAGAACCGAATTAATATATTTCACACAGTACAGTGTTCAGTACTGAAGATGTTTGTTTTCTAAAGAAACCACTTTAGAAACAACGCGAATCCACTAACTTGTAACCTTGTTAGATTACACAAACGAGGAAATCTTGAACTTGCTGCACTCAACCTTCTTCATAGGAAAGCAAGTGATTCCTTGAACGGAATTATCTCATAGTATCGTGTTCGGTAATGAAGTTGTTTGTTTTGTAAACAAACTACTTTAGAAATGAGGCCAATCTACTAAGTTGTGCATCTTTTAAGATTACATTAACAAGGAAAGTTTGAACTTCCTGCATCCAACCATCTTCATAGAAATTAAAGTGATTCCTAGAACCGAATTACCTTATTTCACACAGTACAGTGTTCGGTACTGAAGATGTTTCTTTTCTAAAGAAACTACTTTAGAAATTAGGCTAATGTACTAACTTGTACATCTTGTAAGATTACACAAACTAGGAAAGTTTGAACTTGCTGCACTCAACCTTCTTCGTAGAAATTAACCTGATTCCTAGAAGCCAATTAACTTATTTCACACAGTACAGTGTTTGGTACTGAAGATGTTTCTTTTATAAAGAAACTACTTTAGAAATGAGGCCAATCTAATAAGTTGTGTATCTTTTTAGATTACATTAACAAAGAAAGTTTGAACTTGCTGCACTCAACCTTCTTTGTAGGAAAGCAAGTGATTCCTAGAACCAAATGAGCTTATTTCACACAGTACAATGTTCAAAAATAAAGATGTTAATTTTCTCAACAAAGAACTTTACAAATGCGGTGACTCTGCTAACTTGGCCATCTTTTTAGATTACATTAACAAGGAAAGTTTGAACTTGCTGCACTCAACCATCTTCGTAGAAAGGAAACTGATTCCTAGAACCGAATTAACTTATTTCACACAGTACAGTGTTCAATACTGAAGATGTTTGTTTTATAAGGAAACCACTTTAGAATCGATGCGAATCCACTAACTTGTACGTCTTGTTAGATTACACAAACGAGGAAAGTTTGAACTTGCTGCACTCAACCTTCTTTGTAGAAAAGCAAGTGATTCCTAGAACCGAACTAGCTCATTTCACATAGTATAGTGTTCGGTAATGAAGATGTTTGTTTTGTAAACAAACTACTTTAGAAATGAGGCCAATCTACTAAGTTGTGCAACTTTTCAGATTACATTAGCAAGGAAAGTTTGAACTTGCTGCACTCAACCTTCTTTGTAGGAATGCAAGTGATTCCTAGAACCGAATGAGCTTATTTCACACAGTACAATGTTTGGCAATGAAGATGTTTGTTGTCTCAACAAACTACTTTACAAATGAGGCGAATCTACTAACTTGGCCAAATTTTAGATTACATTAACAAGGAAAGTTTGAACTTGCTGCACTCAACCATCTTCGTAGAAATTAAACTGATTCCTAGAAGCGAATTCACTTATTTCAAACAGTACAGTGTTCGGTACTAAAGATGTTTCTTTTCTAAAGAAACTACTTTAGAAATGAGGCGAATCCACTAACTTGTACATCTTGTTAGATTACACAAACTAGGAAAGTTTGAACTTGCTGCACTCAACCTTCTTCGTAGGAAAGCAAGTGATTCCTAGAACAGAACTAGCTTATTTCACATAGTACAGTGTTCGGAAATGAAGATGTTTGTTTTCTAAACAAACTACTTTAGAAATGTGGCAATCTACTAAGTTGTGCATCTTTTTAGATTACATTAACAAGGAAAGTTTGAACTTGCTGCACTCAACCTTCTTTGTAGGAAATCAACTGATTCCTAGAACCGAATGAGCTTATTTGACACAGTACAGTGTTTGGCAATGAAGATGTTTGTTTTCTCAACAAAGTACTTTACAAATGAGGCGAATCTTCTAACTTGGACATCTTTTAAGATTAGATTTACAAGGAAAGTTTGAACTTGCTGCACTCTACCTTCTTCGTAGAAATTAAACTGATTCCTAGAAGCGAATTAAATTATTTCACACTGTACGGTGTTTTTACTGAAGATGTTTCTTTTCTAAAGAAACTACTTCAGAAATGAGGCCAATCTACTAAGTTGTGCATCTTTTTAGATTACATTAACAAGGAAAGTTTGAACTTGCTGCACTCAACCTTCTTTGTAGGAAAGCAAGTGATTCCTAGAACCAAATGAGCTTATTTCACAAAGTACAATGTTCGGCAATAAAGATGTTAATTTTCTCAACAAACTATTTTACAAATGAGGTGACTCTGCTAACATGGCCATCTTTTTAGATAACATTAACAAGGAAAGTTTGAACTTGCTGCACTCAACCATGTTCTTAGAAATGAAACTGATTCCTAGAACTGAATTAATATATTTCACACAATACAGTGTTCAGTACTGAAGATGTTTGTTTTCTAAAGAAACCACTTTAGAAACGACTCGAATCCACTAACTTGTACACCTTGTGAGATTACACAAACGAGGAAAGTTTGAACTTGCTGCACTCATCCTTCTTCGTAGGAAAGCAAGTGATTCCTATAATGGAACTAGCTTATTTCACACAGTAGAGTGTTTGGCAATGAAGATGTTTGCTTCCTCAAGAAACTATTTTACAAATTAGGTGACTCTACTGACTTGGCCATCTTTTTAGATAACATTAACAAGGAAAGTTTTAACTTGCTGCACTCAACCATCTTCGTAGAAATTAAACTGATTCCTAGAACCGAATTAACTTA
This sequence comes from Orientallactaga sibirica, assembly GCA_036365145.1. Lineage (NCBI taxonomy): Eukaryota > Metazoa > Chordata > Mammalia > Rodentia > Dipodidae > Orientallactaga > Orientallactaga sibirica. The sequence goes on from JAEOAD010002186.1 coordinate 136,998, forward strand.
TTTCACACAGTACAGTGTTCAGTACTGAAGATGTTTGTTTTTTAAAGAAACCACTTTAGAAACGACGCGAATCCACTAACTTGTACATCTTGTTAAATTACACAAACGAGGAAAGTTTGAACTTCCTGCACTCATCCTTCTTCGTAGGAAAGCAAGTGATTCCTAGAACGGAACTAGCCCATTTCACATAGTATAGTGTTCGGTAATGAAGATGTTTGTTTTGTAAACAAACTACTTTAGAAATGAGGCCAATCTACTAAGTTGTGCATCTTTTTAGATTACATTAACAAGGAAAGTTTGAACTTGCTGCACTCCACCTTCTTTGTAGGAAAGCACCTGTTTCCTACATCCGAGTGAGCTTATTTCACACAGTACAATGTTCGGCAATGAAGATGTTTGTTTTCTCAACAAAGTACTTTACCAAAGAGGCGAATCTTCTAACTTGGCCATCTTTTTAGATTCCATTAACAAGGAAAGTCTGAACTTAGTGCACTCAACCTTCTTCTTAGAAAATAAACTGATTCCTAGAAGCGAATTAACTTATTTCACACAGTACAGTGTTCGGTACTGAAGATGTTTCTTTTCTACAGAAACTACTTTAAAAATGAGGCCAATCTACTAAGTTGTGCATCTTTTACGATTACATAAACAAGGAAGTTTGAACTTGCTGCACTCAACCTTCTTTGTAGGAAAGCAAGTGATTCCTAGTACCGAATGAGCTTATTTCACACAGTATAATGTTCGGCAATAAATATGTTAATTTTCTCATCAAACGAGTTTACAAGTGAGGCGAATCTACTAACTTGGCCATCTTTTTAGATTACATTAACTAGGACAGTTTGAACTTGCTGCACTCAACCATCTTCGTAGAAATTAAACTGATTCCTAGAAGTGATTTCACTTATTTAACACAGTATAGTGTTCAGTACTGAAGATGTTTCTTTTCTAAAGAAACTACTTTAGAAATGAGGCCAATCTACTAAGTTGTGCATCTTTTAAGATTACATTAACAAGGAAAGTTTGAACTTGCTGCACTCAACCTTCTTTGTAGGAAAGCAAGTGATTCGTAGAAGCGAATTCACTTATTTCACACAGTACAGTGTTCCGTACTGAAGATGTTTCTTTTCTAAAGAAACTACTTTAGAAATGAGGCGAATCCACGAACTTGTACATCTTGTTAGATTACACAAAAGAAGAAAGTTTGAACTTCTGCACTCAACCTAATTCGTAGGAAAGCATGTGATTCCTAGAATCGAACTAGCTCATTTCACATAGCACAGTGTTCGGTAATGAAGATGTTTGTTTTCTAAACAAACTACTTTAGAAATGAGGCGAATCTACTAACTTGGCCATCTTTTTAGATTACATTAACAAGGAAAGTTTGACCTTGCTACACTCAACCTTCGTTGGAAAGCAAGTGATTCCTAGAACCGAATGAGCTTATTTCACAGTACAGTGTTTGGCAATGAAGATGTTTGTTTCCTCAAGAAACTATTTTACAAATGAGGTGACTCTACTAACTTGGCCATCTTTTTAGATTACATTAAGAAGGAAAGTTTGAACTGGCTGCACTCAACCATCTTCGTAGAAATTAAACTGATTCCTAGAACCGAATTAACTTCTTTCACACAGTACAGTGTTCAGTACTGAAGATGTTTGTTTTCTAAAGAAACCACTTTAGAAACGACGCGAATCCACTAACTTGTACATCTTGTTAGATTACACAAACGAGGAAAGGTTGAACTTGCTGCACTCATCCTTCTTCGTAGGAAAGCAAGTGATTCCTAGAATGGAACTACCTCATTTCACATAGTATAGTGTTCGGTAATGAAGATGTTTGTTTGTAAACAAACTACTTTAGAAATGAGGCCAATCTACTAAATTCTGCATCTTTTTAGATTACATTAACAAGGAAAGTTTGAACTTGCTGCACTCAACTATCTTCGTAGAAATTAAACTGATTCCTAGAACCAATTTACCTTATTTCACACAGTACAGTGTTCAGTACTGAAGATGTTTCTTTTCTAAAGAAACTACTTTAGAAATGAGGCGAATGCACTAACTTGGACATCTTGTTAGATTACACAAATTAGGAAAGTTTGAACTTGCTGCACTCAACCTTCTTCGTAGGAAAGCAAGTGATTCCTAGAACTGAACTAGCTCATTTCACAAAGTATTGTGTTCAGTAATGAAGATGTTTGTTTTGTAAACAAACTACCTTAGAAATGAGGCCAATCTACTAAGTTCTGCATCTTTTCAGATTACATTAACAAGGAAAGTTTGAACTTGCTGCACTCAACCTTCTTTATAGGAAAGAAACTGATTCCTAGAACTGAATGAGCATATTTCACACAGTACAATGTTTGGCAATGAAGATGTTTGTTTTTTTAACAAACTACTTTACAAATGAGGCGAATCTACTAACTTGGCCATCTTTTTAGATTACATTAACAAGGAAAGTTTGAACTTGCTGCACTCCACCATCTTCATAGAAATTAAACTGATTCCTAGAAGCGAATTAACTTATTTCACACAGGACAGTGTTCACTACTGAAGATGTTTGTTTTATAAGGAAACCACTTAAGAAATGACGTGAATCCATTAGCTTTTAAATCTTGTTACATTACACAAACGAGTAAAGTTTGAACTTGCTGCACTCAACCTTCTTCGTAGGAAAGCAAGTGATTCCTAGAACCGAACTAGCTCATTTCATATAGTATAGCGTTCGGTAATGAAGATGTTTGTTTTGTAAAGAAACTACTTTAGAAATGAGGCAAATATACTAAGTTGTGCAACGTTTCAGGTTAAATTAACAAGGAAAGTTTGAACTTGTTGGACTCAACCTTCTTTGTAGGAAAGCAACTGATTCCGAGAACCGAATGAGCTTATTTCACACAGTACAATGTTTGGCAATGAAGATGTTTGTTTTCTCAACAAACTACTTTACAAATGAGGCGAATCTACTAACTTGGCCATCTTTTTAGATTACATTAACAAGGGAAGTTTGATCTTGCTGCACTCAACCATCTTCGTAGAATGGAAACTGATTCCTAGAACCGAATTAACTTATTTCACACAGTACAGTGTTCAGTACTGAAGATGTTTGTTTTCTAAACAAACCACTTTAGAAACGATGCGAATCCACTAACTTGTACTTCTTGTTAGATTACACAAACGAGAAAAGTTTGAACTTGCTGCACTCAACCTTCTTCGTAGGAAAGCAAGAGATTACTAGAACCGAACTAGCTCATTTCACACAGCATAGTGTTCGGTAATGAAGATGTTTGTTTTGTAAACAAACTACTTTAGAAATGAGGCCAATCTACTAAGTTGTGCATCTTTTTAGATTACATTAACAAGGAAAGTTTGAACTTGCTGCACTCAACCTTCTTCGTAGGAAAGCAAGTGATTCCTAGAACGGAACTAGCTCATTTCACATAGTATAGTGTTCGGTAATGAAGATGTTTGTTTTGTAAACAAACTACTTTAGAAATGAGGCCAATCTACTAAGTTGTGCATCTTATTAGATTACATTAACAAGGAAAGTTTGAACTTGCTGCACTCAACCTTCTTTGTAGGAAAGCAACTGATTCCTAGAACCGAATGAGCTTATTTCACACAGTACAATGTTCGGCAATGAAGATGTTTGTTTTCTCAACAAAGTACTTTACAAATGAGTCGAATCTTCTAACTTGGCCATCTTTTTAGATTACATTAACAAGGAAAGTTTCAAGTTGCTGCACTCAACCTTCTTCGTAGAAATTAAACTGATTCCTGGAAGCCAATTAACTTATTTCACACAGTACAGTGTTCGGTACTGAAGATGTTTATTTTCTAAAGAAAATACTTTAGAAATGAGGCCAATCTACTACGTTGTGCATCTTTTTAGATTACATTAACAAGGAAAGTATGAACTGGCTGCACTCAACCTTATTTGAAGGAAAGCAACTGAATTCTAGAACTAAATTAGTCTTGTTCACACAGTACAATGTTCGGCAATGAAGATGTTTGTGTTCTCAAGAAACTACTTTACCAATGAGACAAATCTACTAACTTGGACATCTTTTTAGAGCACACTAACAAAGAAAGTTTGAACTTGCTAAACTCAACCATCTTCGTAGAAAGGAAACTGATATCTAGAACCGAATTAGCTCATTTCACACAGTACAAAGTTTGGCAATTTAGGTTTGTTTTCTAAAGAAACTACTTTAGAAATGAGGAGAATCTACTAACTTGGACATCTTTTTAGATTATATTAACAAGGCAAGTTTGAATTTGCTAAACTCAACCATCTTCGTAGACAGGAAACTGATTCCTAGAACCGAATTAACTTATTTCACACAGTACAGTGTTCGGTACTGAAGATGTTTGTTTACTAAAGAAACTAATTTAGAAATGATGTGAATCCACTAACTTGTACATCTTGTTAGATTCCACAAACTAGGAAAGTTTGAACTTGCTGCACTCAACTATCTTCTTAGAAATTTATCTGATTCCTAGAAGCGAATTAACTCATTTCACACAGTACAGTGTTCGGTACTGAAGATGTTTCTTTTCTAAAGAAACTAATTTATAAATGAGGCCAATCTACTAAGTTGTGCATCTTTTTAGATTCCATTAACAAGGAAAGTTTGAACTTGCTGCACTCAACCTTCTTTGTAGGAAAGCAAGTGATTCCTAGAACCGAATGAGCTTATTTCACACAGTACAATGTTCGGCAATAAAGATGTTAATTTTCTCAACAAACTACCTTACAAATGAGGTGAATCTGCTAATTTGGCCATCTTTTTAGATTACATTAACAAGGAAAGTTTGAACTAGCTGCACTCAACCATCTTCGTAGAAAGGAAACTGATTCCTAGAACCGAATTAACTTATTTCACACAGTCCAGTGATCAGTACTGAAAATGTTTGTTTTCTAAAGAAACCACTTTAGAAACGACTCGAAACCACTATCTTGTACATCTTGTAAGATTACACAAACTAGGAAAGTTTGAACTTGCTGCACTCAACCTTCTTCGTAGTAAAGCAAGTGATTCCTAGAACGGAACTAGGTTATTGCACATAGTACCGTGTTCGGTAATGAAGATGTTTATTTTCTAAAGAAACTACTTTAGAAAAGAGACCAATCTACTAAGTTGTGTATCTTTTTACATTACATTAACAAGGAAAGTTTGAACTTGCTGCACTCAACCTTCCTTGTAGTAAAGCAACTGATTCCTAGAACCGAATGAGCTTATTTCACACAGTACACTGTTTGGCAGTTAAGATGTTTGTTTTCTCAACAAAATACTTTACAAATGAGGCGAATCTGCTAACTTGGCCATCTTTTTAGATTACATTAACAAGGAAAGTTTGTACTTGCTGCACTCAACCTTTTTCGTAGAAATTAAACTGATTCCTCGAAGCGAATTAACTTATTTCACACTGTACAGTGTTCGGTACTGAAGATGTTTCTTTTCTAAAGAAACTACTTTAGAAATGAGGCCAATCTACTAAGTTATGCATCTTTTTACATTACATTAACAAGGAAAGTTTGAACTTGCTGCACTCAACCTTCTTTGTAGGAAAGCAACTGATTCTTAGAACCGAATGAGCTTATTTCACACAGTACAATGTTCGGCAATAAAGATGTTAGTTTTCTCAACAAACTATTTTACAAATGAGGTGACTCTGCTATCGTGGCCAGGTTTTTAGATTACATTAACAAAGAAAGTTTGAACTTGCTGCACTCAACCATCTTCGTAGAAAGGAAACTGATTCCTAGAAAAGAATTAACTTATTTCACACAGTACAGTGCTCAGTACTGAAGATGTTTGTTTTCTAAAGAAACCACTTTAGAAATGACGCGAATCCACTAACTGGTACATCTTGTTAGATTACACAAACGAGGAAAGTTTGAACTTGCTGCACTCAACCTTCTTCATACGAAAGCAAGTGATTCCTAGAAACGATCTAGCTCATTTCACATAGTATAGTGTTCGGTAATGAAGATGTTTGTTTTGTAAACAAACTACTTTAGAAATGAGACCAATCTACTAAGTTGTGCAACTTTTCAGATTACATTAACAAGGAAAGTTTGAACTTCCTGCACTCAACCTTCTTTGTAGGAAAGCAACTGATTCCTAGAACCGAATGAGCTTATTTCATACAGTACAGTGTTCGGTACTGAAGATGTTTCTTTTCTAAAGAAACTACTTTAGAAATGAGGCGAATCCACTAACTTGAACATCTGGTTGGCTTACACAAACTAGGAAAGTTTGAACTTGCTGCACTCAACCTTCTTCGTAGGAAAGCAAGTGATTCCTAGAACGGAACTAGCTTATTTCACATAGTACAGTGTTCGGTAATGAAGATGTTTGTTTTCTAAACAAACTACTTTAGAAATGAGGCCAATCTACTAAGTTGTGCATCTCTTTAGATTACATTAACAAGGAAAGTTTGAACTTGCTACACCCAACCTTCTTTGTAGGAAAGCCACTGATTCCTAGAACCGAATGAGCTTATTTCACACAGTACAGTGTTCGGCAATGAAGATGTTTGTTTTCTCAACAAAGTACTTTACAAATGAGGCGAATCTTATAACTTGGCCATCTTTTTAGATTACATTAACAAGGAAAGTTTGAACTTGCTGCACTCAACCTTCTTCGTAGAAATTAAACTGATTCCTAGAAGCGAGTTAACTTATTTAACACAGTACAGTGTTCGGTACTGAAGATGTTTCTTTTCTAAAGAAACTACTTTAGAAATGAGGCAAATCCAATAACTTGTACATCTTGTTGGCTTACACAAACTAGGAAAGTTTGAACTTGCTGCACTCAACCTTCTTCGTAGGAAAGCAAGTGATTCCTAGACCGGAACTAGCTTATTTCACATAGTACAGTGTTCGTTAATGAAGATGTTTGTTTTCTAAACAAACTACTTTAGAAATGAGGCCAATCTACTAAGTTGTGCATCTTTTTAGATTACATTCACAAGGAAATTTTGAACTTGCTGCACTCAACCTTCTTTGTAGGAAAGCAATTGATTTGTAGAACCGAATGAGCTTATTTCACACAGTACAATGTTCGGCAATGAAGATGTTTGTTTTCTCAACAAAGTACTTTACAAATGAGGTCAATCTTCTACCTTGGCCATCTTTTTAGATTACATTAACAAGGAAAGTTTGAACTTGCTGCACTCAACCTTTTTCGTAGAAATTAAACTGATTCCTAGAAGCGAATTAACTTATTTCACACTGTACAGTGTTCGGTACTGAAGATGTTTCTTTTCTAAAGAAACTACTTTAGAAATGAGGCCAATCTACTACGTTGTGCATCTTTTTAGATTACATTAACAAGGAAAGTTTGAACTGGCTGCACTCAACCTTCTTTGTAGGAAAGCAAGTGAACTCTAGAACTAAATTAGCTTTTTTCACACAGTACAATGATCGGCAATGAAGATGTTTGTTTTCTCAACAAACTACTTTACCAATGAGGCAAATCTACTAACTTGGATATCTTTTTAGAGCACATTAACAAGGAATGTTTGAACTTGGTAAACTCAACCATCTTCGTAGAAAGTAAACTGATTCCTAGAACCGAATTAGTCCATTTCACACAGTACAATGTTTGGCAATTTAGGTTTGTTTTCTAAAGAAACTACTTTAGAAATGAGGCGAATCTACAAACTTGGACATCTTTTTAGATTACATTAATAAGGAAAGTTTGAACTTGCTAAATTCTACCATCTTCGTGGAAAGGAAACTGATTCCTAGCACCGAATTAACTTATTTCAAACAGAACAGTGTTCGGTACTGAAGATGTTTGTTTTCTAAAGAAACTAATTTAGAAATGACGCGAATCCACTAACTTGTACATCTTGTTAGATTACACAAACGAGGAAAGTTTGAATTGGCTGCACTCATCGTGCTTCGTAGGAAAGGAAGTGATTCCTATAACCGAACTAGCTCATTTCACATTGTATAGTCATCGGAAATGAAGATGTTTGTTTTGTAAACAAACTACTTTAGAAATGAGGCCAATCTACTAAGTTGTGCATCTTTTTAGATTACATTAACAAGGAAAGTTTGAACTTGCTGCACTCAACCATCTTCGTAGAAATTAAACTGTTTCCTAGAAGCGAATTCACTTATTTCACACAGTACAGTGTTCGGTACTGAAGATGTTTCTTTTCTAAAGAAACTACTTTAGAAATGAGGCGAATCCACGAACTTGTACATCTTGTTGGATTACACAAACTAGGAATGTTTGAACTTGCTGCACTCAACCTTCTTCGTAGGAAAACAAGTGATTCCTAGAACGGAATTAGCTTATTTCACATAGTACAGTGTGCGAAAATGAAGATATTTGTTTTCTAAACAAACTACTTTAGAAATGAGGCCAATCTATTAAGTTGTGCATCTTTTTAGATTACATTAAGAAGGAAAGTTTGATCTTGCTGCAATCAACCTTCTTTGTAGGAAAGCAACTGATTTCTAGAACCGAATGAGCTTATTTCACACAGTACAATGTTCGGCAATGAAGATGTTTGTTTTCTCAACAAAGTACTTTACAAATGAGGCCAATCTTCTAACTTGGTCATCTTTTTAGATTACATTAACAAGGAAAGTTTGAACTTGCTGCACTCAACCTTCTTCGTAGAAATTAAACTGATTCCTAGAAGCGAATTAACTTATTTCACACTGTACAGTGTTCGGTACTGAAGATGTTTCTTTTCTAAAGAAACTACTTTAGAAATGAGGCCAATCTACTAAGTTGTGCATCTTTTTAGATTACATTAACAAGGAAAGTTTGAACTTGCTACACTCAACATTCTTTGTAGGAAAGCAAGTGATTCCTAGAACCGAATGAGCTTATTTCACACAGTACAATGTTCGGCAATAAAGATGTTAATTTTCTCAACAAACTACTTTAAAAATGAGGCGAATCCACTAACTTTGCCATCTTTTTAGATTACATTAACAAGGAAAGTTTGAACTTGCTGCACTCAACCTTCTTCGTAGAAATTAAACTGATTCCTCCAAGCGAATTCACTTATTTCACACAGTACAGTGTTCGGTACTGAAGATGTTTCCTTACTAAAGAAACTACTTTAGAAATGAGGCCAATCTACTAAGTTGTGCATCTCTTTAGATTACATTAACAAGGAAAATTTGAACTTGCTACACCCAACCTTCTTTGTAGGAAAGCCACTGATTCCTAGAACCGAATGAGCTTATTTCACACAGTACAGTGTTCGGCAATGAAGATGTTTGTTTTCTCAACAAAGTACTTTACAAATGAGGCGAATCTTCTAACTTGGCCATCTTTTTAGATTACATTAACAAGGAAAGTGTGAACTGGCTGCACTCAACCTTCTTTGTAGGAAAGCAACTGAATTCTAGAACTAAATTAGCTTTCTTTACAAAGTACAATGTTTGGCAATGAAGATGTTTGTTTTCTCAACAAACTACTTTACCAATGAGGCAAATCTACTAATTTGGACATCTTTTTAGAGCACATTAACAAGGAAAGTTTGAATTTGCTAAACTCAACCAACTTTTGTAGAAAGTAAACTGATTCCTAGAACCGAATTAGCTCATTTCACACAGTACATAGTTTTTCAATTTAGGTTTGTTTTCTAAAGAAACTACTTTAGAAATGAGGCGAATCTACTAACTTGGCCATCTTTTTCGATTACATTAACAAGGAAAGTTTGAACTGGCTAAACTCAACCATCTTCATAGAAAGGAAACTGATTCCTAGAACTGAATTAACTTGTTTCACACAGTACAGTGCTCAGTACTGAAGATGTTTGTTTTCCAAAGAAACCACTTTAGAAATGACGCGAATCCACTAAATTGTACATCTTGTTAAATTACACAAACGAGGAAAGTTTGACCTTGCTGCACTCAACCTTCTTCGTAGGAAAGCAAGTGATTCCTAGAACGGAACTAGCTCATTTCACATAGTATAGTGTTCGGTAATGAAGATACTTGTTTTGTAAACAAACTACAATAGAAATGAGGGCAATCTACTAAGTTCTGCATCTTTTCAGATTACATTAACAATGAAAGTTTGAACTTGCTGCACTCAACCTTCTTTATAGGAAAGCAACTGATTCCTAATACTGAATGAGCTTATTTCACACAGTACAATGTTTGGTAATGAAGATGTTTGTTTTGTCACCAAACTACTTTACAAATGAGGTGAATCTACTAACTTGGCCATCTGTTTAGATTACATTAACAAGGAAAGTTTGAACTGGCTGCACTCAAACATCTTCGTAGAAATTAAACTGATTCCTAGAAGCGAATTCACTTATTTCACACAGTACAGTATTCGATACTGAAGATGTTTCTTTTCTAAAGAAACTACTTTAGAAATGAGGCTAATCCACTAACTTCTACATCTTGTTAGATTACACAAACTAGGAACGTTTGAACTTGCTGCACTCAACCTTCTTCCTAGGAAAGCAAGTGATTCCTAGAACAGAACTAGCTTATTTCACGTAGTACAATATTTGGTAATGAAGATGTTTCTTTTCTAAAGAAACTACTTTAGAAATGAGGCCAATCTACTAAGTTGTGCATCTTTTTATATTACATTAACAAGGAAAGTTTGAACTTGCGGCACTCAACCTTCTTTGTAGGAAAGCAACTGATTCCTAGAACCGAATGAGCTTATTTCACACAGTACAATGTTCAGTATTGAAGATGTTTGTTTCCTCAACAAAGTACTTTACAAATGAGGCGAATCTTTTAACTTGGCCATCTCTTTAGATTACATTAACAAGGAAAGTTTGAACTTGCTGCACTCAAACTTCTTCGTAGAAATTAAACTGATTCCTAGAAGCGAATTAACTTATTTGACACAGTACAGTGTTCGGTACTGAAGATGTTTCTTTTCTAAAGTAACTACTTTAGAAATGAGGCCAATCTACTAAGTTGTGCATCTTTTTAGATTACATTAACAAGGAAAGTTTGAACTGGCTGCACTCAACTTCTTTGTAGGAAAGCAACTGAATTCTAGAACTAAATTAGCTTTCTTTACAAAGTACAATGTTTGGCAATGAAGATGTTTGTTTTCTCAACAAACTACATTACCAATTAGGCAAATCTACTAACTTGGACATCTTTTTAGAGCACATTAACAAGGAAAGTTTGAACTTGCTAAACTCAACCATCTTCGTAGAAAGTAAACTGATTCCTAGAACCGAATTAGCTCATTTCACACAGTACAAAGATTTTCAATTTAGGTTTGTTTTCTAAAGAAACTACTTTAGAAATGAGGCGAATCTACTAACTTGACCATCTTTTTAGATTACATTAACAAGGAAAGTTTGAACTTGCTAAACTCAACCATCTTCGTAGAAAGGAAACTGATTCCTAGAACCGAATTAACTTATTTCACACAGTACAGTGCTCAGTACTGAAGATGTTTGTTTTCTAAAGAAACCACTTTAGAAAGGACACTAATCCACTAACTTGTACAGCTTGCTAGATTACACAAACGAGGAAAGTTTGAACTTGCTGCACTCAACCTTCTTCCTAGGAAAGTAAGTGATTCCTAGAACCGAACTAGCTCATTTCACATAGTATAGTGTTCGGCAATGAAGATGTTTGTTTTGTAAACAAACTACTTTAGAAATGAGGCCAATCTACTAATTTGTGCATCTTACATTAACAAGGAAAGTTTGAACTGGCTGCACTCAACCTTCTTTGTAGGAAAGCAAATGAATTCTAGAACTAAATTGGCTTTTTTCACAAAGTACAATGTTTGGCAATAAAGATGTTTGTTTTCTCAACAAACTACTTTACCGATGAGGCAAATCTAATAACTTGGACATCTTTTTAGAGCACATTAACAAGCAAAGGTTGAGTGTGCTAAACTCAACCATCTTCGTAGAAAGTAAACTTTTTCCTAGAACCGAATTAGCTCATTTCACACAGTACAAAGTTTGGCAATTTAGGTTTGTTTTCTCAAGAAACTACTTTAGAAATGAGGCGAATCTACTAACTTGGACATCTTTTTAGATTACATTAACAAGGAAAGTTTGAACTTGCTGAACTAAACCATCTTCGTAGAAAGGAAACTGATTCCTAGAACCGAATTAACTTATTTCACACAGTACAGTGTTCGGTACTGAAGATGCTTGTTTTCTAAAGAAACTAATTTAGAAATGACGCGAATGCACTAACTTGTACATCTTGTTAGATTACACAAACTAGGAAAGTTTGAACTTGCTGCACTCAACCATCTTCTTAGAAATTAAACTGATTCCTAGAAGCGAATTAACTCATTTCAAACACTACAGTGTTCGGTACTGAAGATGTTTCTTTTCTAAAGAAACTACTTTAGAAATGAGGCCAATCTACTAAGTTGTGCAACTTTTCAGATTACATTAACAAGGAAAGTTTGAACTTGCTGCACTCAACCTTCTTTTTTGGAAAGCAAGTGATTCCTAGAACCGAATGAGCTTATTTCACACAGTACAATGTTCGGCAATAAAGATGTAAATTTTCTCAACAAACTACTTTAAAAATGAGGCGAATCCACTAACTTGGCCATCTTTTTAGATTACATTAACAAGGAAACTTTGAACTTGCTGCACTCAACCTTCATCGTAGAAATTAAACTGATTCCTCCAAGCGAATTCACTTATTTCACACAGTACAGTGTTCGGTACTGAAGATGTTTCCTTACTAAAGAAACTACTTTAGAAATGACGCGAATCCACTAACTTGTACATCTTGTTGGATTACACAAACGAGGAAAGTTTGAACTTGCTGCACTCAACCTTCTTTGTAGGAAAGCAAGTGATTCCGAGAAACGAACTAGCTCATTTCACATACTACAGTTTTCGGTAATGAAGATGTTTGTTTTCTAAAAAACTACTTTAGAAATGAGGGCAATCTACTAAGTTGTGCATCTTTTCAGATTATATTAACATGGAAAGTTTGAACTTGCTGCACTCAACCTTCTTTGTAGGAAAGCAACTGATTCCTAGAACCAAATGAGCTTATTTCACACAGTACAATGTTCGGCAATGAAGATGTTTGTTTTCTCAACAAAGTACTTTACAAATGAGGCGAATCTTCTAACTTGGCCATCTTTTTAGATTACATTAACAAGGAAAGTTTTAACTTGCTGCACTCAACCTTCTCTGTAGGAAAGCAACTGATTCCTAGAACCGAATGAGCTTATTTCACACAGTACAATGTTCGGCAATGAAGATGTTTGTTTCCTCAACAAAGTACTTTACAAATGAGGCAAATCTTCTAACTTGGCTATCTCTTAGATTACATTAACAAGGAAAGTTTGAACTTGCTGCACTCAACCTTCTTCGTAGAAATTAAACTGATTCCTAGAAGCGAATTAACTTATTTCACACAGTACAGTGTTCAGTACTGAAGATGTTTCTTTTCTAAAGAAACTACTTTAGAAATGAGGCCAATCTACTAAGTTGTGCAACTTTTGAGATTACATTAACAAGGAAAGTTTGAACTTGCTGCACTCAACCTTCCTTGTAGGAAAGCAAATGATTCCTAGATCCGAATGACCTTATTTCACGCAGTAAAATGTTTGGCAATGAAGATGTTTGATTTCTCAACAAAGTACTTTACAAATGAGGCAAAATACTACCTTGGCCATCTTTTTAGATTACATTAACAAGGAAAGTTTTAACTTGCTGCACTCAACCATCTTCGTGGAAATTAAACTGATTCCTAGAAGCGAATTAACTTATTTCACACAGTACAGTGCTCAGTACTGAAGATGTTTGTTTTCTAAAGAAACCACTTTAGAAATGACACGAATCCACTAACTTGTACAGCTTGTTAGATTACACAAACGAGGAAAGTTTGAACTTGCTGCACTTCAACCTTCTTCCTAGGAAAGTAAGTGATTCCTAGAACCGAACTAGCTCATTTCACATAGTATAGTGTTCGGCAATGAAGATGTTTGTTTTGTAACCAAACTACTTTAGAAATGAGGCCAATCTACTAATTTGTGCATCTTTTTAGATTACATTAACAAGGAAAGTTTGAACTGGCTGCACTCAACCTTCTTTGTAGGAAAGCAAATGAATTCTAGAACTAAATTAGCTTTTTTCACACAGTACAATGTTTGGCAATGAAGATGTTTGTTTTCTCAACAAACTACTTTACCAATGAGGCAAATCTACTAACTTGGACATCTTTTTAGAGCACATTAACAAGCAAAGGTTGAACGTGCTAAACTCAATCATCTTCGTAGAAACTAAACTGTTTCCTAGAACCGAATTAGCTCATTTCACACAGTACAAAGTTTGGCAATTTAGGTTTGTTTTCTCAAGAAACTACGTTACAAATGAGGCGAATCTTCTAACTTGGCCATCTTTGTAGATTACATTAACAAGGAAAGTTTGAACTTGCTGCACTCAACCTTCTTCGTAGGAAAGCAAGTGATTCCTAGAACTGAACTACCTCATTTCACATAGTATAGTGTTCGGTAATGAAGATGTTTGTTTTGTAAACAAACTACTTTAGAAATGAGGCCAATCTACTAAGTTGTGCAACTTTTCAGATTACATTAACAAGGAAAGTTTGAACTTGCTGCACTCAACCTTCTTTGTAGGAAAGCAAATGATTCCTAGATCCGAATGAGCTTATTTCACGCAGTACAATGTTTGGCAATGAAGATGTTTTTTTTCTCAACAAAATACTTTACAAATGAGGCGAAATACTACCTTTGCCATCTTTTTAGATTACATTAACAAGGAAAGTTTGAATTGGCTGCACTCAACCTTCTTTGTAGGAAAGCAAATGAATTCTAGAACTAAATTAGCTTTTTTCACACAGTACTATGTTTGGCAATGAAGATGTTTGTTTTCTCAACAAACTACTTTACCAATCAGGCAAATCTACTAACTTGGACATCTTTTTAGAGCACATTAACAAGCAAAGGTTGAACGTGCTAAACTCAACCATCTTCGTAGAAACTAAACTGTTTCCTAGAACCGAATTAGCTCATTTCACACAGTACAAAGTTTGGAAATTTAGATTTGTTTTCTCAAGAAACTACTTTAGAAATGAGGCGAATATACTAACTTGGACAACTTTTTAGATTACATTAACAAGGAAAGTTTGAACTTGCTGAACTAAACCATCTTCGGAGAAAGGAAACTGATTCCTAGAACCGAATTAACTTATTTCACACAGTACAGTGTTTGGTACTGAAGATGCTTGTTTTCTAAAGAAACTAATTTAGAAATGACGCAAATCCACTAACTTGTACATCTTGTTAGATTACAGAAACTAGGAAAGTTTGAACTTGCTGCACTCAACCATCTTCTTAGAAATTAAACTGATTCCTAGAAGCGAATTAACTCATTTCACACACTGCAGTGTTCGGTACTGAAGAGGTTTCTTTTCTAAAGAAACTACTTTAGAAATGAGGCCAATCTACTAAGTTGTGCAACTTTTCAGCTTACATTAACAAGGAAAGTTTGAACTTGCTGCACTCAACCTTCTTTTTAGGAAAGCAAGTGATTCCTAGAACCGAATGAGCTTATTTCACACAGTACAATGTTCGGCAATAAAGATGTTAATTTTCTCAACAAACTACTTTAAAAATGAGGAGAATCTACTAACTTGGCCATATTTTTAGATTACATTAACAAGGAAAGTTTGAACTTTCTGCACTCAACCATCTTCGTAGAAATTAAACTGATTCCTACAAGCGAATTCACTTATTTCACACAGTACAGTGTTCGGTACTGAAGATGTTTCTTTTCTAAAGAAACTACTTTAGAAATGAGGCGAATCCACTAACTTGTACATCTTGTTAGGTAACACAAACTAGGAAAGTTTGAACTTGCTGCACTCAACCTTCTTCGTAGAAATTAAACTGTTTCCTAGAAGCCAATTCACTTATTTCACACAGGACAGTGTTCGGTACTGAAGATGTTTCTTTTCTAAAGAAACTACTTTAGAAATGAGGCGAATCTACTAACTTGTACGTCTTGTTGGATTACACAAACGAGGAAAGTTTGAACTTGCTACACTCAACCTTCTTTGTAGGAAAGCAAGTGATTCCGAGAAACGAACTAGCTCATTTCACATAGTACAGTGTTCGGTAATGAAGATGTTTGTTTTCTAAACAAACTACTTTAGAAATGAGGGCAATCTACTAAGTTGTACATCTTTTCAGTTTACATTAACAAGGAAAGTTTGAACTTGCTGCCCTCAACCTTCTTTGTAGGAAAGCAACTGATTCCTAGTACCGAATGAGCTTATTTCACACAGTACAATGTTTGGCAATGAAGATGTTTGTTTTCTCAACAAAGTACTTTACAAATGAGGCGAATCTTCTAACTTGGCCATATTTTTAGATTACATTAACAAGGAAGGTTTGAACTTGCTGCACTCAACCTTCTTCGTAGAAATTAAACTGATTCCTAGAAGCGAATTAACTTATTTCACACAGTACAGTGTTCGGTACTGAAGATGTTTCTTTTCTAAAGAAACTACTTTAGAAATGAGGCCAATCTACTAAGTTGTACATCTTTTCAGATTACATTAACAAGGAAAGTTTGAACTTGCTGCCCTCAACCTTCTTTGTAGGAAAGCAACTGATTCCTAGTACCGAATGAGTTTATTTCACACAGTACAATGTTTGGCAATGAAGATGTTTGTTTTCTCAACAAAGTACTTTACAAATGAGGCGAATCTTCTAACTTGGCCATATTTTTAGATTACATTAACAAGGAAGGTTTGAACTTGCTGCACTCAACCTTCTTCGTAGAAATTAAACTGATTCCTAGAAGCCAATTCACTTATTTCACACAGTACAGTGTTAGGTACTGAAGATGTTTCTTTTCTAAAGAAACTACTTTAGAAATGAGGCCAATCTACTAAGTTGTGCATCTTTTTAGATTACATTAACAAGGTAAGTTTGAACTTGCTGCACTCAACCTTCTTATAGGAAAGCAACTGATTCCTAGAACCGAATGAGCTTATTTCACACAGTACAATGTTTGGCAATGAAGATGTTTGTTTTCTCAACAAACTACTTTAAAAATGAGGTGAATCTACTGACTTGGCCATCTTTTTAGATTACATTAACAAGGAAAGTTTGAACTTGCTGCACTCAACCATCTTCGTAGAAATTAAACTTATTCCTAGAAGCCAATTCACTTATTTCACACAGTACAGTGTTCGGTACTAAAGATGTTTCTTTTCTAAAGACACTACTTTAGAAATGAGGCGGATCTACTAACTTGTACATCTTGTTAGATTACACAAACTAGGAAAGTTTGACCTTGCTGCACTCAACTTTCTTAGTAGGAAAGCAAGTGATTCCTATAACCGAACTACCTCATTTCACATAGTATAGTGTTCGGTGATGAAGATGTTTGTTTTGTAAACAAATTACTTTAGAAATGAGGCCAATCTACTATGTTTTGCAACTTTTCAGATTACATTAACAAGGAAAGTTTGAACTTGCTGCACTCAACCTTCTTTGTAGGAAAGCAAATGATTCCTAGATCCGAATGAGCTTATTTCACACAGTACAATGTTTGGCAATGAAGATGTTTGTTTTCTCAACAAAATACTTTACAAATGAGGCGAAATACTAACTTGGCCATCTTTTTAAATTACATTAACAAGGAAAGTTTGAACTTGCTGCACTCAACCTTCTTCGTAGGAAAGCAAGTGATTCCTAGAAAAGAACTACCTCATTTCATAGTATAGTGTTGGGTAATGATGATGTTTGTTTTGTAAACAAACTACTTTAGAAATGAGGACAATCTACTAAGTTGTGCAACTTTTCAGATTACATTAACAAGGAACGTTTGAACTCGCTGCACTCAACCTTCTTTGTAGGAAAGCAAATGATTCCTAGATCCGAATGAGGTTATTTCACACAGTACAATGTTTGGCAATGAAGATATTTGTTTTCTCAACAAAATACTTTACAAATGAGGCGAAATACTAACTTGGCCCTCTTTTTAGATTACATTAACAAGGAAAGTTTGAACTTGCTGCACTCAACCATCTTCGTAGAAATTAAACTGATTCCTAGAAGCGAATTCACGTATTTCACACAGTACAGTGTTCGGTACTGAAGATATTTCTTTTCTAAAGAAACTACTTTAGAAATGATGCGAATCCACTAACATGTACATCTTGTTAGATTACATAAATTAGGAAAGTTTGAACTTGCTGCACTCAACCTTCTTCATAGGAAAGCAAGTGATTCCTAGAACGGAACTTGCTTATTTCACATAGTACAGTGTTCGGTAATGAAGATGTTTGTTTTCTAAACAAACTACTTTAGAAATGAGGCCAATCTACTAAGTTGTGCATGTTTTAGATTACATTAACAGGGAAAGTTTGAACTTGCTGCACTCAACCTTCTTTGTAGGAAAGCAACTGATTCCTAGAACCGAATGGGCTTATTTCACACAGTACAATGTTCGGCAATGAAGATGTTTGTTTCCTCAACAAAGTACTTTACAAATGAGGTGAATCTTCTAACTTGGCCATCTTTTTAGGTTACATTAACAAGGAAAGTTTGAACTTGCTGCACTCAACCTTCTTCGTAGAAATTAAACTGATTCCTAAAAGCGAATTAACTGATTTCACCCCGTACAGTGTTCGGTACTGAAGATGTTTCTTTTCTAAAGAAACTACTTTAGAAATGAGGCCAATCTACTAACGTGTGCATCTTTTAAGATTACATTAACAAGGAAAGTTTGAACTTGCTGCACTCAACCTTCTTTGTAGGAAACCAAGTGATTCCTAGAACCGAATGAGCTTATTTCACACAGTTCAATGTTCGGCTGTAAAGATGTTAGTTTTCTCAACAAACTACTTTACAAATGAGGTGACTCTGCTAACTTGGCCATCTTTTTAGATTACATTAACAAGGAATATTTGAACTTGCTGCACTCAACCATCTTTGTAGAAAGGAAACTCATTCCTAGAACCGAATTAACTTATTTCAAACAGTACATTGTTCACTACTGAAGATGTTTGTTTTATAAGCAAACCACTTTAGAAACAACGCGAATCCACTAACTTGTACGTCTTGTTAGATTACACAAACCAGGAAAGTTTGAACTTGCTGCACTCAACCTTCTTCGTAGGAAAGCAAGTGATTCCTAGAACCAAACTACCTCATTTCACATAGTATAGTGTTCGGTAATGAAGATGTTTGTTTTGTAAACAAACTACTTTAGAAATGAGGCCAATCTACTAAGTTGTGTAACTTTTCAGATTACATTAACAAGAAAGTTTGAACTTGCTGCACTCAACCTTCTTTGTAAGAAAGCAAATGATTCCTAGATCCGAATGAGCTTATTTCACACAGTACAATGTTTGGCAATGAAGATGTTTGTTTTCCCAACAAAATACTTTACAAATGAGGCGAATCTACTAACTTGGCCATATTTTTAGATTACATTAACAAGGAAAGTTTGAACATGTTGCACTCAACTATCTTCGTAGAAATTAAACTGATTCCTAGAAGCGAATTCACTTATTTCACACAGTACAGTGTTCGGTAGTGAAGATGTTTCTTTTCTAAAGAAACAACTTTAGAAAAGAGGAGAATCCACTAACTTGTACATCTTGTTAGATTACACAAACTAGGAAAGTTTGAACTTGCTGCACTCAACCTTCTTCATAGGAATGCAAGTCATTCCTAGAACGGAACTAGCTTATTTCACATAGTACAGTGCTCGGTAATGAAGATGTTTGTTTTCTAAACAAACTACTTTAGAAATGAGGCCAATCTACTAAGTTGTGCATCTTTTTAGATTCCATTAACAAGGAAAGTTTGAACTTGCTGCACTCAACCTTCTTTGTAGGATAGCAACTGATTCCTAGAACTGAATGAGCTTATTTCACACAGTACAATGTTCGGCAATGAAGATGTTTGTTTTCTCAAAAAGTACTTGACAAATGAGTCGAATCTTCTAATTTGGACATCTTTTTAGATTACATTAACAAGGAAAGTTTGAACTTGCTGCACTCAACCTTCTTCGTAGAAATTAAACTGATTCCTAAAAGCGAATTAACTTATTTCACCCCGTACAGTGTTCGGTACTGAAGATGTTTCTTTTCTAAAGAAACTACTTTACAAATGAGGCCAATCTACTAACGTGTGCATCTTTTAAGATTACATTAACAAGGAAAGTTTGAACTTGCTGCACTCAACCTTCTTTGTAGGAAACCAAGTGATTCCTAGAACCGAATGAGCTTAGTTCACACAGTTCAATGTTCGGCTATAAAGATGTTAATTTTCTCAACAAACTACTTTACAAATGAGGTGACTCTGCTAACTTGGCCATCTTTTTAGATTACATTAACAAGGAATATTTGAACTTGCTGCACTCAACCATCTTTGTAGAAAGGAAACTCATTCCTAGAACCGAATTAACTTATTTCACACAGTACATTGTTCACTACTGAAGATGTTTGTTTTATAAGCAAACCACTTTAGAAACGACGCGTATCCACTAACTTGTACGTCTTGTTAGATTACACAAACCAGGAAATTTTGAACTTGCTGCACTCAACCTTCTTCGTAGGACAGCAAGTGATTCCTAGAACCAAACTACCTCATTTCACATAGTATAGTGTTCGGTAATGAAGATGTTTGTTTTGTAAACAAACTACTTTAGAAATGAGGCCAATCTACTAAGTTGTGTAACTTTTCAGATTACATTAACAAGAAAGTTTGAACTTGCTGCACTCAACCTTCTTTGTAAGAAAGCAAATGATTCCTAAATCCGAATGAGCTTATTTCACACAGTACAATGTTTGGCAATGAAGATGTTTGTTTTCTCAACAGAATACTTTACAAATGAGGTGAATCTACTAACTTGGCCATATTTTTAGATTACATTAACAAGGAAAGTTTGAACTTGCTGCACTCAACCATCTTCGTAGAAATTAAACTGATTCCTAGAAGCGAATTCACTTATTTCACACAGTACAGTGTTCGGTAGTGAAGATGTTTCTTTTCTAAAGAAACTACTTTAAAAATGAGGCGAATCCACTAACTTGTACATCTTGTTAGATTACACACACTAGGAAAGTTTGAACTTGCTGCACTCAACCTTCTTCATAGGAATGCAAGTCATTCCTAGAACGGAACTAGCTTATTTCACATAGTACAGTTCTCGGTAATGAAGATGTTTGTTTTCTAAACAAACTACTTTAGAAATGAGGCCAATCTACTATGTTGTGCATCTTTTTAGATTACATTAACAAGGAAAGTTTGAACTTGCTGCACTCAACCTTCTTTGTAGGAAAGCAACTGATTCCTAGAACTGAATGAGCTTATTTGACACAGTAGAATGTTCGGCAATGAAGATGCTTGTTTTCTCAAAAAGTACTTGACAAATGAGGCGAATCTTCTAATTTGGCCATCTTTTTAGATTACATTAACAAGGAAAGTTTGAACTTCCTGCACTCAACCTTCTTCGTAGAAATTACACTGATTCCTAAAAGCGAATTAACTTATTTCACCCCGTACAGTGTTCGGTACTGAAGATGTTTCTTTTGTAAAGAAACTACTTTAGAAATGACGCCAATCTACTAACGTGTGCATCTTTTAAGATTACATTAACAAGGAAAGTTTGAACTTGCTGCACTCAACCTTCTTTGTAGGAAACCAAGTGATTCCTAGAACCGAATGAGCTTACTTCACACAGTTCAATGTTCGGCTATAAAGATGTTAATTTTCTCAACAAACTACTTTACAAATGAGGTGACTCTGCTAAATTGGCCATCTTTTTACATTACATTAACAAGGAATGTTTGAACTTGCTGCACTCAACCATCTTTGTAGAAAGGAAACTGATTCCTAGAACCGAATTAACTTATTTCACACAGTACATTGTTCAGTACTGAAGATGTTTGTTTTATAAGCAAACCACTTTAGAAACGACGCGAATCCACTAACTTGTACATCTTGTTAGATTACACAAACTAAGAAAGTTTGAAGTTGCTGCACTCAACCTTCTTCGTAGGAAAGCAAGTGATTCCTAGAACGGAACTAGCTTATTTCACACAGTACAGTGTTCGGTACTGAAGATGTTTCTTTTCTAAAGAAACTACTTTACAAATGAGGCGAATCTACTAACTTGGCCATTTTTTTAGATTACATTAACAAGGAATGTTTGAACTTGCTGCACTCCACCGTCTTTGTCGGAAAGCAACAAAATTTTAGATCCGAATTAGCTTTTTTCACACAGTACATTTGTTCCGCAATGAAGATGTTTGTTTTCTTAACAAACTACTTTACAAATGAGGTGAATCTACTAACTTGGCCATCTTTGCTGATTACATTAACAAGGAAAGTATGAACTTGCTGCACTCAACCATCTTTGTAGAAATTAAACTGATTCCTGGAAGCGAATTAACTTATTTCACACAGTACAGTGTACGGTACTGAAGATGTTTTTTTCTAAAGAAATTACTTTAGAAATGAGGCTAATCCACTAAGTTGTGCATCTTTTTAGATTACATTAACAAGGAATGTTTGAACTGGCTGCACTCCACCTTCTTTGTAGGAAAGCAACTGAATTCTAGAACTAAATTAGCTTTTTTCACACAGTACAATGTTCGCCAATGAAGATGTTTGTTTTCTCAACAAACTACTTTACCAATGAGGCAAATCTACTAACTTGGACATCTTTTTAGAGCACATTAACAAGGAAAGTTTGAACTTGCTAAACTCAACCTTGTGTAGAAAGTAAACTGATTCCTAGAACCGAATTAGCTCATTTCACACAGTACAAAGTTTGGCAATTAGGTTTGTTTTCTAAAGAAAGTACTTTAGAAATGAGGCAAATCTACTAACTTGGACATCTTTGTAGATTACATTAACAAGGAAAGTTTGAACTTGCTAAACTCAACCATCTTCGTAGAAAGGAAACTGATTCCTAGAACCGAATTAACTTATTTCACACAGTACAGTGTTCGGTACTGAAGATCTTTGTTTTCTAAAGAAACTAATTTAGAAATGACGTGAATCCACTAACTTGTACATATTGTTAGATTACACAAACTAGGAAAGTTTGAACTTGCTGCACTCAGCCTTCTTCGTAGGAAAGCAAGTGATTCCTAGAACCGAATTAGCTCATTTCACATAGTATAGTGTTCGTTAATGAAGATGTTTGTTTTCTAAACAAACTACTTTAGAAATGAGGCCAATCTACTAAGTTGTGCAACTTTTCAGATTACAATAACAAGCAACGTTTGAACTTACTGCACTCAACCTTCTTTGTAGGAAAGCAACTGATTCCTAAAACCGAATGAGCTTATTTCATAGAGTACAATGTCCGGCAATGAAGATGTTTGTTTTCTCAACAAAGTACATTACAAATGAGGCGAATCTTCTAACTTGGCCATCTTTTTAGATTACATTAAGAAGGAAAGTTTAACTTGCTGCACTCAACCATCTTCGTAGAAAAGAAACTGATTCCTAGAACCGAATTAACTTATTTCACACAGTACAGTGTTTGGTACTGAATATGTTTGTTTTCTAAAGAAACTAATTTAGAAATGATGCGAATCCACTAACTTGTATATCTTGTTAGATTACACAAACTAGGAAAGTTTTAACTTGCTGCACTCAACCATCTTTGGAGAAATTAAACTGATTCCTAGAAGCGAATTAACTCATTTCACACAGTACAGTGTTCGGTAGAGAAGATGTTTCTTTTCTAAAGAAACTACTTTGGAAATGAGGCCAATCTACTAAGTTGTGCATGTTTTTAGATTACATTAACAAAGAAAGTTTGAACTTGCTGCACTCAACCGTCTTTGTAGGAAAGCAACTGAATTCTACAACCGAATTAGCTTTTTTCACACAGTACAATGTTCGGCAATGGAGATGTTTGTTTTCTCAACAAACTACTTCACAAATGAGGTGAGTCTTCTATCTTGGCCATCTTTTGAGATTACATTAAAAAAGAAAGTTTGAACTTTCTGCACTCAACCATCTTCGTAGAAATTAAACTGATTCCTAGAAGCGAATTAACTTATTTCAAAAAGTACACTGTTGGATAATGAAGATGTTTCTTTTCGAAAGAAACAACTTTAGAAATGAGGCCAATCTACTAAGTTGTGCATTTTTTTTGATTACATTAACAAGGAAAGTTTGAACTTGCTGCACTCAACCTTCTTTGTAGGAAAGCAACTGATTCCGAGAACCGAATGAGCTTATTTCACACAGTACAATGTTTGGCAATGAACATGTTTGTTTTCTCAACAAACTACTTTACAAATGAGGCGAATCTACTTACTTGGCCTTCTTTTTAGATTACATTAACAAGGAAAGTTTGAACTTGCTGCACTCAACCATCTTCGTAGAAATTAAACTGATTCCTAGAAGCGAATTCACTTATTTCACACAGTACAGTGTTTGGTACTGAAGATGTTTCCTTTCTAAAGAAACTACTTTAGAAATGAGGCAAATCCACTAACGTGTACATCTTGTTAGATTACACAACCTAAGAAAGTTTGAAAATGCTGCTCTCAACCTTCTTTGTAGGAAAGCAAGTGATTCCTAGAACGGAACTAGCTTATTTCACATAGTACAGTGTTTGGTAACGAAGATATTTGTTTTGTAAACAAACTACTTTAGAAATGAGGCCAATCTACTAAGTTGTGCATGTTTTTAGATTACATTAACAAAGAAAGTTTGAACTTGCTGCACTCAACCGTCTTTGTAGGAAAGCAACTGAATTCTACAACCGAATTAGCTTTTTTCACACAGTACAATGTTCGGCAATGGAGATGTTTGTTTTCTCAACAAACTACTTCACAAATGAGGTGAGTCTTCTATCTTGGCCATCTTTTGAGATTACATTAAAAAAGAAAGTTTGAACTTTCTGCACTCAACCATCTTCGTAGAAATTAAACTGATTCCTAGAAGCGAATTAACTTATTTCAAAAATTACACTGTTGGATAATGAAGATGTTTCTTTTCGAAAGAAACAACTTTAGAAATGAGGCCAATCTACTAAGTTGTGCATTTTTTTTGATTACATTAACAAGGAAAGTTTGAACTTGCTGCACTCAACCTTCTTTGTAGGAAAGCAACTGATTCCTAGAACCGAATGAGCTTATTTCACACAGTACAATGTTTGGCAATGAAGATGTTTGTTTTTTCAACAAACTACTTTACAAATGAGGCTAATCTACTTACTTGGCCTTCTTTTTAGATTACATTAACAAGGAAAGTTTGAACTTGCTGCACTCAACCATCTTCGTAGAAATTAAACTGATTCCTAGAAGCGAATTCACTTATTTCACACAGTACAGTGTTTGGTACTGAAGATGTTTCCTTTCTAAAGAAACTACTTTAGAAATGAGGCAAATCCACTAACGTGTACATCTTGTTAGATTACACAACCTAAGAAAGTTTGAAAATGCTGCTCTCAACCTTCTTTGTAGGAAAGCAAGTGATTCCTAGAACGGAACTAGCTTATTTCACATAGTACAGTGTTTGGTAACGAAGATATTTGTTTTGTAAACAAACTACTTTAGAAATGAGGCCAATCTACTAAGTTGTGCATCTTTTTAGATTACATTAACAAGGAAAGTTTGAACTTGGTGCACTCTACCTTCTTTGTAGGAAAGCAACAGATTCCTAGAAACGAATGAGATTATTTCACACAGTACAATGTTCGGCAATGAAGATGTTTGTTTTCTCAACAAACTAATTTAAAATGAGGCGAATCTTCTAACTTGGCCATCTTTTTATATTACATTAACAAGGAAAGTTTGAACTTGCTGCACTCAACCTTCTTCGTAGAAATAAACTGTTTCCTAGAAGCGAATTAACTTATTTCACACAGTACACTGTTCGGTACTGAAGATGTTTCTTTTCTAAAGAAACTACTTTAGAAATGAGGCCAATCTACTAAGTTGTGCATCTTTTTAGATTACATTAACAAGGAAAGTTTGAACTTGGTGCACTCAAGCTTCTTTGTAGGAAAGCAACAGATTCCTAGAAACGAATGAGATTATTTCACACAGTACAATGTTCGGCAATGAAGATGTTTGTTTTCTCAACAAACTAATTTACAAATGAGGCGAATCTTCTAACTTGGCCATCTTTTTATATTACATTAACAAGGAAAGTTTGAACTTGCTGCACTCAACCTTCTTCGTAGAAATAAACTGTTTCCTAGAAGCGAATTAACTTATTTCACACAGTACACTGTTCGGTACTGAAGATGTTTCTTTTCTAAAGAAACTACTTTAGAAATGAGGCCAATCTACTAAGTTGTGCATCGTTTCAGATTACATTAACAAGGAAAGTTTGAACTGGCTGCACTCAACCTTCTTTGTAGGAAAGCAACTGAATTCTAGAACTAAATTAGCTTTTTTCACAGTACAATATTCGGCAATGAAGATTTTTTTTTTTCTTAACAAACTACTTTACCAATGAGGCAAATCTACTAACTTGGACATCTTTTTAGAGCACATTAAAATGGAAAGTTTGAACTTCCTAAACTCAACCATCTTCGTGGAAAGTAAACTGATTCCTAGAACCGAATTAGCTCATCTCACACAGTACAAAGTTTGGAAATTTAAGTTTGTTTTCTAAAGAAACTACTTTAGAAATGAGGCGAATCTACTAACTTGGACATCTTTTTAGATTACATTAAGAAGGAAAGTTCGAACTTGCTAAACTCAACCATCTTTGTAGAAAGGAAACTGATTCCTAGAACCGAATTAACTTATTTCACACAGTACAGTGTTCGGTACTGAAGATGTCTGTTTTCTAAGGAAACTAATTCAGAAATGACGCAAATCCACTAACTTGTACATCTTTTTAGATTACACAAGCTAGGAAAGTTTGAACTTGCTGCACTCAACCATCTTCGTAGAAATTAAACTGATTCCTAGAAGCGAATTAACTCATTTCATACAGTACAGTGTACGGTACTGAAGATGTTTCTTTTCTAAAGAAACTACTTTAGAAATGAGGCGAATCCACTAACTTGTACATCTTGTTAGATTCCACAAACGAGGAAAGTTTGAACTTGCTGCACTCAACCTTCTTCGAGGAAAGCAACTAATTCTAGAATCGAACTAGCTCATTTCACATAGTACAGTGTTCGGTAATGAAGATGTTTGTTTTCTAAACAAACTACTTTAGAAATGAGGCCAATCTACTAAGTTGTGCATCCTTCAGATTACATTAACAAGGAAAGTTTGAACTTGCTGCACTCAACCTTCTTTATAGGAAAGCAACTGATTCCTAGAACCGAATGAGCTTATTTCTCACAGTACAATGTTCGCAATGAAGATGATTGTTTTCTCAACAAACTACTTTATTAATGAGGCGAATCTACTAACTTGGCCATCTTTTTAGATTACATTAACAAGGAAAGTTTGAACTTGCTAAACTCAACCATCTTCGTAGAAATTAAACTGATTCCTAGAACCGAATTACCTTATTTCACACAGTACAGTGTTCGGTACTGAAGATGTTTGTTTTCTAAAGAAACTAATTTAGAAATGACTCGAATCCAGTAACTTGGACATCTTGTTAGATTACACAAACTAGGAAAGCTTGAACTTGCTGCACTCAACCATCTTCATAGAAATTAAACTGATTCCTAGAAGCGAATTAACTCATTTCAAACAGTACAGTATTCGGTACAGAAGATGTTTCTTTTCTAAAGAAACTACTTTAGAAATGAGGCGAATCCACTAACTTGGACATCTCCTTAGATTACACAAACTAGGAAAGTTTGAACTTTCTGCACTCAACCTTCTTCGTAGGAAAGCAAGTGATTCCTAGAACGGAACTAACTTATTTCACATAGTACAGTGTTCGGTAATGAAGATGTTTGTTTTCTCAACAAAGTGTTTAGAAATGAGGCCAATCCACTAAGTTGTGCATCTTTTTAGATTACATTAACAAGGAAAGTTTGAACTTGCTGCACTCAACCTTCTTTGTAGGAAAACAACTGATTCCTAGAACCGAATGAGCTTATTTCACACAGTACAATGTTCGGCAAAGAAGATGTTTGTTTTCTCAACATAGTACTTTACAAATGAGGCGAATCTTCTAACTTGGAAATCTTTTTAAATTAGATTAACAAGGAAAGTTTGAACTTGCTGCACTCAACCTTCTTTGTAGGAAAGCAAGTCATTCCTAGAACCGATTGAGCTTATTTCACACAGTACAATGTTCGGCAATAAAGATGTTAATTTTCTCAACAAACTATTTTACAAATGAGGTGAATCTGCTAACGTGGCCATCTTTTTAGATTACGTTAACAAAGAAAGTATGAACTTGCTGCACTCAACCATCTTCGTAGAAAGGAAACTGATTCCTAGAAAAGAATTACCTTATTTCACACAGTACTTTGTTCAGTACTGAAGATGTTTCCTTTCTAAAGAAACTACTTTAGAAATGAGGCAAATCCACTAACGTGTACATCTTGTTAGATTACACAACCTAAGAAAGTTTGAAAATGCTGCTCTCAACCTTCTTTGTAGGAAAGCAAGTGATTCCTAGAACGGAACTAGCTTATTTCACATAGTACAGTGTTTGGTAACGAAGATATTTGTTTTGTAAACAAACTACTTTAGAAATGAGGCCAATCTACTAAGTTGTGCATCTTTTTAGATTACATTAACAAGGAAAGTTTGAACTTGGTGCACTCTACCTTCTTTGTAGGAAAGCAACAGATTCCTAGAAACGAATGAGATTATTTCACACAGTACAATGTTCGGCAATGAAGATGTTTGTTTTCTCAACAAACTAATTTAAAATGAGGCGAATCTTCTAACTTGGCCATCTTTTTATATTACATTAACAAGGAAAGTTTGAACTTGCTGCACTCAACCTTCTTCGTAGAAATAAACTGTTTCCTCTTAATTAACTTATTTCACACAGTACACTGTTCGGTACTGAAGATGTTTCTTTTCTAAAGAAACTACTTTAGAAATGAGGCCAATCTACTAAGTTGTGCATCTTTTTAGATTACATTAACAAGGAAAGTTTGAACTTGGTGCACTCAAGCTTCTTTGTAGGAAAGCAACAGATTCCTAGAAACGAATGAGATTATTTCACACAGTACAATGTTCGGTAATGAAGATGTTTTGTTTTCTCAACAAACTAATTTACAAATGAGGCGAATCTTCTAACTTGGCCATCTTTTTATATTACATTAACAAGGAAAGTTTGAACTTGCTGCACTCAACCTTCTTCGTAGAAATAAACTGTTTCCTAGAAGCTTAATTAACTTATTTCACACAGTACACTGTTCGGGTACTGAAGATGTTTCTTTTCTAAAGAAACTACTTTAGAAATGAGGCCAATCTACTAAGTTGTGCATCGTTTCAGATTACATTAACAAGGAAAGTTTGAACTGGCTGCACTCAACCTTCTTTGTAGGAAAGCAACTGAATTCTAGAACTAAATTAGCTTTTTTTCACAGTACAATATTCGGCAATGAAGATTTTTTTTTCTTAACAAACTACTTTACCAATGAGGCAAATCTACTAACTTGGACATCTTTTTAGAGCACATTAAATGGAAAGTTTGAACTTCCTAAACTCAACCATCTTCGTGGAAAGTAAACTGATTCCTAGAACCGAATTAGCTCATCTCACACAGTACAAAGTTTGGAAATTTAAGTTTGTTTTCTAAAGAAACTACTTTAGAAATGAGGCGAATCTACTAACTTGGACATCTTTTAGATTACATTAAGAAGGAAAGTTCGAACTTGCTAAACTCAACCATCTTTGTAGAAAGGAAACTGATTCCTAGAACCGATTAACTTATTTCACACAGTACAGTGTTCGGTACTGAAGATGTCTGTTTTCTAAGGAAACTAATTCAGAAATGACGCAAATCCACTAACTTGTACATCTTTTTAGATTACACAAGCTAGGAAAGTTTGAACTTGCTGCACTCAACCATCTTCGTAGAAATTAAACTGATTCCTAGAAGCGAATTAACTCATTTCATACAGTACAGTGTACGGTACTGAAGATGTTTCTTTTCTAAAGAAACTACTTTAGAAATGAGGCGAATCCACTAACTTGTACATCTTGTTAGATTCCACAAACGAGGAAAGTTTGAACTTGCTGCACTCAACCTTCTTCGTAGGAAAGCAACTAATTCGTAGAATCGAACTAGCTCATTTCACATAGTACAGTGTTCGGTAATGAAGATGTTTGTTTTCTAAACAAACTACTTTAGAAATGAGGCCAATCTACTAAGTTGTGCATCCTTCAGATTACATTAACAAGGAAAGTTTGAACTTGCTGCACTCAACCTTCTTTATAGGAAAGCAACTGATTCCTAGAACCGAATGAGCTTATTTCTCACAGTACAATGTTCGGCAATGAAGATGATTGTTTTCTCAACAAACTACTTTATTAATGAGGCGAATCTACTAACTTGGCCATCTTTTTAGATTACATTAACAAGGAAAGTTTGAACTTGCTAAACTCAACCATCTTCGTAGAAATTAAACTGATTCCTAGAACCGAATTACCTTATTTCACACAGTACAGTGTTCGGTACTGAAGATGTTTGTTTTCTAAAGAAACTAATTTAGAAATGACTCGAATCCAGTAACTTGGACATCTTGTTAGATTACACAAACTAGGAAAGCTTGAACTTGCTGCACTCAACCATCTTCATAGAAATTAAACTGATTCCTAGAAGCGAATTAACTCATTTCAAACAGTACAGTATTCGGTACAGAAGATGTTTCTTTTCTAAAGAAACTACTTTAGAAATGAGGCGAATCCACTAACTTGGACATCTCCTTAGATTACACAAACTAGGAAAGTTTGAACTTTCTGCACTCAACCTTCTTCGTAGGGAAAGCAAGTGATTCCTAGAACGGAACTAACTTATTTCACATAGTACAGTGTTCGGTAATGAAGATGTTTGTTTTTCTCAACAAAGTGTTTAGAAATGAGGCCAATCCACTAAGTTGTGCATCTTTTTAGATTACATTAACAAGGAAAGTTTGAACTTGCTGCACTCAACCTTCTTTGTAGGAAAACAACTGATTCCTAGAACCGAATGAGCTTATTTCACACAGTACAATGTTCGGCAAAGAAGATGTTTGTTTTCTCAACATAGTACTTTACAAATGAGGCGAATCTTCTAACTTGGAAATCTTTTTAAATTAGATTAACAAGGAAAGTTTGAACTTGCTGCACTCAACCTTCTTTGTAGGAAAGCAAGTCATTCCTAGAACCGATTGAGCTTATTTCACACAGTACAATGTTCGGCAATAAAGATGTTAATTTTCTCAACAAACTATTTTACAAATGAGGTGAATCTGCTAACGTGGCCATCTTTTTAGATTACGTTAACAAAGAAAGTATGAACTTGCTGCACTCAACCATCTTCGTAGAAAGGAAACTGATTCCTAGAAAAGAATTACCTTATTTCACACAGTACTTTGTTCAGTACTGAAGATGTTTGTTTTCTAAAGAAACCACTT
The DNA here is from genome assembly GCA_036365145.1 of Orientallactaga sibirica. Classification (NCBI taxonomy): domain Eukaryota; kingdom Metazoa; phylum Chordata; class Mammalia; order Rodentia; family Dipodidae; genus Orientallactaga; species Orientallactaga sibirica. The sequence continues at coordinate 168,477 of JAEOAD010002186.1, forward strand.
TAGAAACGACGCGAATCCACTAACTTGTACGTCTTGTTAGATTCCACAAACGAGGAAAGTTTGAACTTGCTGCACTCAACCTTCTTCGTAGGAAAGCAAGTGATTCCTAGAACCGAACTAGCTCATTTCACATAGTATAGTGTTCGGTAATGAAGATGTTTGTTTTGTAAACAAACTACTATAGAAATGAGGCCAATCTACTAAGTTGTGCAACTTTTCAGATTACAATAACAAGGAAAGTTTGAACTTGCTGCACTCAACCTTCTTTGTAGGAAAGCAACTGATTCCTAGACCCGAATGAGCTTATTTCACACAGTACAATGTTAGGCAATGAAGATGTTTGTTTTCTCAACAAACTACTTTACAACTGAGGTGAATCTACTAACTTGGCCATCTTTTTAGATTACATTAACAAGGAAAGTTTGAACTTGCTGCACTCAACCATCTTCGTAGAAATTAAACTGATTCCTAGAACCGAATTACCTTATTTCACACAGTACAGTGTTCGATACTGACGATGTTTCTTTTCTAAAGAAACTGCTTTACAAATGAAGCGAATGCACTAATTTGTACATCTTGTTAGATTACACAAACTAGGAAACTTTGAACTTCCTGCACTCAACCTTCTCCGTAGAAATTAAACTGATTCCTAGAAGCGAATTAACTTATTTCTCACAGTACAGTGTTCGGTACTGAAGATGTTTCTTTTCTAAAGAAACTACTTTAGAAATGAGGCCAATCTACTACATTGTGCATCTTTTTTTATTACATTAACAAGGAAAGTTTGAACTGGCTGCACTCAACATTCTTTGTAGGAAAGCAACTGAATTCTAGAACTAAATTAGCTTTTTTCACACAGTACAATGTTCAGAAATGAAGATGTTTGTTTTCTCAACAAAGTACTTTACCAATGAGGAAAATCTACTAACTTGGACATCTTTTTAGAGCACATTAAAAAGGAAAGTTTGAAGTTGCTAAACTCAACCATCTTCGTAGAAATTAAACTGATATCTAGAACCGTATTAGCTCATTTCACACAGTACAAAGTTTGGCAATTTAGGTTTGTTTCCTAAAGAAACTACTTTAGAAATGAGGAGAATCTACCATCTTGGACATCTTTTTAGTTTACATTAACAAGGAAAGTTTGAACTTGCTAAACTCTACCATCTTCGTTGAAAGGAAACTGATTCCTAGAACCGAATTAACTTACTACACACAGTACAGTGTTCGGGACTGAAGAGGTTTGTTTTCTAAAGAAACTAATTTAGAAATGACGCAAAACCACCAACGTGTACATCTTGTTAGATTACACAAACTAGGAAAGTTTGAACTTGCTGCACTCAAACTTCTTCGTAGGAAAGCAAGTGATTCCTAGAACCGAACTAGCTTATTTAACATAGTATGGTGTTCGTTAATGAAGATGGTTGTTTTCTAAACAAACTACTTTAGAAATGAGCCCAATCTACTAAGTTGTGCATCTTTTTAGATTACATTAACAAGGAAATTTTGAACTTGCTAAACTCAACCATCTTCGTAGAATGTAAACTGATTCCTAGAACAGAATTATCTCATTTCACGCAGTACAAAGTTTGGCAATGAAGGTTTGTTTTCTAAAGAAACTGCTTTAGAAATGAGGCAAATCTACTAACTTGGACATCTTTTTAGATTACATTAACAAGGAAAGTTTGAACTGGCTGCACTCAACCATCTTCGTAGAAAGGAAAATGATTCCTAAAACCAAATTAACTTATTTCACACAGTAGAGTGTTCGGTACGGAAGATGTTTGTTTTCTAAAGAAACTAATTTTGAAATGAGGCGAATCCACTAACTTGTACATCTTGTTAGATTACACAAACTAGGAAAGTTTGAACTTGCTGCACTCAACCTTCTTCGTAGGAAAGCAAGTGATTCCTAGAATGGAACTAGCTAACTTCACATAGTACAGTGTTCGGTAATGAAGATGTTTGTTTTCTCAACAAAGTACTTTACAAATGAGGCGAATCTTCTTACTTGGCCATCTTTTAGATTACATTAACAAGGAAAGTTTGAACTTGCTGCACTCAACCTTCTTTGTAGAAATTAAACTGATTCCTAGAACCTTAATTAAGTTATTTAACACAGTACAGTGTTCGGCACTGAAGATGTTTCTATTCTAAAGAAACTACTTTAGAAATGAGGCAAATCTACTAAGTTGTGCATCTTTTTAGATTACATTAACAAGGCAAGTTTGAACTTGCTGCACTCAACCTTCTTTGTAGGAAAGCAAGTGATTCCTGGAACCGAATGAGCTTATTTCACACAGTAAAATGTTCGGCAATAAAGATGTTAATTTTCTCAACAAACTACCTTAGAAATGAGGTGAATCTGCTAACTTGGCCATCTTTTTAGATTACATTGGCAAGGAAATTTTGAACTTGCTGCACTCAACCATTTTCGTAGAAAGGAAATTGATTACTAGAACCGATTTAACTTATTTCACACAGTACAGTGTTCAGTACTGAAGATGTTTGTTTTCTAAAGAAACCCTTTAGAAATGAAGCGAAACCACTAACTTCTACATCTTGTTAGATTACACAAACTAGGAAAGTTTAAACTTGCTGCATTCAACCTTCTTGTAGGAAAGCAAGTGATTCCTAGAACCGAACTAGCTTATTTCACATAGTACAGTCTTCGGTAATGAAGATGTTTGTTTTCTAAACCAACTACTTTAGAAATGAGGCCAATCTACTAACTTGTACATCTTTTCAGATTACATTAACAAGGAAAGTTTGAACTTGCTGCACTCAACCTTCTTTGTAGGAAAGCAAGTGATTCCTGGAACCGAATGAGCTTATTTCACACAGTAAAATGTTCGGCAATGAAGATGTTAATTTTCTCAAGAAACTACTTTAGAAATGAGGTGAATCTGCTAACTTGGCCATCTTTTTAGATTACATTGGCTAGGAAATTTTGAACTTGCTGCACTCAACCATTTTTAGAAAGGAAATTGATTCCTAGAACCGATTTAACTTATTTCACACAGTACAGTGTTCAGTAATGAAGATGTTTGTTTTCTAAAGAAACCACTTTAGAAATGAGGCGAAACCACTAACTTGTACATCTTGTTAGATTACACAAACTAGGAAAGTTTAAACTTGCTGCATTCAACCTTCTTTGTAGGAAAGCAAGTGATTCCTAGAACCGAATTAGCTTATTTCACATAGTACAGTCTTCGGCAATGAAGATGTTTGTTTTCTAAAGAAACTACTTTAGAAATGAGGCCAATCTACTAAGTTGTGCATCTTTTCAGATTACATTAACAAGGAAAGTTTGAACTTGCTGCATTCAACCTTCTTTATAGGAAAGCAACTGATTCCTAGAACCGAATGAGCTTATTTCACACAGTACAATGTTTGGCAATGAAGATGTTTGTTTTCTCAAGAAACTACTTTAGAAATGAGGCGAATCTTCTAACTTGGCCATCTTTTTAGATTACACAAAGAAGGAAAAATTGAACTTGCTGCACTCAACCTTCTTTGTAGAAATTAAACTGATTCCTAGAACCGAATTAACTTATTTCACACAGTACAATGTTCGCAACTGAAGATGTTTTTTTTCTAAAGAAACTACTTTAGAAATGAGGCCAATCTACTAAGTTGTGCATCTTTTAGATTACATTAACAAGGAAAGTTTGAACTTGCTGCACTCAACCTTCTTTGTAGGAAAGCAACTGATTCCTAGAACCGAATGAGCTTTTTCACACAGTACAATGTTCGCAATGAAGATGTTTGTTTTCTCAAGAAACTACTTTAGAAATGAGGCAAATCTCTACTAACTTGGACATCTTTTTAGATTACATTAACAAGGAAAGTTTGAACTTGCTGCACTCAAACTTCTTGTAGGAAAGCAAGTGATTCCTAGAACCGAACTAGCTTATTTAACACAGTATGGTGTTCGGCAATGAAGATGTTTGTTTTTCTAAACAAACTACTTTAGAAATGAGCCGAATCTACTAACTTGTACATCTTTTTAGATTACATTAACAAGGAAATTTTGAACTTGCTAAACTCAACCATCTTTGTAGGAATGTAAACTGATTCCTAGAACAGAATTAGCTTATTTCACACAGTACAATGTTTGGCAATGAAGATGTTTGTTTTCTAAAGAAACTACTTTAGAAATGAGGCAAATCTACTAACTTGTACATCTTTTTAGATTACATTAACAAGGAAAGTTTGAACTGGCTGCACTCAACCATCTTTGTAGAAAGGAAAATGATTCCTAAAACCAAATTAGCTTATTTCACACAGTAGAATGTTCGGCAATGAAGATGTTTGTTTTCTAAAAGAAACTATTTTGAAATGAGGCGAATCCACTAACTTGTACATCTTGTTAGATTACACAAACTAGGAAAGTTTGAACTTGCTGCACTCAACCTTCTTTGTAGGAAAGCAAGTGATTCCTAGAATGGAACTAGCTTATTTCACACAGTACAATGTTCGGCAATGAAGATGTTTGTTTTCTCAAGAAACTACTTTAGAAATGAGGCGAATCTTCTAACTTGGCCATCTTTTTAGATTACATTAACAAGGAAAGTTTGAACTTGCTGCACTCAACCTTCTTTGTAGAAATTAAACTGATTCCTAGAACCGAATTAAGTTATTTAACACAGTACAGTGTTCGGCAATGAAGATGTTTGTTTTCTAAAGAAACTACTTTAGAAATGAGGCAAATCTACTAACTTGTACATCTTTTTAGATTACATTAACAAGGAAAGTTTGAACTTGCTGCACTCAACCTTCTTTGTAGGAAAGCAAGTGATTCCTGGAACCGAATGAGCTTATTTCACACAGTAAAATGTTCGGCAATGAAGATGTTTGTTTTCTCAAGAAACTACTTTAGAAATGAGGCGAATCTACTAACTTGTACATCTTGTTAGATTACACAAACTAGGAAAGTTTGAACTTGCTGCACTCAACCTTTTTTGTAGAAAGCAAATTGATTCCTAGAACCGATTTAGCTTATTTCACACAGTACAGTGTTCAGCAATGAAGATGTTTGTTTTCTCAAGAAACTACTTTAGAAATGAGGCGAATCTACTAACTTGTACATCTTGTTAGATTACACAAACTAGGAAAGTTTGAACTTGCTGCACTCAACCTTCTTTGTAGGAAAGCAAGTGATTCCTAGAACCGAATTAGCTTATTTCACACAGTACAATCTTCGGCAATGAAGATGTTTGTTTTCTAAAGAAACTACTTTAGAAATGAGGCGAATCTACTAACTTGTACATCTTGTTAGATTACACAAACGAGGAAAGTTTGAACTTGCTGCACTCAACCTTCTTTGTAGGAAAGCAAGTGATTCCTAGAACCGAATGAGCTTATTTCACACAGTAAAATGTTCGGCAATGAAGATGTTTGTTTTCTCAAGAAACTACTTTAGAAATGAGGCGAATCTACTAACTTGTACATCTTGTTAGATTACACAAACTAGGAAATTTTGAACTTGCTGCACTCAACCATTTTTGTAGAAAGGAAAGTGATTCCTAGAACCGATTTAGCTTATTTCACACAGTACAATGTTCGGCAATGAAGATGTTTGTTTTCTCAAGAAACTACTTTAGAAAATGAGGCGAATCTACTAACTTGTACATCTTGTTAGATTACACAAACTAGGAAAGTTTGAACTTGCTGCACTCAACCTTCTTTGTAGGAAAGCAAGTGATTCCTAGAACCGAATTAGCTCATTTCACACAGTACAATGTTCGGCAATGAAGATGTTTGTTTTCTCAAGAAACTACTTTAGAAATGAGGCGAATCTACTAACTTGTACATCTTGTTAGATTACATAAACTAGGAAAGTTTGAACTTGCTGCACTCAACCTTCTTTGTAGGAAAGCAACTGATTCCTAGAACCGAATTAGCTTATTTCACACAGTACAATGTTTGGCAATGAAGATGTTTGTTTTCTCAAGAAACTACTTTTTAGAAATGAGGCGAATCTACTAACTTGTACATCTTTTTAGATTACATTAAGAAGGAAAGTTTGAACTTGCTGCACTCAACCTTCTTTGTAGAAATTAAACTGATTCCTAGAACCGAATTAGCTTATTTCACACAGTACAATGTTCTTGGCAATGAAGATGTTTGTTTTCTCAAGAAACTACTTTAGAAATGAGGCCAATCTACTAAGTTTGTACATCTTGTTAGATTACACAAACAAGGAAAGTTTGAACTTGCTGCACTCAACCTTCTTTGTAGGAAAGCAAGTGATTCTAGAACCGAATGAGCTTTTTCACACAGTACAATGTTCGCAATGAAGATGTTTGTTTTCTCAAGAAACTACTTTAGAAATGAGGCGAATCTACTAACTTGTACATCTTGTTAGATTACACAAACTAGGAAAGTTTGAACTTGCTGCACTCAACCTTCTTTGTAGGAAAGCAAGTGATTCCTAGAACCGAATTAGCTTATTTCACACAGTACAATGTTTGCCAATGAAGATGTTTGTTTTCTCAAGAAACTACTTTAGAAATGAAGAATCTACTAACTACATCTTGTTTAGAAATGAGCTTATTTCACACAGTACAATGTTCGGCAATGAAGATGTTTGTTTTCTCAAGAAACTACTTTAGAAATGAGGAGAATCTACTAACTTGTACATCTTGTTAGATTACACAAACTAGGAAAGTTTGAACTTGCTGCACTCAACCTTCTTTGTAGGAAAGCAAGTGATTCCTAGAACCGAATTAGCTTATTTCACACAGTACAATGTTCGCAATGAAGATGTTTGTTTTCTCAAGAAACTACTTTAGAAATGAGGCGAATCTACTAACTTGTACATCTTGTTAGATTACACAAACTAGGAAAGTTTGAACTTGCTGCACTCAACCTTCTTTGTAGGAAAGCAAGTGATTCCTAGAACCGAATTAGCTTATTTCACACAGTACAATGTCGGCAATGAAGATGTTTGTTTTCTCAAGAAACTACTTTAGAAATGAGGCGAATCTACTAACTTGTACATCTTGTTAGATTACACAAACTAGGAAAGTTTGAACTTGCTGCACTCAACCTTCTTTGTAGGAAAGCAAGTGATTCCTAGAACCGAATTAGCTTATTTCACACAGTACAATGTTCGGCAATGAAGATGTTTGTTTTCTCAAGAAACTACTTTAGAAATGAGGCGAATCTACTAACTTGTACATCTTGTTAGATTACAAACTAGGAAAGTTTGAACTTGCTGCACTCAACCTTCTTTGTAGGAAAGCAAGTGATTCCTAGAACCGAATTAGCTTATTTCACACAGTACAATGTTCGCAATGAAGATGTTTGTTTTCTCAAGAAACTACTTTAGAAATGAGGCGAATCTACTAACTTGTACATCTTGTTAGATTACACAAACTAGAAAGTTTGAACTTGCTGCACTCAACCTTCTTTGTAGGAAAGCAAGTGATTCCTAGAACCGAATTAGCTTATTTCACACAGTACAATGTTCGCAATGAAGATGTTTGTTTTCTCAAGAAACTACTTTAGAAATGAGGCGAATCTACTAACTTGTACATCTTGTTAGATTACACAAACTAGGAAAGTTTGAACTTGCTGCACTCAACCTTCTTTGTAGGAAAGCAAGTGATTCCTAGAACCGAATTAGCTTATTTCACACAGTACAATGTTCGGCAATGAAGATGTTTGTTTTCTCAAGAAACTACTTTAGAAATGAGGCGAATCTACTAACTTGTACATCTTGTTAGATTACACAAACTAGGAAAGTTTGAACTTGCTGCACTCAACCTTCTTTGTAGGAAAGCAAGTGATTCCTAGAACCGAATTAGCTTATTTCACACAGTACAATGTTCGCAATGAAGATGTTTGTTTTCTCAAGAAACTACTTTAGAAATGAGGCGAATCTACTAACTTGTACATCTTGTTAGATTACACAAACTAGGAAAGTTTGAACTTGCTGCACTCAACCTTCTTTGTAGGAAAGCAAGTGATTCCTAGAACCGAATTAGCTTATTTCACACAGTACAATGTTCGGCAATGAAGATGTTTGTTTTCTCAAGAAACTACTTTAGAAATGAGGCGAATCTACTAACTTGTACATCTTGTTAGATTACACAAACTAGGAAAGTTTGAACTTGCTGCACTCAACCTTCTTTGTAGGAAAGCAAGTGATTCCTAGAACCGAATTAGCTTATTTCACACAGTACAATGTTCGGCAATGAAGATGTTTGTTTTCTCAAGAAACTACTTTAGAAATGAGGCGAATCTACTAACTTGTACATCTTGTTAGATTACACAAACTAGGAAAGTTTGAACTTGCTGCACTCAACCTTCTTTGTAGGAAAGCAAGTGATTCCTAGAACCGAATTAGCTTATTTCACACAGTACACTGTTCGCAATGAAGATGTTTGTTTTCTCAAGAAACTACTTTAGAAATGAGGCGAATCTACTAACTTGTACATCTTGTTAGATTACACAAACTAGGAAAGTTTGAACTTGCTGCACTCAACCTTCTTTGTAGGAAAGCAAGTGATTCCTAGAACCGAATTAGCTTATTTCACACAGTACAATGTTTGGCAATGAAGATGTTTGTTTTCTCAAGAAACTACTTTAGAAATGAGGCGAATCTACTAACTTGTACATCTTGTTAGATTACACAAACTAGGAAAGTTTGAACTTGCTGCACTCAACCTTCTTTGTAGGAAAGCAAGTGATTCCTAGAACCGAATTAGCTTATTTCACACAGTACAATGTTCGGCAATGAAGATGTTTGTTTTCTCAAGAAACTACTTTAGAAATGAAGCGAATCTACTAACTTGTACATCTTGTTAGATTACACAAACTAGGAAAGTTTGAACTTGCTGCACTCAACCTTCTTTGTAGGAAAGCAAGTGATTCCTAGAACCGAATGAGCTTATTTCACACGGTACTATGTTCGGGAATGAAGATGTTTGTTTTTTCAAGAAACTACTTTAGAAATGAGGCGAATCTACTAACTTGTACATCTTGTTAGATTACACAAACTAGGAAAGTTTGAACTTGCTGCACTCAACCTTCTTTGTAGGAAAGCAAGTGATTCCTAGAACCGAATTAGCTTATTTCACACAGTACAATGTTCGGCAATGAAGATGTTTGTTTTCTCAAGAAACTACTTTAGAAATGAGGCGAATCTACTAACTTGTACATCTTGTTAGATTACACAAACTAGGAAAGTTTGAACTTGCTGCACTCAACCTTCTTTGTAGGAAAGCAAGTGATTCCTAGAACCGAATTAGCTTATTTCACACAGTACAATGTTCGGCAATGAAGATGTTTGTTTTCTCAAGAAACTACTTTAGAAATGAGGCGAATCTACTAACTTGTACATCTTGTTAGATTACACAAACTAGGAAAGTTTGAACTTGCTGCACTCAACCTTCTTTGTAGGAAAGCAAGTGATTCCTAGAACCGAATTAGCTTATTTCACACAGTACAATGTCTGCAATGAAGATGTTTGTTTTCTCAAGAAACTACTTTAGAAATGAGGCGAATCTACTAACTTGTACATCTTGTTAGATTACACAAACTAGAAAGTTTGAACTTGCTGCACTCAACCTTCTTTGTAGGAAAGCAAGTGATTCCTAGAACCGAATTAGCTTATTTCACACAGTACAATGTTCGGCAATGAAGATGTTTGTTTTCTCAAGAAACTACTTTAGAAATGAGGCGAATCTACTAACTTGTACATCTTGTTAGATTACACAAACTAGGAAAGTTTGAACTTGCTGCACTCAACCTTCTTTGTAGGAAAGCAAGTGATTCCTAGAACCGAATTAGCTTATTTCACACAGTACAATGTTCGGCAATGAAGATGTTTGTTTTCTCAAGAAACTACTTTAGAAATGAGGCGAATCTACTAACTTGTACATCTTGTTAGATTACACAAACTAGAAAGTTTGAACTTGCTGCACTCAACCTTCTTTGTAGGAAAGCAAGTGATTCCTAGAACCGAATTAGCTTATTTCACACAGTACAATGTTCGGCAATGAAGATGTTTGTTTTTCAAGAAACTACTTTAGAAATGAGGCGAATCTACTAACTTGTACATCTTGTTAGATTACACAAACTAGGAAAGTTTGAACTTGCTGCACTCAACCTTCTTTGTAGGAAAGCAAGTGATTCCTAGAACCGAATTAGCTTATTTCACACAGTACAATGTTCGGCAATGAAGATGTTTGTTTTCTCAAGAAACTACTTTAGAAATGAGGCGAATCTACTAACTTGTACATCTTGTTAGATTACACAAACTAGGAAAGTTTGAACTTGCTGCACTCAACCTTCTTTGTAGGAAAGCAAGTGATTCCTAGAACGAATTAGCTTATTTCACACAGTACAATGTTCGGCAATGAAGATGTTTGTTTTCTCAAGAAACTACTTTAGAAATGAGGCGAATCTACTAACTTGTACATCTTGTTAGATTACACAAACTAGGAAAGTTTGAACTTGCTGCACTCAACCTTCTTTGTAGGAAAGCAAGTGATTCCTAGAACCGAATTAGCTTATTTCACACAGTACAATGTTCGGCAATGAAGATGTTTGTTTTCTCAAGAAACTACTTTAGAAATGAGGCGAATCTACTAACTTGTACATCTTGTTAGATTACACAAACTAGGAAAGTTTGAACTTGCTGCACTCAACCTTCTTTGTAGGAAAGCAAGTGATTCCTAGAACCGAATTAGCTTATTTCACACAGTACAATGTTCGGCAATGAAGATGTTTGTTTTCTCAAGAAACTACTTTAGAAATGAGGCGAAACTACTAACTTGTACATCTTGTTAGATTACACAAACTAGGAAAGTTTGAACTTGCTGCACTCAACCTTCTTTGTAGGAAAGCAAGTGATTCCTAGAACCGAATTAGCTTATTTCACACAGTACAATGTTCGGCAATGAAGATGTTTGTTTTCTCAAGAAACTACTTTAGAAATGAGGCGAATCTACTAACTTGTACATCTTGTTAGATTACACAAACTAGGAAAGTTTGAACTTGCTGCACTCAACCTTCTTTGTAGGAAAGCAAGTGATTCCTAGAACCGAATTAGCTTATTTCACACAGTACAATGTTCGGCAATGAAGATGTTTGTTTTCTCAAGAAACTACTTTAGAAATGAGGCGAATCTACTAACTTGTACATCTTGTTAGATTACACAAACTAGGAAAGTTTGAACTTGCTGCACTCAACCTTCTTTGTAGGAAAGCAAGTGATTCCTAGAACCGAATTAGCTTATTTCACACAGTACAATGTTCGGCAATGAAGATGTTTGTTTTCTCAAGAAACTACTTTAGAAATGAGGCGAATGTACTAACTTGTACATCTTGTTAGATTACACAAACTAGGAAAGTTTGAACTTGCTGCACTCAACCTTCTTTGTGAGAAAGCAAGTGATTCCTAGAACCGAATTAGCTTATTTCACACAGTACAATGTTCGGCAATGAAGATGTTTGTTTTCTCAAGAAACTACTTTAGAAATGAGGCGAATCTACTAACTTGTACATCTTGTTAGATTACACAAACTAGGAAAGTTTGAACTTGCTGCACTCAACCTTCTTTGTAGGAAAGCAAGTGATTCCTAGAACCGAATTAGCTTATTTCACACAGTACAATGTTCGGCAATGAAGATGTTTGTTTTCTCAAGAAACTACTTTAGAAATGAGGCGAATCTACTAACTTGTACATCTTGTTAGATTACACAAACTAGGAAAGTTTGAACTTGCTGCACTCAACCTTCTTTGTAGGAAAGCAAGTGATTCCTAGAACTAAATTAGCTTTATTTCACACAGTACAATGTTCGGCAATGAAGATGTTTGTTTTCTCAAGAAACTACTTTAGAAATGAGGAAAATCTACTAACTTGTACATCTTGTTAGATTACACAAACTAGGAAAGTTTGAACTTGCTGCACTCAACCTTCTTTGTAGGAAAGCAAGTGATTCCTAGAACCGAATTAGCTTATTTCACACAGTACAATGTTTGGCAATGAAGATGTTTGTTTTTCAAGAAACTACTTTAGAAATGAGGCGAATCTACTAACTTGTACATCTTGTTAGATTACACAAACTAGGAAAGTTTGAACTTGCTGCACTCAACCTTCTTTGTAGAAAAGCAAGTGATTCCTAGAACCGAATTAGCTTATTTCACACAGTACAATGTTCGGCAATGAAGATGTTTGTTTTCTCAAGAAACTACTTTAGAAATGAGGCGAATCTACTAACTTGTACATCTTGTTAGATTACACAAACTAGGAAAGTTTGAACTTGCTGCACTCAAACTTCTTTGTAGGAAAGCAAGTGATTCCTAGAACCGAATTAGCTTATTTAACACAGTAGGGTGTTCGGCAATGAAGATGTTTGTTTTCTCAAGAAACTACTTTAGAAATGAGGCGAATCTACTAACTTGTACATCCTGTTAGATTACACAAACTAGGAAAGTTTGAACTTGCTGCACTCAACCATCTTTGTAGGAAAGCAACTGGTTCCTAGAACTGAATTAGCTTATTTCACACAGTACAATGTTCGGGAATGAAGATGTTTGTTTTCTCAAGAAACTACTTTAGAAATGAGGCAAATCTACTAACTTGGACATCTTTTAGATTACACAAACTAGGAAAGTTTGAACTGGCTGCACTCAACCATCTTTGTAGGAAAGCAAATGATTCCTTAGAACCAAATTAGCTTATTTCACACAGTACAATGTTCGGCAATGAAGATGTTTGTTTTCTAAAGAAACTACTTTAGAAATGAGGCGAATCTACTAACTTGTACATCTTGTTAGATTACACAAACTAGGAAAGTTTGAACTTGCTGCACTCAACCTTCTTGTAGGAAAGCAAGTGATTCCTAGAATGGAATTAGCTTATTTCACACAGTACAATGTTCGGCAATGAAGATGTTTGTTTTCTCAAGAAACTACTTTAGAAATGAGGCGAATCTTCTAACTTGTACATCTTGTTAGATTACACAAACTAGGAAAGTTTGAACTTGCTGCACTCAACCTTCTTTGTAGAAATTAAACTGATTCCTAGAACCGAATTAGCTTATTTCACACAGTACAATTTTCGGCAACGAAGATGTTTGTTTTCTCAAGAAACTACTTTAGAAATGAGGCGAATCTAGTAACTTGTACATCTTGTTAGATTACATAAACAAGGAAAGTTTGAACTTGCTGCACTCAACCTTCTTTGTAGGAAAGCAAGTGATTCCTGGAACCGAATTAGCTTATTTCACACAGTAAAATGTTCGGCAATGAAGATGTTTGTTTTCTCAAGAAACTACTTTAGAAATGAGGTGAATCTACTAACTTGTACATCTTGTTAGATTACACAAACTAGGAAAGTTTGAACTTGCTGCACTCAACCATTTTTGTAGAAAGAAATTGATTCCTAGAACCGATTTAGCTTATTTCACACAGTACAGTGTTCAGTAATGAAGATGTTTGTTTTCTAAAGAAACTACTTTAGAAATGAGGCGAATCTACTAACTTGTACATCTTGTTAGATTACACAAACTAGGAAAGTTTAAACTTGCTGCACTCAACCTTCTTGTAGGAAAGCAAGTGATTCCTAGAACCGAACTAGCTTATTTCACACAGTACAGTCTTCGGCAATGAAGATGTTTGTTTTCTAAAGAAACTACTTTAGAAATGAGGCCAATCTACTAAGTTGTGCATCTTTTCAGATTACATTAACAAGGAAAGTTTGAACTTGCTGCACTCAACCTTCTTTGTAGGAAAGCAAGTGATTCCTGGAACCGAATGAGCTTATTTCACACAGTAAAATGTTCGGCAATAAAGATGTTAATTTTCTCAACAAACTACCTTACCAATGAGGTGAATCTACTAACTTGGCCATCTTTTTAGATTACACAAACAAGGAAATTTTGAACTTGCTGCACTCAACCATTTTTGTAGAAAGGAAATTGATTCCTAGAACCGATTTAACTTATTTCACACAGTACAGTGTTCAGTACTGAAGATGTTTGTTTTCTAAAGAAACCACTTTAGAAATGAGGCGAAACCACTAACTTGTACATCTTGTTAGATTACACAAACTAGGAAAGTTTAAACTTGCTGCATTCAACCTTCTTTGTAGGAAAGCAAGTGATTCCTAGAACCGAACTAGCTCATTTCACATAGTACAGTCTTCGGTAATGAAGATGTTTGTTTTCTAAGAAACTACTTTAGAAATGAGGCCAATCTACTAAGTTGTGCATCTTTTCAGATTACATTAACAAGGAAAGTTTGAACTTGCTGCATTCAACCTTCTTTATAGGAAAGGAACTGATTCCTAGAACCGAATGAGCTTATTTCACACAGTACAATGTTTGGCAATGAAGATGTTTGTTTTCTCAAGAAAGTACTTTACAAGTGAGGCGAATCTTCTATCTTGGCCATCTTTTTAGATTACATTAAGAAGGAAAAATTGAACTTGCTGCACTCAACCTTCTTTGTAGAAATTAAACTGATTCCTAGAACCGAATTAACTTATTTCACACAGTACAGTGTTGGTACTGAAGATGTTTTTTTTCTAAAGAAACTACTTTAGAAATGAGGCCAATCTACTAAGTTGTGCATCTTTTTAGATTACATTAACAAGGAAAGTTTGAACTTGCTGCACTCAACCGTCTTTGTAGGAAAGCAACTGAATTCTAGAACCGAATGAGCTTTTTCACACAGTACAATGTTCGGCAATGAAGATGTTTGTTTTCTCAACGAACTACTTTATTAATGAGGCAAATCTCCTAACTTGGACATCTTTTTAGATTACATTAACAAGGAAAGTTTGAACTTGCTGCACTCAAACTTCTTCGTAGGAAAGCAAGTGATTCCTAGAACCGAACTAGCTTATTTAACATAGTATGGTGTTCGTTAATGAAGATGGTTGTTTTCTAAACAAACTACTTTAGAAATGAGCCCAATCTACTAAGTTGTGCATCTTTTTAGATTACATTAACAAGGAAATTTTGAACTTGCTAAACTCAACCATCTTCGTAGAATGTAAACTGATTCCTAGAACAGAATTATCTCATTTCACGCAGTACAAAGTTTGGCAATGAAGGTTTGTTTTCTAAAGAAACTGCTTTAGAAATGAGGCAAATCTACTAACTTGGACATCTTTTTAGATTACATCAACAAGGAAAGTTTGAACTGGCTGCACTCAACCATCTTTGTAGAAAGGAAAATGATTCCTAAAACCAAATTAACTTATTTCACACAGTAGAGTGTTGGCAATGAAGATGTTTGTTTTCTAAAGAAACTAATTTTGAAATGAGGCGAATCCACTAACTTGTACATCTTGTTAGATTACACAAACTAGGAAAGTTTGAACTTGCTGCACTCAACCTTCTTCGTAGGAAAGCAAGTGATTCCTAGAATGGAACTAGCTAACTTCACATAGTACAGTGTTCGGTAATGAAGATGTTTGTTTTCTCAACAAAGTACTTTACAAATGAGGCGAATCTTCTTACTTGGCCATCTTTTAGATTACATTAACAAGGAAAGTTTGAACTTGCTGCACTCAACCTTCTTCGTAGAAATTAAACTGATTCCTAGAAGCGAATTAAGTTATTTAACACAGTACAGTGTTCGGTACTGAAGATGTTTCTATTCTAAAGAAACTACTTTAGAAATGAGGCAAATCTACTAAGTTGTGCATCTTTTTAGATTACATTAACAAGGCAAGTTTGAACTTGCTGCACTCAACCTTCTTTGTAGGAAAGCAAGTGATTCCTGGAACCGAATGAGCTTATTTCACACAGTAAAATGTTCGGCAATAAAGATGTTAATTTTCTCAACAAACTACCTTACCAATGAGGTGAATCTGCTAACTTGGCCATCTTTTTAGATTACATTGGCAAGGAAATTTTGAACTTGCTGCACTCAACCATTTTCGTAGAAAGGAAATTGATTCCTAGAACCGATTTAACTTATTTCACACAGTACAGTGTTCAGTACTGAAGATGTTTGTTTTCTAAAGAAACCACTTTAGAAACGACGCGAAACCACTAACTTCTACATCTTGTTAGATTACACAAACTAGGAAAGTTTAAACTTGCTGCATTCAACCTTCTTCGTAGGAAAGCAAGTGATTCCTAGAACCGAACTAGCTCATTTCACATAGTACAGTCTTCGGTAATGAAGATGTTTGTTTTCTAAACCAACTACTTTAGAAATGAGGCCAATCTACTAAGTTGTGCATCTTTTCAGATTACATTAACAAGGAAAGTTTGAACTTGCTGCACTCAACCTTCTTTGTAGGAAAGCAAGTGATTCCTGGAACCGAATGAGCTTATTTCACACAGTAAAATGTTCGGCAATAAAGATGTTAATTTTCTCAACAAACTACCTTACCAATGAGGTGAATCTGCTAACTTGGCCATCTTTTTAGATTACATTGGCAAGGAAATTTTGAACTTGCTGCACTCAACCATTTTCGTAGAAAGGAAATTGATTCCTAGAACCGATTTAACTTATTTCACACAGTACAGTGTTCAGTACTGAAGATGTTTGTTTTCTAAAGAAACCACTTTAGAAACGAGGCGAAACCACTAACTTCTACATCTTGTTAGATTACACAAACTAGGAAAGTTTAAACTTGCTGCATTCAACCTTCTTCGTAGGAAAGCAAGTGATTCCTAGAACCGAACTAGCTCATTTCACATAGTACAGTCTTCGGTAATGAAGATGTTTGTTTTCTAAACCAACTACTTTAGAAATGAGGCCAATCTACTAAGTTGTGCATCTTTTCAGATTACATTAACAAGGAAAGTTTGAACTTGCTGCATTCAACCTTCTTTATAGGAAAGGAACTGATTCCTAGAACCGAATGAGCTTATTTCACACAGTACAATGTTTGGCAATGAAGATGTTTGTTTTCTCAACAAAGTACTTTACAAGTGAGGCGAATCTTCTATCTTGGCCATCTTTTTAGATTACATTAAGAAGGAAAAATTGAACTTGCTACACTCAACCTTCTTCGTAGAAATTAAACTGATTCCTAGAAGCGAATTAACTTATTTCACACAGTACAGTGTTCGGTACTGAAGATGTTTTTTTTCTAAAGAAACTACTTTAGAAATGAGGCCAATCTACTAAGTTGTGCATCTTTTTAGATTACATTAACAAGGAAAGTTTGAACTTGCTGCACTCAACCGTCTTTGTAGGAAAGCAACTGAATTCTAGAACCGAATGAGCTTTTTCACACAGTACAATGTTCGGCAATGAAGATGTTTGTTTTCTCAACGAACTACTTTATTAATGAGGCAAATCTCCTAACTTGGACATCTTTTTAGATTACATTAACAAGGAAAGTTTGAACTTGCTATACTCACCTGTCTTCATAGAAATTAAACTGATTCCTAGAACCGAATTAACTTATTTCACACAGTTCAGTGTTTGGAACTGAGGATGTTTCTTTTCTGAAGGACCTACGTTATAAATGAGGCGAATCCACTAACTTGTACATCTTGTTAGATTACACAAACTAGGAAAGTTTGAACTTGCTGCACTCAACCTTCTTCATAGAAAGTAAACCGATACCTAGAAGCGAATTAACTCATTTCACACAGTACAGTGTTTGGTACAGAAGATGTTTCTTTTCTAAAGAAACTACTTTAGAAATGAGGCCAATCTACTAAGTTGTGCATCTTTTTAGATTACATTAACAAGGAAAGTTTGAACTTGCTGCATTCAACCTTCTTCGTAGGAAAGCAAGAGATTCCAAGAACCGAACTAGCTCATTTCACATAGTATAGTGTTCGGTAATGAAGATGTTTGTTTTCTAAACAAACTACTTTAGAAATGAGGCCAATCTACTAAGTTATGCATCTTGTCAGATTACATTAACAAGGAAAGGTTGAACTTGCTGCACTCAACCTTCTTTATAGGAAAGCAACTGATTGCTAGAACCGAATGAGCTCATTTCACACAGTACAATGTTTGGCAATGAAGATGTTTGTTTTCTCAACAAACTATTTTACAAATGAGGCGAATCTACTAACTTGGCCATCTTTTTAGATTACATTAACAAGGAAAGTTACAACTTGCTGCACTCAACCATCTTCGTAGAAATTAAACTGATTCCTAGAAGCGAATTCACTTATTTCACACAGTACAGTGTTCGGTACTGAAGATGTTTCTTTTCTAAAGAAACTACTTTAGAAATGAGGCGAATCCACTAAGTTGTGCATCTTTTTCGATTACATTATCAAGGAAAGTTTGAACTTGCTGGACTCAACCATCTTCGTAGAAATTAAACTGATTCCTAGAAGCGAATTAACTCATTTCACACAGTACAGTGTTCGGTAGTGAAGATGTTTCTTTTCTAAAGAAACAACTTTAGAAATGAGGCCAATCTACTAAGTTGTGCATCTTTTTACATTCCATTAACAAGGAAAGTTTGAACTTGCTGCACTCAACCTTCTTTGTAGGAAAGCACGTGATTTCTAGTACCAAATGAGCTTATTTAACATAGTACATTGTTCAGCAATAAAGATGTTAATTTTCTCAACAAACTGCTGTACAAATGAGGTGACTCTGCTAACTTGGCCATCTTTTTAGATTGCATTAACAAAGAAAGTATGAACTTGGTGCACTCATCCATCTTCGCAGAAAGGAACCTGATTCCAAGAACCGAATTAACTTATTTCACACAGTACAGTGTTCAGTACTGAAGATGTTTGTTTTATAAGGAAACCACTTTAGAAAAGAAGCAAATCCACTAACTTGTAAATCTTGTTAGATTACACAAATGAGGAGAGTTTGAACTTGCTGCAGTCAACTTTCTTCGTAGGAAAGCAAGTGATTCCTAAAACCGAACTAGCTCATTTCACATAGTATAGTGTTCGGTAATGAAGATGTTTGTGTTGTAAATAAACTACTTTAGAAATGAGGCCAATCTACTAAATTGTGCAACTTTTCAGATTACATTAACAAGGAAAGTTTGAACTTGCTGCACTCAACCTTCTTTGTAGGAAAGCAACTGATTCCTAGAACCGAATGAGCTTATTTCACACAGTACAATGTTTGGCAATGAAGATGTTTGTTTTCTCAACAAACTACTTTACAAATGAGGTGAATCTACTAACTTGGCCATCTTTTTAGATTACATTAGCAAGGAAAGATTGAACTTGCTGCACTCAACCATCTTCGTAGAAATTAAACTGATTCCTAGAAACGAATTCACTTATTTCACACAGTACAGTGTTCGGTACTGAAGATGTTTCTTTTCTAAAGAAATTACTTTAGAAATGAGGCGAATCCCCTAAGTTGTGCACCTTTTTAGAATACATTAACAAGGAATGTTTTAACTTGCTGCTCTCAATAGTCTTTGTAGGAAAGCAACTAAATTCTAGATCCGAATTAGCTTTTTTCACACAGTACAATGTTCCGCAATGAAGATGTTTGTTTTCTCAACAAACTACTTTACAAATGAGGTGAATCTACTAACTTTGCCATCTTTGCAGATTACATTAACAAGGAAAGTATGAACTTGCTGCGCTAAACCATCTTCGTAGAAATTAAACTGATTCCTGGAAGCGAATTAACTTATTTCACACAGTACAGTGTTCAGTAGTGAAGTTGTTTCTTTTCTAAAGAAATTACTTTAGAAATGAGGTGAATCCACTAAGTTGTGCATCTTTTTAGATTACATTAACAAGGAATGTTTCAAATTGCTGCACTCAACCGTCTTTGTAGGAAAGCGACTGAATTCTAGATTCGAATTAACTTTTTTCATACAGTACAATATTCCACAATGAAGATATTTGTTTTCTCAACAAACTACCTTACAAATGAGTCAAATCTACTAACTTGGACATCTTTTTAGATTACATTAACAAGGAAAGTTTGAACTTGCTGCACACAACCATCTTCGTAGAAAGGAAACTGATTCCTAGAACCGAATTAACTTATTTCACACAGTGCAGTGCTCAGTACTGAAGATGTTTGTTTTCTAAACAAACCACTTCAGAAATGACGTGAATCCACTAACTTGTACATCTTGTTAGATTACACAAACGAGGAAAGTCTGAACTTGCTGCACTCAACCATCTTCGTAGAAATTAATCTGATTCCTAGAAGCGAATTAACTTATTTCACACAGTACAGTGTTCGGTACAGAAGATGTTTCTTTTCTAAAGAAACTACTTTAGAAATGAGGCCAACCTACTACGTTCTGCATCGTTTTAGATTACATTAACAAGGAAAGTTTGAACTTGCTGCACTCAACCTTCTTAGTAGGAAAGCAAGTGATTCCTAGAACCGAATGAGCTTATTTCACACAATACAATGTTCGGCAATAAAGATGTTAATTTTCTCAACAAACTACCTTACAAATGAGGTGAATCTGCTAATTTGCCCATCTTTTTAGATTACATTAACAAGGAAAGTTTGAACTTGCTGCACTCAACCATCTTCGTAGAAAGGAAACTGATTCCTAGAATTGAATTAACTCATTACACACAGTACAGTGCTCAGTATTGAAGATGTTTGTTTTCTAAAGAAACCACTTTAGAAATGACTCGAAACCACTACCTTGTACATCTTCTCAGATTACACAAACTAGGAAAGTTTGAACTTGCTGCACTCAAACTTCTTCGTAGGAACGCAAGTGATTCCTAGAACGGAACTAGCTCATTTCACATAGTACAGTGTTCGGTAATGAAGATGTTATTTTTTCTAAACAAACTACTTTAGAAATGAGGAAAATCTACTAAGTTGTGCAGCTTTTCAGATTACATTAACAAGGAAAGATGAACTTGCTGCACTCAACATTCTTTGTAGGAAAGCAAGTGATTCCTAGAACTGAATGAGCTTATTTCACACAGTACAATGTTCGGCAATGAAGATGTTTGTTTCCTCAACAAAGTACTTTACAAATGAGGCGAATATTCTAACTTGGCCATCTTTTTAGATTATATTTACAAGGAAAGTTTGAACTTGCTGCACTCAACCGTCTTCGTAGAAATTAAACTGATTCCTAGAAGCGAATTAACTTATTTCACACCATACAGCGTTCGGTACTGAAGATGTTTCTTTTCTTAAGAAACTACTTTAGAAATGAGGCCAATCTACTAAGTTGTGCATCTTTTAAGATTACATTACGAAGGAAAGTTTGAACTTGCTGCACTCAACCTTCTTTGTAGGAAAGCAAGTGGTTCCTAGAACCGAATGAGCTTATTTCACACAGTACAATGTTTGGCAATAAAGATGTTAATTTTCTCAAAAAACTATTTTACAAATGAGGTGACTCTGCTAACTTGGCCATCTTTTTAGATTACATTAACAACGAAAGTTTGAACTTGCTGCACTCAACCATCTTCGTAGAAAGGAAACTGGTTCCTAGAACCGAATTAACTTATTTCACACAGTACAGTGCTCAGTACTGAAGATGTTTGTTTTATAAGGAAACCACTTTAGAAATGAATCGAATCCACGAACTTGTAAACCTTGTTAGATTACACAAACGAGGAAAGTTTGAACTTGCTGCACTCAACTTTCTTCGTAGGAAAGCAAGTGATTCCTAGAACGGAACTAGCTTATTTGACATAGTACAGTGTTTGGTAATGAAGATGTTTGTTTTCTAAACAAACTACTTTAGAAATGGGGCCAATGTACTAAGTTGTGCACCTCTTTAGATTACATTAACAAGGAAGGTTTGAACTTGTTGCACTCAACCATCTTCCTAGAAATTAAAATGATTCTTAAAAGCGAATTAACTTATTTCACACAGTACAGTGTTCGGTACTGAAGAGGTTTCTTTTCTAAAAAAACTACTTTAGAAATGAGGCCAATCTACTAAGTTGTGCATCTTTTTAGATTACATTAGCAAGGAAGGTTTGAACTTGCTGCACTCAACCTTCTTTGTAGTAAAGCAACTGATTCCTAGAACCGAATGAGCTTATTTCACACAGTACAATGTTCGGCAATGAAGATGTTTGTTTTCTCAACAAAGTACTTTACAAATGAGGCGAATCTTCGAACTTTGCCATCATTTTAGATTACATTAACAAGGAAAGTTTGAACTTACTGCACTCAACCTTCTTCGTAGAAATTAAACTGATTCCTAGAAGCGAATTAACTTATTTCCCACAGTACAGTGTTCGGTACTGAAGATGTTTCTTTTCAAAAGAAAATACTTTAGAAATGAGACCAATCTACTAAGTTGTGTATCTTTTAAGATTACATTAACAAGGAAAGTTTGAACTTGCTGCACTCAACCTTCTTTGTATGAAAGCATGTGATTCCTAGAACCGAATGAGCTTATTTCACACAGTACAATGTTCGGCAATAAAGATGTTAATTTTCTCAACAAACTACTTTACAAATGAGGCAAATCTACTAACTTGAACATCTTTTTAGATTTCATTAACAAGGAAAGTTTGAACTTGCTAAACTCAACCATCTTCGTAGAATGTAAACTGATTCCTAGAACCAAATAAGCTTATTTCATACAGTACAATGTTTGGCAATGAAGGTTTTTTTCTAAAGAAACTACTTTAGAAATGAGACGAATATACTAACTTGGACATCTTTTTAGATTAAATTAACAAGGAAAGTTTGAAATTGCTAAACTCAACCATCTTCGTAGAAAGGAAACTGATTCCTGGAACCGAATTAACTTATTTAACACAGTACAATGTTCGGTACTGAAGATGTGTGTTTTCTCAACAAACTACTTTACCAATGAGGCAAATCTACTATCTTGGACATCTTTTTAGAGCACATTAACAAGGAAATGTTTGAACTTGCTAAACTCAACCATCTTCGTAGAATGTAAACTGATTCCTAGAACCGAATAAGCTTATTTCATACAGTACAATATTTGGCAATGAAGGTTTTTTTCTAAAGAAACTACTTCAGAAATGACGCAAATCCACTAACTTGTGCATCTTGTTAGATTACACAAAATAGGAAAGTTTAAACTTGCTGCACTCAACCTTCTTTGTAGGAAAGCAAGTTATTACTAGAACCAAACTAGCTTATTTCACATAGTACAGTGTTCGGTAATGAAGATGTTTGTTTTCTAAACAAACTACTTTAGAAATGAGGCCAATCTACTACGTTGTGCATGTTTTTAAGTAACATTAACAAGGAATGTTTGCTCTTGCTGCACTACACGTTCTTTGTAGGAAAACAAGTGATACCTAGAACCGAATGAGCTTAATTCACACAGTACAATGTTGGGCAATGAAGATGTTTGTTTTCTGAACAAACTACTTTACAAATGAGGCGAATCTAGTAACTTGGCCATCTTTTTAGATTATATTAACAAGAAAAGTTTGAACGTGCTGGACTCAACCATCTTCGTAGAAATTAAACTGATTCCTAGAAGCGAATTAACATTACACACAGAACAGTGTTCCGTACTGAAGATGTTTCTTTTCTAAAGAAATTACTTTAGAAATGAGGCGAATACACACGTTGTGCATCTTTTAGAATACATTAAAAGGAATGTTTGAACTTGCTGCACTCAACCGTCTTTGTAGGAAAACAACTGAATTCTAGATCCGAATTACCTTTTTTCACACTATACAATGTTCGGCAATGAAGATGTTCGTTTTCTCAACAAACTACTTTACAAATGAGGTGAATCTATTAACTTGGCCATCTTTGCAGATTACATTAAAAAGGAAAGTTTGAACTGGCGGCACTCGAACATCTTCGTAGAAATTAAACTGATTCCTAGAAGCGAATTAACTTATTTCTCACAGTACAGTGTTCGGTACTGAAGATGTTTCTTTTCTAAAGAAACTACTTTAGAAATTAGGCGAATCCACTAAGTTGTGCATCTTTTGAGATTACATTAACAAGGAATGTTTGAACTTGCTGCACTCAACCGTCTTTGTAGGAAAGCAACTGAATTCTAGATCCGAATTAGGTTTTTCACACAGTACAATGTTCGGCAACGAAGATGTTTGTTTTCTCAACAAACTACTTTACAAATGAGGCAAATCTACAAACTTGGACATCTTGTTAGGTGACATTAACAAGGAAAGTTTGAACTTGCTGCACTCAACATTCTTTGTAGGAAAGCAACTGATTCCTAGAAACGAATGAGCTTATTTCACACAGTACAATGTTCGGCAAAGAAGATGTTTGTTTTCTCAACAAAGTACTTTACAAATGAGGCGAATCTTCTAACTTGGTCATCTTTTTAGATTACATTAACAATGAAAATTTGAACTTGCTGCACTCACCCTTCTTCGTAGAAATTAAACTGTTTCCTACAAGCGAATTACCTTATTTCACACAGTACAGTGTTCGGTACTGAAGATGTTTCTTTTCTGAAGAAACTACTTTAGAAATGAGGCGAATCCACTAACTTGTACATCTTGTTAGATTACACAAACTAGGAAAGTTTGAACTTGCTGCACTCAACCTTCTTCATAGGAAAGCCAGTGATTCCTAGAACGGAACTAGCTTATTTCACATAGTACAGTGTTCGGTAATGAAGATGTTTGTTTTCTAAACAAACTACTTTAGAAATGAAGCAAGTGTTTCCTAGAACCAAATGAGCTTATTTCACACAGTACAATGTTCAGCAGTAAAGATGTTAATTTTCTCAACAAACTTCTTTACAAATGAGGTGACTCTGCTAACTTGCCCATCTTTTTACATTACATTAACAAGGAAAGTTTGAACTTGCTGCACTCAACCATCTTCGTAGAAAGGAAACTGATTCCTAGAACTGAATTAACTTATTTCACACAGTACAGTGTTCAGTACTGAAGATGTTTGTTTTCTAAAGAAACGACTTTAGAAACGATGCGAATCCACTAACTTGTACATCTTGTTAGATTACACAAACTAGGACAGTTTGAACTTGCTACACTCAAGCTTCTTCGTAGGAAAGCAAGTGATTCCTAGAACCGAAGTAGCTCATTTCACATAGTACTGTGTTCGGTAAATAAGATGTTTGTTTTCTCAACAAACTACTTTAGAAATGAGTCCAATCTACTAAGTGGTGCATCTTTTGAGATTACATTAACAAGGAAACTTTGAACTTGCTGCACTCAACCTTCTTTGTGTGAAAGCAACTGATTCCTAGAACCGAATGAGCTTATTTCACACAGTACAATGTTAGGCAATGAAGATGTTTGTTTTCTCAACAAACTACTTTACAAATGAGGCGAATCTACTAACTTGGCCATCGTTTTAGATTACATTAACAAGGAATGTTTGAACTTGCTAAACTCAACCATCTTCGTAGAAAGTAAACTGATTCCTAGAACCGAATTAGCTAATTTCACACAGTAGAATGTTTGGCAATGAAGGATTGTATTCTAAAGAAACTACTTTAGAAATGAGGCGAATCTACTAACTTGGACATCTTTTTAGATTACATTAACAAGGAAAGTTTGAACTTGCTGCACTCAACCATTTTCGTAGAAATTAAACTGATTCCTAGAAGCGAATTCACTTATTTCACACAGAACAGTGTTCAGAACTGAAGATGTTTGTTTTCTAAAGAAACTAATTTAGAAATGACGCGAATCCACTAACTTGTAGATCTTGTTAGATTACACAAACTAGGTAAGTTTGAACTTGCTGCACTCAACCTTCTTCGTAGAAATTAAACTGATTCCGAGAAGCGAATTCACTTATTTCAAACAGTACAGTGGTAGGTACTGAACATGTTTGTTTTCTAAAGAAACTACTTTATAAATGGGGCGAATCCACTAACTTTTACATCTTATTAGAATACACAAACTAGGAAAGTTTGAACTTGCTGCACTCAACCTCCTTCGTAGGAAAGCAAGTGATTACTAGAATCGAATTAGCTCATTTCACATAGTACAGTGTTCGGTAATGAAGATGTTTGTTTTCTAAACAAACTACTTTAGAAATGAGGCCAATCTACTATGTTGTGCATCTTTTCAGATTACATTAACAAGGAAAGTTTGAACTTGCTGCACTCAACCTTCTTTGTAGGAAAGCAACTGATTCCTAGAACCGAATGAGCTTATTTCACACAGTACAATATTCGGCAATGAAGATGTTTGTTTTCCCAACAAAGTACTTTACAAATGAGGCGAATATTCTTACTTGGCCATCTTTTTAGATTACATTAACAAGGAAGGTTTGTACTTGCTGCATTCAACCTTCTTCGTAGAAATTAAACTGATTCCTAGAAGCAAATTAACTTATTTCACACAGTACAGTGTTCGGTACTGAAGATGTTCCTTTTCTAAAGAAAATACCATAGAAATGAGGCCAATCGACTAAGTTGTGCATCTTTTTCGATTACATTTACAAGGAAAGTTTGAACTTGCAGCACTCAAGCGTCTATATAGGAAAGCAACTGAATTCTAGAACCGAATGAGCTTTTTTCACACAGTACAATGTTCGGCAAGGAAGATGTTTGTTTTCTCAACGAACTAATTTACCAGTCTGGCAAATCTACTAACATGGACATATTTTAGATTACATTAACAAAGAAAGTTGGAACTTGCTAAAATCAACCATCTTCGTAGAAATTAAACTGATTCCTAGAAGCGAATTAACTTCTTTCACACAGTACAGTGTTTGGTACTGAAGATGTTTCTTTTCTGAAGGAACTCGTTAGAAATGAGGCGAATCCACTAACTTGTACATCTTGTTAGATTACACAAACTAGGAAATTTTGAACTTGCTGCACTCAACCTTCTTCGTAGGAAAGCAAGTGATTCCTAGAACGTAACTAGCTTATTTCACATAGTACAGTGTTCGGTAATGAAGATGTTTGTTTTCTAAACTAACTACTTTAGAAATGAGACCAATCTACTAAGTTGTGCATCTTTTCAGATTACATTAAGAAGGAAAGTTTGAAATTGCTGCACTCAACCTTCGTCGTAGGAAAGCAACTGATTCCTAGAACCAAATGAGCTTATTTCACACAGTACAATGTTCGGCAATGAAGATGTTTGTTTTCTCAATAAAGTACTTTACAAATGAGGCGAATCTTATAACTTGGCCATCTTTTTAGATTACATTAACAAGGAAAGTTTGAATTTGCTGCACTCA
Organism: Orientallactaga sibirica; assembly: GCA_036365145.1. Lineage (NCBI taxonomy): Eukaryota > Metazoa > Chordata > Mammalia > Rodentia > Dipodidae > Orientallactaga > Orientallactaga sibirica. The sequence continues at coordinate 195,497 of JAEOAD010002186.1, forward strand.
ACCATATTCGTAGAAAGGAAACTGATTCCTAGAAAAGAATTAACTTATTTCACACAGTACAGTGTTCAGTACTGAAGATATTTGTTTTCTAAAGAAACCACTTTAGCAACAACGCGAATCCACTAAATGGTACATCTTGTTAGATTACACAAAAAGGAAAGTTTGAACTTGCTGCACTCAACCTTCTTCGTACGAAAGCAAGTGATTCCTAGAACCGAACTAGCTCATTTCACATAGTATAGTGTTCGGTAATGAAGATGTTTGTTTTGTAAACAAACTACTTTAGAAATGAGGCCAATCTTCTAAGTTGTGCAACTTTTCAGATTACATTAACAAGGAAAGTTTGAACTTGCTGCAATCAACCTTCTTTGTAGGAAAGCAACTGATTCCTAGAACCGAATGGGTTTATTTCACACAGTACAATGTTTGGAAATGAAGATGTTTGTTTTCTCAACAAACTACTTTACAAATGAGGCGAATCTACTAACTTGGCCATCTTTTTAGATTACATTAACAAGGAAAGTTTGAACTTGCTGCACTCAACCATCTTCGTAGAAATTAAACTGATTCCTAGAACCCAATTACCTTATTTCACACAGTACAGTGTTCGGTACTGACGATGTTTCTTTTCTAAAGAAACTACTTTAGAAATGAGGCGAATGCACTAACTTGTACATCTTGTTATATTACACAAACTAGGACAGTTTGAACTTGCTGCACTCAACCTTCTTCGTACAAATTAAACTGATTCCTAGAAGCGAATTAACTTATTTCACACAGTACAGTGTTCGGTACTGAAGATGTTTCTTTTCTAAAGAAACTACTTTAGAAATGAGGCCAATCTACTATGTTGTGCATCTTTTTAGATTACATTAACAAGGAAAGTTTGAACTGGCTGCACTCAACCTTCTTTGTAGGAAAGCAACTGAATTCTAGAACTAAATTAGCTTTTTTCACACAGTACAATGTTCAGCAATGAAGATGTTTGTTTTCTCAAAAAACTACTTTACCATTGAGGAAATCTACTAAATTGGACATCTTTTTAGAGCACATTAACAAGGAAAGTTTGAAGTTGCTAAACTGAACCATCTTCGTAGAAAGTAAACTGATTCCTAGAACCGAATTAGCTCATTTCACACAGTTCAAAGTTTGGCAATTTAGGTTTCTTTTTTAAAGAAACTACTTTAGAAATGAGGCGAATCTACTAACTTGGACATCTTTGTAGATTACATTAACAAGGAAAGTTTTAACTTGCTAAAATCAACCATCTTCGTAGAAAGGAAACTGATTCCTAGAACCGAATTAACTTATTTCACACAGTACAGTGTTCAGTACTGAAGATGTTTGTTTTCTAAAGAAACTAATTTAGAAATGACACGAATCCACTACCTTGTACATCATGTTAGATTACACAAACTAGGAAAGTTTGAACTTGCTGCACTCAACCTTCTTCGTAGGAAAGCAAGTGAATCCTCGAACCGAACTAGCTCATTTCACATAGTATAGTGTTCGTTAATGAAGATGTTTGTTTTCTAAACAAACTACTTAAGAAATGAGGCCAATCTACTAAGTTGTGCAACTTTTCAGATTACATTAACAAGGAAAGTTTGAACTTGCTGCACTCAACCTTCGTCGTAGGAAAGCAACTGATTCCTAAAACCGAATGAGCTTATTTCACACAGTACAATGTTCGGCAATGAAGATGTTTGTTTTCTCAACAAAGTACATTACAAATGAGGCGAATCTTCTAACATGGTCATCTTTTTAGATTACATTAACAAGGAAAGTTTGAACTTGCTGCACTCAACCTTCTTAGTAGAAATTAAACTGATTCCTTGAAGCGAATTAACTTATTTCACACTGTACAGTGCTCAGTACTGAAGATGTTTGTTTTCTAAAGAAACCACTTTAGAAACGACTCGAAACCACTAACTTGTACATCTTGCTAGATTACACAAAGGAGGAAAGTTTGAACTTACTGCACTCAACCTTCTTCGTAGGAAAGCAAGTGATTGCTAGAACCGAACTAGCTCATTTCACATAGTATAGTGTTCGGCAATGAAGCTGTTTGTTTTGTAAACAAACTACATTAGAAATGAGGCCAATCTACTTAGTTGTGCATCTTTTTAGATTACATTAACAAGGAAAGTTTGAACTTGCTGCACTCAACCTTCTTTGTAGGAAAGCAAGCGATTCCTAGAACCGAATGAGCTTATTTCACACACTACAATGTACGGCAATGAAGATGTTAATTTTCTCAACAAAGTATTTTACAAATTAGGTGACTCTGCTAACTTGGACATCTTTTTAGATTACATTAAGCAGGAAAGTTTGAACTTGCTGCACTCAACCATCTTCGTAGAAAGGAAACTGATTCATAGAACCGAATTAACTTATTTCACACAGTACAGTGTTCGGTACTGAAGATGTTTGTTTTCTAAAGAAACCACTTTAGAAACGACGTGAATAGACTAACTTGTAAATCATGTTAGATTACACAAACTAGGAAAGTTTGAACTTGCTGCAGTCAACCTTCTTCGTAGAAACTAAACTGATTCCTAGAAGCGAATTGACTTATTTCACACAGTACAATCTTCGGTACTGAAGATGTTTCTTTTCTAAAGAAATTACTTTAGAAATGAGGCCAATCTACTACATTGTGAATCTTTTTAGATTACATTAACAAGGAAAGTTTGAACTGGCTGCACTCAACCTTCTTTGTAGGAAAGCAACTGAATTCTAGAACTAAATTAGCTTTTTTCACACAGTACAATGTTTGGCAATGAAGATGTTTGTTTTGTCAACAAACTACTTTACCAATGAGGCAAATCTACTAACTTGGACACCTTTTTAGAGCACATTAACAAGGAAAGTTTGAACTTGCTAAACTCAACCATCTTTGTAGAAAGTAAACTGATTCCTAGAACCGAATTAGCTCATTTCACACAGTTCAAAGTTTGGCAATTTAGGTTTCTTTTCTAAAGAAAATACTTTAGAAATGAGGCGAATCTACTAACTTGGACATCTTTTTAGATTACATTAACAAGGAAAGTTTCAACTTGCTACAATCAACCATGTTCGTAGAAATTAAACTGATTCCTAGAACCGAATTACCTTATTTCACACAGTACAGTGTTCGGTAGTGAAGATCTTTCTTTTCTAAAGATACTACTTTAGAAATGAGGCGAATGCACTAACTTGTACATCTTGTTTGATTACACAAACTAGGAAAGTTTGAACTTGCTGCACTCAACCTTCTTCGTAAGAAAGCAAGTGATTCCTAGAACGGAACTAGCCTATTTCACATAGTACAGTGTTCGGTAATGAAGATGTTTGTTTTCTAAACAAACTACTTTAGAAATGAGGCCAATCTACTAAGTTGTGCATCTTTTTAGATTACATTAAGAAGGAAAGTTTGAACTGGCTGCACTCAACCTTCTTTGTAGGAAAGCAACTGATTCCTAGAACCGAGTGAGCTTATTTCACACAGTACAATGTTCGGCAATGAAGATGTTTGCTTTCTCAACAAAGTACTTTACAAATGAGGCAAATCTTCTAACGTGGCCATCTTTTTAGATTACATTAACAAGGAAAGTTTGAACTTGTTGCACTCAACCTTCTTCGTATAAATTAAACTGTTTCCTAGAAGCGAATTAACTTATTTCACACTGTACAGTGTTCGGTACTGAAGATGTTTCTTTTCTAAAGAAACTACTTTAGAAATGAGGCCAATCTACTAAGTTGTGCATCTTTTTAGATTACATTAACAAGGAAAGTTTGAACTTGCTGCACTCAACCTTCTTTGTAGGAAAGCAAGTGATTCCTAGAACCGAATGAGCTTATTTCACACAGTACAATGTTCGGCAATAAAGATGTTAATTTTCTCAACAAACTACTTTACAAATGAGGCGAATCTACTAACATGGCCATCTTTTTAGATTACATTAAGAAGGAAAGTTCGAACTTTCTACACTCAACCCTCTTCAGAGAAATTAACCTGATTCCTAGAAGCTTAATTCACTTATTTTACACAGTACAGTGTTCGGTACTGAAGATGTTTCTTTTCTAAAGAAACTACTTTAGAAATGAGGCCAATCTACTAAGTTGTGCAACTTTTCAGATTACATTAACAAGGAAAGTTTAAGCTTGCTGCAGTCAACATTCTTTGTAGGAAACCAACTGATTTCTAGAACCGAATGAGCTTATTTCACACAATACAATGATCGGCAATAAAGATGTTAATTTTCTCAACAAACGACTTTACAAATGAGGCGAATCTACTAACTTGGCCATCTTTTTAGATTACATTAACAAAGAAAGTTTGAACTTGCTGCACTCAACCATCTTCGTAGAAATTAAACTGATTCCTAGAAGCGAATTCACTTATTTCACACAGTACAGCGTTCGGTACTGAAGACGTTTCTTTTCTAAAGAAACTACTTTAGAAATGAGGCGAATCCACTAACTTGTACATCTTGTTAGATTACACAAACTAGGAAAGTTTGAACTTGCTGCACTCAACCTTCTTCGTAGGAAAGCAAGTGATTCCTAGAATTGAACTAGCAATTTCACAAAGTACAGTGTTCGGTAATGATGATGTTTGTTTTCTAAACAAACTACTTTAGAAATGAGGCCAATCTACTAAGTTGTGCATCTTTTCAGATTACATTAACAAGGAAGGTTTGAACTTGCTGCACTCAACCTTCTTTATAGGAAAGCAACTGATTCCTAGAACCGAATGAGCTTATTTCACACAGTACAATGTTCGGCAATGAAGATGTTTGTTTTCTCAACAAAGTACATTACAAATGAGGCGAATCTTCTAATTTGGCCATCTTTTTAGATTACATTAACAAGGAAAGTTTGAACTTGCTGTACTCAACCGTCTTCGTGGAAAGGAAACTGATTCCTAGAACCGATTTACCTTATTTCACACAGTACAGAGTTCAGTACTGAAGATGTTTCTTTTCTAAAGAAACTACTTAAGAAATGAGGCGAATCCACTAACTTGTACATCTTGTTAGATTAGACAAAATAAGAAAGTTTGAACTTGCTGCACTCAACCTTCTTCGTAGGAAAGCAAGTGATTCCTAGAACGTAACTAGCTTATTTCACATAGTACAGTGTTCGGTAATGAAAATGTTTGTTTTCTAAACAAACTACTTTAGAAATGAGGCGAATCTACTAACTTGGCCATCTTTTTAGATTACATTAACAAGGAAAGTTTGAACTTGCTGCACTCAACCTTCTTTGTAGGAAAGCAACTGATTCCTAGAACCGAATGAGCTTATTTCACACAGGACAATCTTTCGCAATGAAGATGTTTGTTTTCTCAACAAACTACTTCACAAATGAGGCGAATCTACTAACTTGGCCATCTTTTTAGATTACATTAACAAGGAAAGTTTGAACTTGCTGCACTCAACCATCTTCGTAGAAATTAAACTGATTCCTAGAAGCGAATTCACTTATTTCACACAGTACAGTGTTCGGTACTGAAGATGTTTCTTTTCTAAAGAAACTACTTTAGATATGAGGCGAATCTACTAACTTGTACATATTGTTAGATTACACAAACTAGGAAAGTTTGAACTTGCTGCACTCAACCTTCATCGTAGGAATGCAAGTGATTCCTAGAACGGAACTAGCTTATTTCACATAGTACAGTGTTCAGTAATGAAGATGTTTGTTTTCTAAACAAACTACTTTAGAAATGAGGCGATTCCACTAACTTGTACATCTTGTTAGATTACACAAACTAGGAAAGTTTGAACTTGCTGCACTCAACCTTCTTTGGAGGAAAGCAACTGATTCCTAGAACCGAATGAGCTTATTTCACACAGTACAATGTTCGGCAATGAAGATGTTTGTTTTTCGACAAAGTACTTTTACAAATGAGGGCGAATCTTCTAACTTGGCCATATTTTTAGATTACATTAACAAGGAAAGTTTGAACTTGCTGCACTCAACCTTCTTCGTAGAAATTAAACTGATTCCTTGAAACGAATTAACTTATTTCACACTGTACAGTGCTCAGTACTGACGATGTTTGTTTTCTAAAGAAACCACTTTAGAAACGACTGAAACCACTAACTTGTACATCTTGCTAGATTACAAAAAGAGGAAAGTTTGAACTTGCTGCACTCAACCTTCTTCGTAGGAAAGCAAGTGATTGCTAGAACCGAACTAGCTCATTTCACATAGTATAGTGTTCGGCAATGAAGCTGTTTGTTTTGTAAACAAACTACTTTAGAAATGAGGCCAATCTACTTAGTTGTGCATCTTTTGAGATTACATTAACAAGGAAAGTTTGAACTTGCTGCACTCAACCTTCTTTGTAGGAAAGCAAGCGATTCCTAGATCCGAATGAGCTTATTTCACACAGTACAATGTACGGCAATGACGATGTTAATTTTCTCAACAAAGTATTTTACAAGTTAGGTGACTCTGCTAACTTGGACATCTTTTTAGATTACATTAAGCGGGAAAGTTTGAACTTGCTGCACTCAACCATCTTCGTAGAAAGGAAACTGATTCATAGAACCGAATTAACTTATTTCACACAATACAGTGTTCGGTACTGAAGATGTTTGTTTTCTAAAGAAACCACTTTAGAAAAGACGTGAATAGACTAACTTGTAAAGCATGTTAGATTACACAAACTAGGAAAGTTTGAACTTGCTGCAGTCAACCTTCTTCGTAGAAATTAAACTGATTCCTAGAAGCGAATTGACTTATTTCACACAGTACAATCTTCGGTACTGAAGATGTTTCTTTTCTAAAGAAATTACTTTAGAAATGAGACCAATCTACTACGTTGTGAATCTTTTTAGATTACATTAACAAGGAAAGTTTGAACTGGCTGCACTCAACCTTCTTTGTAGCAAAGCAACTGAATTCTAGAACTAAATTAGCTTTTTTCACACAGTACAATGTTTGGCAATGAAGATGTTTGTTTTCTCAACAAACTACTTTACCAATGAGGCAAATCTACTAACTTGGACACCTTTTTAGAGCATATTAACAACGAAAGTTTGAACTTGCTAAACTCAACCATCTTCGTAGAAAGTAAACTGATTCCTAGAACCGAATTAGCTCATTTCACACAGTTCAAAGTTTGGCAATTTAGGTTTCTTTTCTAAAGAAAGTACTTTAGAAATGAGGCGAATCTACTAACTTGGACATCTTTTTAGATTACATTAAAAAGGAAAGTTTCAACTTGCTGCAATCAACCATCTTCGTAGAAGTTAAACTGATTCCTAGAACCGATTACCTTATTTCACACAGTACAGTGTTCGGTAGTGAAGATCTTTCTTTTCTAAAGAAACTACTTTAGAAATGAGGCAAATGCACTAACTTGTACATCTTGTTTGATTACACAAATTGGAAAGTTTGAACTTGCTGCACTCAACCTTCTTCGTAAGAAAGCAAGTGATTCCTAGAACGGAACTAGCCTATTTCACATAGTACAGTGTTGGTAATGAAGATGTTTGTTTTCTAAACAAACTACTTTAGAAATGAGGCCAATCTACTCAGTTGTGCATCTTTTTAGATTACATTAACAAGGAAAGTTTGAACTTGCTGCACTCAACCTTCTTTGTAGGAAAGCAACTGATTCCTAGAACCTAATGAGCTTATTTCACACAGTACAATGTTCGGAAATAAAGATGTTTGTTTTCTCAACAAAGTACTTTACAAATGAGGCGAATCTTCTAACTTGGCCATCTTTTTAGATTACATTAACAAGGAAAGTTTGAACTTGCTGCACTCAACCTTCTTCGTATAAATTAAACTGATTCCTAGAAGCGAATTAACTTATTTCACACTGTACAGTGTTCGGTACTGAATATGTTTCTTTTCTAAAGAAACTACTTTAGAAATGAGGCCAATCTACTAAGTTGTGCATCTTTTAAGATTACATTAACAAGGAAAGTTTGAACTTGCTGCACTCAAACTTCATTGTAGGAAAGCAAGTGATTCCTAGAACCGAATGAGCTTATTTCACACAGTACAATATTCGGCAATAAAGATGTTAATTTTCTCAACAAACTACTTTACAAATGAGGCGAATCTACTAACTTGGCCATCTTTTTAGATTACATTAAGAAGGAAAGTTCGAACTTGCTACACTCAACCCTCTTCGTAGAAATTAACCTGATTCCTAGAAGTTTAATTCACTTATTTTACACAGTACAGTGTTCGGTACTGAAGATGTTTCTTTTCTAAAGAAACTACTTTAGAAATGAGGCCAATCTACTAAGTTGTGCAACTTTTCAGATTACATTAACAAGGAAAGTTTAAACTTGCTGCACTCAACATTCTTTATAGGAAAGCAACTGATTTCTAGAACCGAATGAGCTTATTTCACACAGTACAATGTTTGGCAATGAAGATGTTAATTTTCTCAACAAACTACTTTACAAATGAGGCGAATCTACTAACTTGGCCATCTTTTTAGATTACATTAACAAGGAAAGTTTGAACTTGCTGCACTCAACCATCTTCGTAGAAATTAAACTGATTCCTAGAAGCGAATTCACTTATTTCACACAGTACAGCGTTCGGTACTGAAGATGTTTCTTTTCTAAAGAAACTACTTTAGAAATGAGGCCAATGCACTAACTTGTACATCTTGTTAGATTACACAAACTAGGAAATTTTGAACTTGCTGCACTCAACCTTCTTTGTAGGAAAGCAACTGATTCCTAGAACCGAATGAGCTTATTTCACACAGTACAATGTTCGGCAATGAAGATGTTTGTTTTCTCAACAAACTACTTCACAAATGAGGCGATTCCACTAACTTGGCCATCTTTTTAGATTACATTAACAAGGAAAGTTTGAACTTGCTGCACTCAAACTTCTTTGTAGGAAAGCAACTGATTCCTAGAACCGAATGAGCTTATTTCACACAGTACAATGTTCGACAATGAAGATGTTTGTTTTCTCAACAAAGTACATTACAAATGAGGCGAATCTTCGAACTTGGCCATCTTTTTAGATTACATTAACAAGGAAAGTTTGAACTTGCTGCCCTCAACCTTCTTTGTAGGAAAGCAACTGATTCCTAGAACCGAATGCGCTTATTTCACACAGTACAATGTTCGAAAATAAACATAATAATTTTCTCAATAAACTACCTTACCAATGAGGTGAATCTGCTAACTTGGCCATCTTTTTAGATTACATTGACACGGAAAGTTTGAACTTGCTGCACTCAACCATCTTCGTAGAAAGGAAACTGATTCCTAGAACCGATTTAACTTATTTCACACAGTACAGTGCTCAGTACTGAAGATGTTTGTTTTCTAAAGAAACCACTTTAGATACGAATCGAAACCACTAACTTGTACATCTTCTTAGATTACACAAACTAGTAATGTTTGAACTTGCTGCACTCAACCTTCTTCGTAGGAAAGCAAATGATTCCCAGAACGGAACTACCTTCATTGACATAGTACAGTGTTCGGTAATGAAGATGTTTGTTTTCTAAACCAACTACTTTAGGAATGAGGCCAATCTACTAAGTTGTGCATCTTTTCAGATTACATTAACAAGGAAAATTTGAACTTGCTGCACTCAACCTTCTTTATAGGAAAGCAACTGATTCCTAGAACCGAATGAGCTTATTTCACACAGTACAATGTTTGGCAATGAAGATGCTTGTTTTCTCAACAAACTACTTTACAAATGAGGCGAATCTACTAACTTGGCCATCTTCTAAGATTACATTAACAAGGAAAGTTTGAACTTGCTGCACTCAACCATCTTCGCAGAAATTAAAATGATTCCTAGAAGCAAATTCACTTATTTCACACAGTACAGTGTTAGGTACTGAAGATGTTTCTTTTCTAAAGAAACTACGTTAGAAATGAGGCGAATCCACTAAGTTGTACATCTTGTTAGATTACACAAACTAGGAAAGTTTGAACTTGCTGCACTCAACCTTCTTCATAGGAAAGCCTGTGATTCCTAGAACGGAACTAGCTTATTTCACATAGTACATTGTTCGGTAATGAAGATGTTTGTTTTCTAAACAAACTACGTTAGAAATGAGGCCAATCTACTAAGTTGTGCATCTTTTTAGATTACATTAACAAGGAAAGTTTCAACTTGCTGCACTCAAACTTCTTTGTAGGATAGCAACTGCTTCCTAGAACCGAATGAGCTTATTTCACACAGTACAATGTTCGCCAATGAATATGTTTGTTTTCTCAACAAAGTACTTTACAAATGAGGCGAATCTTCTGTCTTGGCCATCTTTTTAGATTACATTAACAAGAAAAGTTTGAACTTGCTGCACTCAACCTTCTTCGTAGAAATTAAACTGATTCCTAGAAGCGAATTAACTTTTTTCACACAGTACAGTGTTCGGTACTGAAGATGTTTCTTTTCTAAACAAACTACTTTAGAAATGAGGCGAATCTACTAACTTGGCCATCTTTTTAGATTACATTAACAAGGAAAGTTTGAACTTGCTGCACTCAACCTTCTTTGTAGGAAAGCAACTGATTCCTAGAACCGAATGAGCTTATTTCACACAGGACAATCTTTCGCAATGAAGATGTTTGTTTTCTCAACAAACTACTTCACAAATGAGGCGAATCTACTAACTTGGCCATCTTTTTAGATTACATTAACAAGGAAAGTTTGAACTTGCTGCACTCAACCATCTTCAGAGAAATTAAACTGATTCCTAGAAGCTTAATTCACTTATTTCACACAGTACAGTGTTCGGTACTGAAGATGTTTCTTTTCTAAAGAAACTACTTTAGATATGAGGCGAATCTACTAACTTGTACATATTGTTAGATTACACAAACTAGGAAAGTTTGAACTTGCTGCACTCAACCTTCATCGTAGGAATGCAAGTGATTCCTAGAACGGAACTAGCTTATTTCACATAGTACAGTGTTCAGTAATGAAGATGTTTGTTTTCTAAACAAACTACTTTAGAAATGAGGCGATTCCACTAACTTGTACATCTTGTTAGATTACACAAACTAGGAAAGTTTGAACTTGCTGCACTCAACCTTCTTTGGAGGAAAGCAACTGATTCCTAGAACCGAATGAGCTTATTTCACACAGTACAATGTTCGGCAATGAAGATGTTTGTTTTCTCGACAAAGTACTTTACAAATGAGGCGAATCTTCTAACTTGGCCATATTTTTAGATTACATTAACAAGGAAAGTTTGAACTTGCTGCACTCAACCTTCTTCGTAGAAATTAAACTGATTCCTTGAAACGAATTAACTTATTTCACACTGTACAGTGCTCAGTACTGACGATGTTTGTTTTCTAAAGAAACCACTTTAGAAACGACTCGAAACCACTAACTTGTACATCTTGCTAGATTACAAAAAAGAGGAAAGTTTGAACTTGCTGCACTCAACCTTCTTCGTAGGAAAGCAAGTGATTGCTAGAACCGAACTAGCTCATTTCACATAGTATAGTGTTCGGCAATGAAGCTGTTTGTTTTGTAAACAAACTACTTTAGAAATGAGGCCAATCTACTTAGTTGTGCATCTTTTGAGATTACATTAACAAGGAAAGTTTGAACTTGCTGCACTCAACCTTCTTTGTAGGAAAGCAAGCGATTCCTAGATCCGAATGAGCTTATTTCACACAGTACAATGTACGGCAATGACGATGTTAATTTTCTCAACAAAGTATTTTACAAGTTAGGTGACTCTGCTAACTTGGACATCTTTTTAGATTACATTGCGGGAAAGTTTGAACTTGCTGCACTCAACCATCTTCGTAGAAAGGAAACTGATTCATAGAACCAATTAACTTATTTCACACAATACAGTGTTCGGTACTGAAGATGTTTGTTTTCTAAAGAAACCACTTTAGAAAAGACGTGAATAGACTAACTTGTAAAGCATGTTAGATTACACAAACTAGGAAAGTTTGAACTTGCTGCAGTCAACCTTCTTCGTAGAAATTAAACTGATTCCTAGAAGCGAATTGACTTATTTCACACAGTACAATCTTCGGTACTGAAGATGTTTCTTTTCTAAAGAAATTACTTTAGAAATGAGACCAATCTACTACGTTGTGAATCTTTTTAGATTACATTAACAAGGAAAGTTTGAACTGGCTGCACTCAACCTTCTTTGTAGCAAAGCAACTGAATTCTAGAACTAAATTAGCTTTTTCACACAGTACAATGTTTGGCAATGAAGATGTTTGTTTTCTCAACAAACTACTTTACCAATGAGGCAAATCTACTAACTTGGACACCTTTTTAGAGCATATTAACAAGGAAAGTTTGAACTTGCTAAACTCAACCATCTTCGTAGAAAGTAAACTGATTCCTAGAACCGAATTAGCTCATTTCACACAGTTCAAAGTTTGGCAATTTAGGTTTCTTTTCTAAAGAAAGTACTTTAGAAATGAGGCGAATCTACTAACTTGGACATCTTTTTAGATTACATTAAAAAGGAAAGTTTCAACTTGCTGCAATCAACCATCTTCGTAGAAGTTAAACTGATTCCTAGAACCGAATTACCTTATTTCACACAGTACAGTGTTCGGTAGTGAAGATCTTTCTTTTCTAAAGAAACTACTTTAGAAATGAGGCAAATGCACTAACTTGTACATCTTGTTTGATTACACAAATTGGAAAGTTTGAACTTGCTGCACTCAACCTTCTTCGTAAGAAAGCAAGTGATTCCTAGAACGGAACTAGCCTATTTCACATAGTACAGTGTTCGGTAATGAAGATGTTTGTTTTCTAAACAAACTACTTTAGAAATGAGGCCAATCTACTCAGTTGTGCATCTTTTTAGATTACATTAACAAGGAAAGTTTGAACTTGCTGCACTCAACCTTCTTTGTAGGAAAGCAACTGATTCCTAGAACCTAATGAGCTTATTTCACACAGTACAATGTTCGGAAATAAAGATGTTTGTTTTCTCAACAAAGTACTTTACAAATGAGGCGAATCTTCTAACTTGGCCATCTTTTTAGATTACATTAACAAGGAAAGTTTGAACTTGCTGCACTCAACCTTCTTCGTATAAATTAAACTGATTCCTAGAAGTATTAATTAACTTATTTCACACTGTACAGTGTTCGGTACTGAATATGTTTCTTTTCTAAAGAAACTACTTTAGAAATGAGGCCAATCTACTAAGTTGTGCATCTTTTAAGATTACATTAACAAGGAAAGTTTGAACTTGCTGCACTCAAACTTCATTGTAGGAAAGCAAGTGATTCCTAGAACCGAATGAGCTTATTTCACACAGTACAATATTCGGCAATAAAGATGTTAATTTTCTCAACAAACTACTTTACAAATGAGGCGAATCTACTAACTTGGCCATCTTTTTAGATTACATTAAGAAGGAAAGTTCGAACTTGCTACACTCAACCCTCTTCGTAGAAATTAACCTGATTCCTAGAAGCGAATTCACTTATTTTACACAGTACAGTGTTCGGTACTGAAGATGTTTCTTTTCTAAAGAAACTACTTTAGAAATGAGGCCAATCTACTAAGTTGTGCAACTTTTCAGATTACATTAACAAGGAAAGTTTAAACTTGCTGCACTCAACATTCTTTATAGGAAAGCAACTGATTTCTAGAACCGAATGAGCTTATTTCACACAGTACAATGTTTGGCAATGAAGATGTTAATTTTCTCAACAAACTACTTTACAAATGAGGCGAATCTACTAACTTGGCCATCTTTTTAGATTACATTAACAAGGAAAGTTTGAACTTGCTGCACTCAACCATCTTCGTAGAAATTAAACTGATTCCTAGAAGCGAATTCACTTATTTCACACAGTACAGCGTTCGGGTACTGAAGATGTTTCTTTTCTAAAGAAACTACTTTAGAAATGAGGCCAATGCACTAACTTGTACATCTTGTTAGATTACACAAACTAGGAAATTTTGAACTTGCTGCACTCAACCTTCTTTGTAGGAAAGCAACTGATTCCTAGAACCGAATGAGCTTATTTCACACAGTACAATGTTGGCAATGAAGATGTTTGTTTTCTCAACAAACTACTTCACAAATGAGGCGATTCCACTAACTTGGCCATCTTTTTAGATTACATTAACAAGGAAAGTTTGAACTTGCTGCACTCAAACTTCTTTGTAGGAAAGCAACTGATTCCTAGAACCGAATGAGCTTATTTCACACAGTACAATGTTCGACAATGAAGATGTTTGTTTTCTCAACAAAGTACATTACAAATGAGGCGAATCTTCGAACTTGGCCATCTTTTTAGATTACATTAACAAGGAAAGTTTGAACTTGCTGCCCTCAACCTTCTTTGTAGGAAAGCAACTGATTCCTAGAACCGAATAAGCTTATTTCACACAGTACAATGTTCGAAAATAAACATAATAATTTTCTCAATAAACTACCTTACCAATGAGGTGAATCTGCTAACTTGGCCATCTTTTTAGATTACATTGACACGGAAAGTTTGAACTTGCTGCACTCAACCATCTTCGTAGAAAGGAAACTGATTCCTAGAACCGATTTAACTTATTTCACACAGTACAGTGCTCAGTACTGAAGATGTTTGTTTTCTAAAGAAACCACTTTAGATACGAATCGAAACCACTAACTTGTACATCTTCTTAGATTACACAAACTAGTAATGTTTGAACTTGCTGCACTCAACCTTCTTCGTAGGAAAGCAAATGATTCCCAGAACGGAACTACCTTCATTGACATAGTACAGTGTTCGGTAATGAAGATGTTTGTTTTCTAAACCAACTACTTTAGGAATGAGGCCAATCTACTAAGTTGTGCATCTTTTCAGATTACATTAACAAGGAAAATTTGAACTTGCTGCACTCAACCTTCTTTATAGGAAAGCAACTGATTCCTAGAACCGAATGAGCTTATTTCACACAGTACAATGTTTGGCAATGAAGATGCTTGTTTTCTCAACAAACTACTTTACAAATGAGGCGAATCTACTAACTTGGCCATCTTCTTAGATTACATTAACAAGGAAAGTTTGAACTTGCTGCACTCAACCATCTTCGCAGAAATTAAAATGATTCCTAGAAGCAAATTCACTTATTTCACACAGTACAGTGTTAGGTACTGAAGATGTTTCTTTTCTAAAGAAACTACGTTAGAAATGAGGCGAATCCACTAAGTTGTACATCTTGTTAGATTACACAAACTAGGAAAGTTTGAACTTGCTGCACTCAACCTTCTTCATAGGAAAGCCTGTGATTCCTAGAACGGAACTAGCTTATTTCACATAGCACATTGTTCGGTAATGAAGATGTTTGTTTTCTAAACAAACTACGTTAGAAATGAGGCCAATCTACTAAGTTGTGCATCTTTTTAGATTACATTAACAAGGAAAGTTTCAACTTGCCGCACTCAAACTTCTTTGTAGGATAGCAACTGCTTCCTAGAACCGAATGAGCTTATTTCACACAGTACAATGTTCGCCAATGAATATGTTTGTTTTCTCAACAAAGTACTTTACAAATGAGGCGAATCTTCTAACTTGGCCATCTTTTTAGATTACATTAACAAGGAAAGTTTGAACTTGCTGCACTCAACCTTCTTCGTAGAAATTAAACTGATTCTTAGAAGCGAATTAACTTATTTCACACAGTACAGTGTTCGGTAATGAAGATGTTTCTTTTTTAAAGAAACTACTTTAGAAATGAGGCCAATCTTCTAAGTTGTGCATCTTTTTAGATTACATTAACAAGGAAAATTTGAACTTGCTGCGCTCAACGGTCTTTGTAGGAAAGCAACTGAATTCTAGAACCGAATGAGCTTTTTCACACATTACAATGTTCGGAAATGAAGATGTTTGTTTTCTCAACGAACTACTTTACCAATGAGGCAAATCTACTAACTTGGACAGCTTTTTAGATTACATTAACAAGGAAAGTTTGAACTTGCTAAACTCAACCGTCTTCATAGAAATTAAACTGATTCCTAGAAGTGAATTAACTTATTTCACACAGTTCAATGTTTGGAACTGAAGATGTTTCTTTTCTGAAGGACCTAGAACCAATTAGCTTATTTAGAAATGAGGCAATAAAGATGATCCACTAACATGTACATCTTGTTAGATTACAAACTAGGAAAATTTGAACTTGTGCCTTATTTCAACCTTTCAGTACTGAAAGTAAAGAAACGATTCCTGGAATTGTACATCTTGTTAGATTACATTAACTCATTTCACACAGTACAGTGTTCGGTACTGAAGATGTTTCTTTTCTAAAGAAACTACTTTAGAAATGAGGCCAATCTACTAAGTTGTGCATCTTTTTAGATTACATTAACAAGGAAAGTTTAAACTTGCTGCCCTCAACCTTCTTTGTAGGAAAGCAACTGATTCCTAGAACTGAATGAGCTTATTTCACACAGCACAATGTTCGGCAGTAAAGATGTTAATTTTCTCATCAACCTGCCTTACCGTTGAGGTGAATCTGCTAACTTGGCCATCTTTTTAGATTACATTGACAAGGAAACTTTGAACATGCTGGACTCAACCATCTTCGCAGAAAGGAGACTGATTCCTAGAAGCGATTTAACTGATTTCACAGTACAGTGCTCAGTACTGAAGATGTTTGTTTTCTAAAGAAACCACTTTAGAAATGACGCGAAACCACTAACTTGTACATCTTGTTAGATTACACAAACTAGGAAAGTTTGAACTTACTGCACTCAACCTTCTTCGTAGGAAAGCAAGTGATTCCTAGATCCGAAATAGCTCATTTCACATAGTACAGTGTTCGGTAATGAATATGTCTGTTTTCTAAACAAACTACTTTAGAAATGAGGCCAATCTACTAAGTTGGGCATCTTTTCAGATTACATTAACAAGGAAAGTTTGAAATTTCTGCACTCAACCTTCTTTATGGAAAAGCAACTGATTCCTAGAATCGAATGAGCTTATTTCACACAGTACAATGTTTGGAAATAAAGATAATAATTTTCTCAATAAACTACCTTACCAATGAGGTGAATCTGCTAACTTGGCCTTCTTTTTAGATTACATTGACACGGAATGTTTGAACTTGCTGCACTCAACCATCTTCGTAGAAAGGAAACTGATTCCTAGAACCGATTTAACTTTTTTCACACAGTACAGTGCTCAGTACTGAAGATGTTTGTTTTCTAAAGAAACCACTTTAGAAACGACTCGAAACCACTAACTTGTACATCTTGTTAGATTACACAAACTAGGAAAGTTTGAACTTGCTGCACTCAACCTTGTTCGTAAGAAAGCAAGTGATCCTAGAACCGAACTAGCTCATTTCACATAGTACAGTGTTCGGTAATGAAGATGTTTGTTTTATAAACCAACTACTTTAGAAATGAGGCCAATCTACTAAGTTGTGCATCTTTTCAGATTACATTAACAAGGAAAGTTTGAACTTGCTGCACTCAACCTTCTTTATAGGAAAGCAACTGATTCCTAGAACCGAATGAGCTTATTTCACACAGTACAATGTTTGGCAATGAAGATGTTTGTTTTCTCAACAAACTACTTTACAAATGAGGCGAATCTACTAACTTGGCCATCTTTTTAGATTACATTAACAAGGAAAGTTTGAACTTGCTGCACTCAACCATATTCGTAGAAATTAAAATGATTCCTAGAAGCAAATTCACTTATTTCACACAGTACAGTGTTAGGTACTGAAGATGTTTCTTTTCTAAAGAAACTACTTTAGAAATGAGGGGAATCCACTAACTTGTACATCTTGTTAGATTACACAAACTAGGAAAGTTTGAACTTGCTGCACTCAGCCTTCTTCATAGGAACGCCAGTGATTCCTAGAACGGAACTAGCTTATTTCACATAGTACATTGTTCGGTAATGAAGATGTTTGTTTTCTAAACAAACTACTTTAGAAATGAGCCCAATCTACTAAGTTGTGCATCTTTTTAGATTACATTAACAAGGAAAGTTTGAACTTGCTGCACTCAAACTTCTTTGTAGGATAGCAACTGATTCCTAGAACCGAATGAGCTTATTTCACACAGTACAATATTCTGCAAGGAAGATGTTTGTTTTCACAACAAAGTACTTTACAAATGAGGCGAATCTTCTAACTTGGCCATCTTTTTAGATTACATTAACAAGGAAAGTTTGAACTTGCTGCACTCAACCTTCTTCGTATAAATTAAACTGATTCCTAGAATTTTAATTAACTTATTTCACACAGTACAGTGTTCGGTAATGAAGATGTTTCTTTTCTAAAGAAACCACTTTAGAAATGAGGCCAATCTACTTAGTTGTGCATCTTTTTAGATTACATTAACAAGGAAAGTTTGAACTTGCTGCGCTCAACGGTCTTTGTAGGAAAGCAACTGAATTCTAGAACCGAATGAGCTTTTTCACACATTACAATGTTCGGAAATGAAGATGTTTGTTTTCTCAACGAACTACTTTACCAATGAGGCAAATCTACTAACTTGGACAGCTTTTTAGATTACATTAACAAGGAAAGTTTGAACTTGCTGAACTCAACCGTCTTCATAGAAATTAAACTGATTCCTAGAAGTGAATTAACTTATTTCACACAGTTCAATGTTTGGAACTGAAGATGTTTCTTTTCTGAAGGACCTACGTTAGAAATGAGGCGAATCCACTAACTTGTACATCTTGTTAGGTTACACAAACTAGGAAAATTTGAACTTGCTGCACTCAACCTTCTTCGTAGAAAGTAAACCGATTCCTAGAAGCGAATTAACTCATTTGACACAGTACAGTGTTCGGTACTGAAGATGTTTCTTTTCTAAAGAAACTACTTTAGAAATGAGGCCAATCTACTAAATTGTGCATCTTTTTAGATTACACTAACAAGGAAAGTTTGAACTTGCTGCCCTCAACCTTCTTTGTAGGAAAGCAACTGATTCCTAGAACCGAATGAGCTTATTTCACACAGTACAATGTTCGGCAGTAAAGATGTTAATTTTCTCAACATCCTACCTTACCATTGAGGTGAATCTGCTAACTTGGCCATCTTTTTAGGTTACATTGACAAGGACAGTTTGAACTTGCTGCACTCAACCATCCTCGTAGAAAGGAAACTGATTCCTAGAACCGAATTAACTTATTTCACACAGTACAGTGTTCAGTACTGAAGTTGTTTGTTTTCTAAAGAAACCACTTTAGAAACGATGCGAATCCACTAACTTGTACATCTTGTTAGATTTTACAAACGAGGAAAGTTTGAACTTGCTGCACTCATCCTTCTTTGTAGGAAAGCAAGTGATTCCTAGAACCGAACTAGCTCATGTCACATAGTATAGTGTTCAGTAATGAAGATGTTTGTTTTCTCAACAAACTACTTTACAAATGAGGCGAATCTACTAACTTGGCCATCTTTTTAGATTACATTAACAAGGAAAGTTTGAACTTGCTGCACTCAACCATCTTCGTAGAAATTAAACTGATTCCTAGAAGCGAATAAACTGAAGATGTTTCTTTTCTAAAGAAACTACTTTAGAAGGAGGCGAATCCACTAACTTGTACATCTTGTTTAATTACACAAACAAGGAATGTTTGAACTTTCTGCACTCAACATTCTTTGTAGGAAAGCAAGTGATTCCTAGAACCAATTGAGCTTATTTCACACAGTACAATGTTCGGCAATAAAGATGTTAATTTTCTTAACCAACTATTTTACAAATGGGGTGACTCCTAGAAGCGACTTACCTTATTTCACACAGTAAAGTGTTCGGTACTGAAGATGTTTCTAAAGAAACTACTTTAGAAATGAGGCCAATCTACCTCATTGTGCATCTTTTTAGATTACATTAACAATGAAAGTTTGAACTGGCTGCACTCAACCTTCTTTGAAGGAAAGCATCTGAATTCTAGAACTGAATTAGCTTTTTACACACAGTACAATGTTCGGCAATGAAGATGTTTGTTTTCTCAACAAACTACTTTACCAATGAGGCAAATCTACTAACTTTGACATCTTTTTAGAGCACATTAACAAGGAAAGTTTGAACTTGCTAAACTCAACCATCTTCGTAGAATGTAAACTGATTCCTAGAACCAAATTAGCTCATTTCACACAGTACAAAGTTTTAATGAAGATGTTTCTTTTCTAAAGAAACTACTTTAGAACTGAGGCGAATCTACTAACTTTGACATCTTTTTAGATTACATTATCAAGGAAAGTTTGAACTTGCTAAACTCAACCATCTTCGTAGAAAGGAAACTGATTCCTAGAACCGAATTAACTTATTTCACACAGTACAGTGTTCCGTACTGAAGATGTTTGTTTTCTCATGAAACTAATTTAAAAATGACGCGAATCCACAAACTTGTACATCTTGTTAGATTACACAAACTAGGAAAGTTTGAACTTGCTGCACTCAACCATCTTCGTAGAAATTAAACTGATTCCTAGAAGCGAATTCACTTATTTCACACAGTACAGTGTTGGGTACTGAAGATGTTTCTTTTCTAAAGAAACTACTTTAGAAATGAGGCCAATCTACTAAGTTGTGCATCTTTTTAGATTGCATTAACAAGGTAAGTTGAACTTGCTGCACTCAACCTTCCTTGTAGGAAAGCAAGTGATTGCTAGAACCGAATGAGCTTATTTCACACAGTACAATGTTCGGCTATAAAGATGTTAATTTTCTCAACAAACTATTTTACAAATGAGGTGACTCTGCTAACTTCGCCATCTTTTTATATTACATTAACAAGGAAAATTTGAACTTGCTGCACTCAACCATCTTCACAGAAAGGAAACTGATTCCTAGAACCAAATTAACTTATTTCACACAGTGTACAGAACTGAAGATGTTTGTTTTCTTAAGAAACCACTTTAGAAACGACGTGAATCCACTAACTTGTACATCTTGTTAGATTACACAAACGAGGAAAGTTTGAATTTCCTGCACTCATCCTTCTTCGTAGGAAAGCAACTGATTCCTACAACTGAACTAGCTCATTTCACATAGTATAGTCTTCGGTAAAGAAGATGTTTGTTTTGTAAACAGACTACTTTAGAAATGAGGCCAATCTAATAAGTTGTGCATCTTTTCAGATTACATTAACAAGGAAAGTTTGAACTTGCTGCACTCAACCCTATTTGTAGAAATTAAACTGATTCCTAGAACCGATTTAACTTATTTCACACAGTACAGTGTTCAGTACTGAAGATGTTTCTTTTCTAAAGAAACTACTTTAGAAATGAGGCGAATGCACTAACTTGTACATCTTGTTAGATTACACAAACTAGGGAAGTTTGAACTTGCTGCACTCAACCTTCTTCGTAAGAAAGCAAGTGATTCCTAGAACCGAACTAGCTCATTTCACATAGAATAGTGTTCGGTAATGAAGATGTTTGTTTTGTAAACAAACTACTTTAGAAATGAGGCCAATCTACTAAGTTGTGCATCTTTTTGGATTACTTTTACAAGGAAAGTTTGAACTTGCTGCACTCAACCTTCTTTGTAGGAAAGCAACTGATTCCTACATCCGAATGAGCTTATTTCACACAGTACAATGTTGAGCAATGAAGATGTTTGTTTTCTCAACAAAGTACTTTACAAATGAGGCGAAACTTCTAACTTGGCCATCTTTTTAGATTACAGTAACAAGGAAAGTTTGAACTTGCTGCACTCAACCTTCTTCGTAGAAATTAAACTGATTCCTAGAAGCGAATTAACTTATTTCACACAGTAAGGTGTTCGGTACTGAAGATGTTTCTTTTCTAAAGAAACTTCTTTAGAATTAAGGCGAATGCACTAACTTGTACATCTTGTTAGATTACACAAACTAGGGACGTTTGAACTTGCTGCACTCAACTTTCTTCGTAGGAAAGCAAGTGATTCCTAGAATAGAACTAGTTCATTTCACATAGTACATTGTTCGGTAATGAAGATGTTTGTTTTCTAAACAAACTACTTTAGAAATGAGGCCAATCTACTACTTTGTGCATCTTTTTAGATTACATTAACAAGGAAAGTTTGAACTTGCTGCACTCAACCTTCTTTGTAGGAAAACAACTGATTCCTAGAACTGACTGAGCTTATTTCACACAATACCATGTTCGGCAATGAAGGTGTTTGTTTTCTCAACAAAGTACTTTACAAATGAGGAGAATCTTCTAACTTGGCCCTCTTTTTAGATTACGTTAACAAGGAAAGTTTGAACTTGCTGCACTCAACCTTCTTCGTAGAAATTAAACTGATTCCTAAAAGCGAATTAACTCATTTCACACAGTACAGTGTTCGGTACTGAAGATGTTTCTTTTCTAAAGAAAATACTTTAGAAATGAGGCCAATCTACTAAGATGTGCATCTTTTTAGATTCCATTATTAAGGAATGTTTGAACTTGCTGCACTCAACCTTCTTTGTAGGAAAGCAACTGATTCCTAGAAACGAATGAGCTTATTTCACACAGTACAATGTTCGGGAATGAAGATGTTTGTTTTCTCAACAAAGTACTTTACAAATCAGGCGAATCTACTAACTTGGCCATCTTTTTAGATTACATTAACAAGGAGAGTTTGAACTTGCTGCACTCAACCATCTTCGTAGAAATTAAACTGATTCCTAGAAGCGAATTATCTTATATCACACAGTACAGTGTGCACTACTGAAGATGTTAGTTTTATAAGGAAACCACTTTAGAAATGACGCGAATCCACTAACTTGTAAATCTTTTTAGATTACACAAACGAGGAAAGTTTGAACTTGCTGCACTCAACCTTCTTCATAGGTAAGCAAGTGATTCCTAGAACCGAACTAGCTCATTTCACATAGTATAGTGTTCGGTAATGAAGATGTTTGTTTTCTAAACAAACTACTTTAGACATGAGGCCAATCTACTAAGTTGTGCAACTTTTAGAGTACATTAACAAGGAAAGTTTGAATTTGCTGCACTCAACCTTCTTTGTAGGAAAGCAACTGATTCCTAGAACCGAATGAGCCTATTTCACAGAGTACGAAGTTTGGCAATGAAGATGTTTGTTTTCTCAACAAACTCCTTTACAAATGAGGCAAATCGACTAACTTAGCCATCTTTGCAGATTACATTAAGAAGGAAAGTATGAACTTCCTGCACTCAACCATCTTCGTAGAAATTAAACTGATTCCTGGAAGCCAATTAACTTATTTCACACAGTACAGTATTCGGTATTGAAGATGTTTCGTTTCCAAAGAAATTACTTTAGAAATGAGGCGAATCCAGTAAGTTGTGCATCTTTTTAGATTATATTAACAAGGAATGGTTGAAATTGCTGCACTCAACCGTCTTTTTAGGAAAGCGACTGAATTCTAGATTCGAATTAACTTTTTTCACACAGTACAATATTCCGCAATGAAGATGTCTGTTTTCTCAACAAACTACTTTACAAATGAGTCAAATCTACTAACTTGTACATCTTGTTAGATTACACAAACGAGGAAAGTTTGAACCTGCTGCACTCAACCTTCTTCGTAGGAAAGCAAGTGATTCCTAAACCGAACTAGCTCATTTCACATAGTATAGTGTTCGGTAATGAAGATGTTTGTTTTGTAAACAAACTACGTTAAAAATGAGGCCAATCTACTAAGTTATGCATCTTTTTAGATTACATTAAAAACGAAAGTTTGAACTTGCTGCACTCAACCATCTTCGAAGAAATTAAACTGATTCCTAGAACAGAATTACCTTATTTCACACAGAAGAGTGTTCGGTACTGAAGATTTTTCTTTTCTAAAGAAAATACCTTAGAAATGAGGCGAATGCACTAACTTGTACATCTTGTTACATTATACAAACTAGGAAAGTTTGAACTTGCTGCACTCAACCTTCTTCGTAGAAATTAAATTGATTCCTAGAAGCGAATTAACTTATTTCACACAGTACAGTGTTTGGTACTGAAGATGTTTCTTTTCCAAAGAAAATACTTTAGAAATGAGGCCAATCTACTACGTTGTGCATCTTTTTAGATTACATTAACAAGGAAAGTTTGAACTGGCTGCACTCAACCTTTTTTGTAGGAAAGCAACTGAATTCTAGAACTAAATTAGCTTTTTTCACACAGTACAATGTTCAGCAATGAAGATGTTTGTTTTCTCAACAAACTACCTTACCAATGAGGCAAATCTACTAACTTGGACATCGTTTTAGAGCACATTAACAAGGAACGTTTGAACTTGCTAAAGTCAACCATCTTCGTAGAAAGTAAACTGATTCCTAGAACCGAATTAGTTCATTTCACACAGTACAAAGTTTGGCAATGAAGGTTTGTTTTCTAAAGAAACTACTTTAGAAATGAGGCGAATCTCCTAACTTGGACATCTTTTTAGATTACATTAACAAGGAAAGGTTAAACTTGCTAAACCCAACCATCTTCGTAGAAAGGAAACTGGTTCCTAGAACCGATTTAACTTATTTCACACAGTACAGAATTCGGTACTGAAGATGTTTCTTTTCTAAAGAAACTACTTTAGAAATGAGGCGAATCCACTAACTTGTGCATCATTTTAGATTACACAAACTAGGAAAGTTTGAACTTGCTGCACTCAACCTTCTTCGTAGGAAGGCAAGTGATTCCTCGAACGGAACTAGCTTAGTTCACATATTACAGTGTTCAGTATTGAAGATGTTTGTTTTCTAAACAAACTACGTTAGAAATGTGGCCAATCTACTAAGTTGTGCATCTTTTTAGATTACATTAACAAGGAGAGTTTGAACTTGCTGCACTGAACCTTCTTTGTAGAAAAGCAACTGATTCCTAGAACCGAATGAGCTTATTTCACACAGTACAATGTTCGGCAATGAAGATGTTTGTTTTCTCAACAAAGTACTTTACAAATGAGACGAATCTTCTAACTTGGCCATCTTTTTAGATTACATTAACAAGGAAAGTCTGAACTTGCTGCACTCAACCTTCTTCTTAGAAATTAAACTGATTCCTAGAAACGAATTAACTTATTTCACACTGTACAGTGTTCGATATTGAAGATGTTTCTTTTCTAAAGAAACTGCTTTAGAAATTAGGCCAATCTAGTAAGTTGTGGCTCTTTTTAGATTACATTAACAAGGAAAGTTTCAACTTGCTGCACTCACCCTTTTTTGTAGGAAAGCAAGTGATTCCTAGAACTGAATGAGCATATTTCACACAGTAAAATGTTCGGCAATAAAGATGTTAATTTTCTCAACAAACTATTTTACAAATGAGGTGACTCTGCTAACTTGGCCATCTTTTTCGATTACATTAGCAAGGAAAGTTTGAACTTGGTGCACTCAACCATCTTCGTATAAAGGAAACTGATTCCTAGAACTGAATTAACTTATTTCACACAGTACAGTGTTCAGTACTGAAGATGTTTGTTTTCTAAAGAAACCACTTTAGAAACAACGCGAATCCACTAACTTGTATATCTTGTTAGATTACACAAACTAGAAAAGTTTGAACTTGCTGCACTCAACCTTCTTTCGTAGGGAAAGCAAGTGATTCCTAGAACCGAAGTAGCTCATTTCACATAGTATAGTGTTCGGTAATGAAGATGTTTCTTTTGTGAACAAACTACTTTAGAAATGAGGCCAATCTCCTAAGTTGTGCAACTTTTCAGATTACATTAACAAGGAAAGTTTGAACTTGCTGCACTCAACCTTCTTTGTAGGAAAGCTGTAGAGAGCTGCAGGTGCCGCGCCTTTAAAGATGGCGCTGGCTTCTGCCTTCCGCCTTCCCGATGGCGAGTGCTCTCCTGGATAAACAAGTCCTTATTTGGCTTGGGCCGTGATCTAGGCTTGCTTCCGCATATGTGGACCTATCTGCATTCACCACGTGGCTTACCAGGGTTGGCTGTTCAAAAGCTTCTTAAGCTTTGGGCGGGCTTGTCCCGGGGGGAGTGAGTCGGGCAGTCAGTGAGTGAGTGAGTGATTGGGGAGTGAGTCGGGCACTCAGTGAGTGAGTGAGTGAGGGAGGGAGTGAGTCGGGCAGTCAGTGATTGAGTGAGTGAGTGAGGGAGTGAGTCGGGCAGTCAGTCATTGAGTGAGTCAATGAGTGAGGCAGTCAGTGAGTGGATGAGTGAGTGGGTGAGTGAGTGAGTCAGTGAGTCAGTGAGTGAGTCAGTGAGTGAGTGAGTGAGTGAGTGAGTCAGTCAGTCAGAAGAAGATTGTTCAAGGTTCCTGAATAAACTGCTTCAAGAAGAGTTCCTGTGGTCGTTGCCTTATTCTGCTGGTCGGACTGGGCGACGACAAGTGGTGGCCTGTACGGGGAACTCAGAACTTGCAGGGCAGCTTGCTGGTAAGTTCCAGATAAGTGGACAAAAAGGGTAAAGGCAAGTTCTCCGGTAGAGAGACAATAAGGTCCCATAGCAAAATGGGCAATACATCTTCCAGTATTAGGGTTAAAAGGCGCCACAATAAGGTTTCCTTAGAGGAAACGCAGTGAGAAGATTTCTTAAGAATGATAGCCGCCAATTAATGTATATTTGTTCGTATGTCTTATTAGTGTATAAAAGTTGGTTAACCTCATGTGGTGTATTTGTGTTGTAGTGTGTCTAGTCATATTACATAGGGCAAACGAGAATGATTCAGAAGCAGTTAAAAAAAAATTTTAGAGGAGGTGAGAGAAGAGCGCTCGAGTAAAACATCTAAAAGAAAAGTTAAGGTTCCTGAATAAACTGTTGAAAGAAGAGTCCGAAGAGGGACTCAGAACTCTCTGCAGTCAGGGCAGTGCACTGGTAAGTTCCCAGGTAAGGTGGGAATCCACGACAAAAGCGGGGATTTTGCTCCTCTCGGTAGAAAAAGAGGGAGCAGGAAGGAATCCACGACAAAAGTGGGGATTTTGCTCCTCTCGGTAGAAAAAGATGGAGCAGGAAAAGAATTTTTGCAAATTTAGCCATGGGCGCTTCTCACCCAATTTTTTTGGCTCTGAATGAGCTGCAGTAAAAGTTTTAAAAGAATCTTTTGCAAGTGTAGCCATGGGCGCTTCTCACTCGCACCCAATTTTTTTTGGCTCTGAATGAGCTGCTTCGTTCAAAAAACTTAAAGATAAAGGGGAGTACCCTGGAGAGGTTCCTGGAGGAATGTGATGCCATAGCCCCTTGGTTTGCGTGCTCTGGAAGTCTTACAATCCCTTCATGGGAAAATTTGGGCGAAGATCTTGATTTTGCAGCAGACCAAGGCACGCTTAAGGGCGGGGTAAGATCGATCTGGAGGTTAGTGAGGAACTGCCTCGAGGAAGAAAGGTCGGAACAGGAAAACAGTGAAAAAGAGGCAAAAACAAAGAACAAGTTATATCCAACACTTGAGCTAGAAAATTCAGAGTCTCTGATTCTAAAGAAGGGCTGCAGGCTCTCATAAAACAAATGAAAAGATCAAATTTTTTTTTTTTTTTTTTTAAAAAAAGGGAAAAAAGAGAGAGAGGGGGAATCCCAGGAAAAAAGCTGGGTGTGGTGGCTCAGGCCATC
The DNA here is from genome assembly GCA_036365145.1 of Orientallactaga sibirica. NCBI lineage: Eukaryota > Metazoa > Chordata > Mammalia > Rodentia > Dipodidae > Orientallactaga > Orientallactaga sibirica. Next base: position 222,898 of record JAEOAD010002186.1, read on the forward strand.
CCAGCACATGGGAGGCAGAGCAGGACTGCCACAAGTTCAAAGCCAGCCTGGTCTACATAGTGAGTTCCAGGGCAGCCAGGACTACACAGTGAGACCCTGTCACTTAAAAAAAAATTTTTTTTAAATATATATATATATTTCTTTGCTTTGCCCAATGCCATCCTCCATCCTTTGCAGTGTGAATGTTGTTAAAAGACCTTGGATTATGGGGACGTATGAACATCATTGGAATTGATAAAAACTATGGGGACCTTTAAATTTGCATGAATGCATTACATTTTACATCATATACGGTTATCAGTTTACGGTGGCTAGGGACAGAATGTGGTGGTTTGATTCAGGTGTCCCCCATAAACTTCAAGTGTTCTGAATGCTAGGTTCCCAGCTGATGGCAATTTGGGAATTAACACCTCCTGGAGGCAGAGTAATTAACACCTCCTGGAAGCAGAGTATTGTTGATGGCTTATGGGTATAATAACCAGTTTCCCCTTGCCAATGTTTTTGACCAATGCTAGCCTCGCAGCGCCGTGGCTTAGTTAACTCAAAATATATAAATTATACTAGAGCTGCAAATTTATCCAGATTTTTGTCTAGTTTTCTATTACAGAATTGGTCGCTTGAATTTGAAGATACCTTAAAAGAACTGAGACTGGCTGTAGTTAATGTGAATTCTACCTGCATGTCATCTTGGCTGATCTCCGCTATGAATCATCTGAAGGAATGGGCGGGTTTGGGGGCTCTTTAGCAGGCCTTCTGTTACTGGTCTCTCTGGTTTGCTTGTGGTGTCTGTGTAAAATCAGGGTCACGCAAATGACGGGATGCAGCTATGATCATTCAAGCCTTTACTGCCATAGAGGCTGCACAGTCCCCCTAAGTCTGGCTGGCTACAATTAAAAGTTAATCTTCTTCCTGCTCAGGTTGCGAGGCTAAGCACTGCACTCTGGGTTAGCCCTAGAACTCCAGAGAAGAGCATGCTTGATTGCATGCGGGTTGATGCCCCAGATCCCGCCTCTGAGGAAAAGGCATCAGGGTTGCAAAAATACGCATCATCAGAGATCAGACCTACTCTTACCTGTGGCTTGTTTTAAAACATAAAAGGGGGAACTGTAGAGAGCTGCGAGGTGCCACGCCTTAAAGATGGCGCTGGCTTCCGCCTTCCGCCTTTTCGATGGCGAGTGCTCTCCTGGATAAACAAGTCCTTATTTGGCTTGGGCCGTGATCTAGGCTTGCTTCCGCATATGTGGACCTATCTGCATTCACCACATGGCTTACCAGGGTTGGCTGTTCAAAGGCTTCTTAAGCTTTGGGCGGGCTTGTCCCGGGGGGAGTGAGTCGGGCAGTCAGTGAGTGAGTGAGTGAGTGGGGGAGTGAGTCGGGCACTCAGTGAGTGAGTGAGTGAGTGAGGGAGTGAGTTGGGCAGTCAGTGAGTGAGTGAGTGAGGGAGTGAGTCGGGCAGTCAGTCAGTGAGTGAGTCAGTGAGTGAGGCAGTCAGTGAGTGGGTGAGTGAGTGAGTGAGTGAGTCAGTGAGTGAGTCAGTAAGTGAGACAGTCAGTCAGTCAGTCAGTCAGTCAGTCAGAAGAAGATTGTTCAAGGTACCTGAATAAACTGCTTCAAGAAGAGTTCCTGTGAGCGTTGCGTCTTCCTTGCTGCTCGAGGCGGACACGACAGAAAGCAACTGATTCCTAGAACCGAATGAGCTTATTTCACACAGTACAACGTTCGGCAATGAAGATGTTTGTTTTCTCAACAAACTACTTTACAAATGAGGCGAATCTACATACTTGGCCATCTTTTTAGATTACATTAACAAGGAAAGTTTGAACTTTGCACTCAACCAATTTCGTAGAAATTAAACTGATTCCTAGAAGTGAATTCACTTATTTCACACAGTACAGTGTTCGGTACTGAAGATGTTTCTTTTCTAAAGAAACTACTTTAGAAATGAGGCGAATACACTAACTTGTATATCTAGTTAGATTACACAAACTAGGAAAGATTGAACTTGCTGCACTCAACCTTCTTCATAGGAAAGCAAGTGATTCCTAGAACACAACCAGCTTATTTCACACAGTACAATGTTTGGCTATAAAGATGTTAATTTTCTCAACAAACTATTTTACAAATGAGGTGACTCTGCTAACTTGGCCATCTTTTTATATTACCTTAACAAGGAAAGTTTGAACTTGCTGCAATCAACCATCTTCGTAGAAATTAAACTGACTCCTAGAACCGAACTAACTTATTTCACACAGTACAGTGTTCAGTACTGAAGACGTTTGTTTTCTAAAGAAACCACTTTAGAAACGACACGAATCCACTAACTTGTACATCTTGTTAGATTACACAAACGAGGAAAGTTTGAACTTGCTGCACTCATCCTTCTTCGTAGGAAAGCAAGTGATTCCTAGAACCAAGTAGCTCATTTCACATAGCATAGTGTTCTGGTAATGAAGATGTTTGTTTTGTAAACAAACTACTTTAGAAAATGAGGCCAATCTACTAAGTTGTGCATCATTTAAGATTACATTAACAAGGAAAGTTTGAACTTGCTGCATTCTAAAGAAAATACCTTAGAAATGAGGCGAATGCACTAACTTGTACATCTTGTTACATTATACAAACTAGGAAAGTTTGAACTTGCTGCACTCAACCTTCTTCGTAGAAATTAAATTGATTCCTAGAAGTTTAATTAACTTATTTCACACAGTACAGTGTTTGGTACTGAAGATGTTTCTTTTTCAAAGAAAATACTTTAGAAATGAGGCCAATCTACTACGTTGTGCATCTTTTTAGATTACATTAACAAGGAAAGTTTGAACTGGCTGCACTCAACCTTTTTTGTAGGAAAGCAACTGAATTCTAGAACTAAATTAGCTTTTTCACACAGTACAATGTTCAGCAATGAAGATGTTTGTTTTCTCAACAAACTACCTTACCAATGAGGCAAATCTACTAACTTGGACATCGTTTTAGAGCACATTAACAAGGAACGTTTGAACTTGCTAAAGTCAACCATCTTCGTAGAAAGTAAACTGATTCCTAGAACCGAATTAGTTCATTTCACACAGTACAAAGTTTGGCAATGAAGGTTTGTTTTCTAAAGAAACTACTTTAGAAATGAGGCGAATCTCCTAACTTGGACATCTTTTTAGATTACATTAACAAGGAAAGGTTAAACTTGCTAAACCCAACCATCTTCGTAGAAAGGAAACTGGTTCCTAGAACCGATTTAACTTATTTCACACAGTACAGAATTCGGTACTGAAGATGTTTCTTTTCTAAAGAAACTACTTTAGAAATGAGGCGAATCCACTAACTTGTGCATCATTTTAGATTACACAAACTAGGAAAGTTTGAACTTGCTGCACTCAACCTTCTTCGTAGGAAGGCAAGTGATTCCTCGAACGGAACTAGCTTAGTTCACATATTACAGTGTTCAGTATTGAAGATGTTTGTTTTCTAAACAAACTACGTTAGAAATGTGGCCAATCTACTAAGTTGTGCATCTTTTTAGATTACATTAACAAGGAGAGTTTGAACTTGCTGCACTGAACCTTCTTTGTAGAAAAGCAACTGATTCCTAGAACCGAATGAGCTTATTTCACACAGTACAATGTTCGGCAATGAAGATGTTTGTTTTCTCAACAAAGTACTTTACAAATGAGACGAATCTTCTAACTTGGCCATCTTTTTTAGATTACATTAACAAGGAAAGTCTGAACTTGCTGCACTCAACCTTCTTCTTAGAAATTAAACTGATTCCTAGAAACGAATTAACTTATTTCACACTGTACAGTGTTCGATATTGAAGATGTTTCTTTTCTAAAGAAAACTGCTTTAGAAATTAGGCCAATCTAGTAAGTTGTGGCTCTTTTTAGATTACATTAACAAGGAAAGTTTCAACTTGCTGCACTCACCCTTTTTTGTAGGAAAGCAAGTGATTCCTAGAACTGAATGAGCATATTTCACACAGTAAAATGTTCGGCAATAAAGATGTTAATTTTCTCAACAAACTATTTTACAAATGAGGTGACTCTGCTAACTTGGCCATCTTTTTCGATTACATTAGCAAGGAAAGTTTGAACTTGGTGCACTCAACCATCTTCGTATAAAGGAAACTGATTCCTAGAACTGAATTAACTTATTTCACACAGTACAGTGTTCAGTACTGAAGATGTTTGTTTTCTAAAGAAACCACTTTAGAAACAACGCGAATCCACTAACTTGTATATCTTGTTAGATTACACAAACTAGAAAAGTTTGAACTTGCTGCACTCAACCTTCTTCGTAGGAAAGCAAGTGATTCCTAGAACCGAAGTAGCTCATTTCACATAGTATAGTGTTCGGTAATGAAGATGTTTCTTTTGTGAACAAACTACTTTAGAAATGAGGCCAATCTCCTAAGTTGTGCAACTTTTCAGATTACATTAACAAGGAAAGTTTGAACTTGCTGCACTCAACCTTCTTTGTAGGAAAGCTGTAGAGAGCTGCGAGGTGCCGCGCCTTAAAGATGGCGCTGGCTTCTGCCTTCCGCCTTCCCGATGGCGAGTGCTCTCCTGGATAAACAAGTCCTTATTTGGCTTGGGCCGTGATCTAGGCTTGCTTCCGCATATGTGGACCTATCTGCATTCACCACGTGGCTTACCAGGGTTGGCTGTTCAAAAGCTTCTTAAGCTTTGGGCGGGCTTGTCCCGGGGGGAGTGAGTCGGGCAGTCAGTGAGTGAGTGAGTGAGTGGGGGAGTGAGTCGGGCACTCAGTGAGTGAGTGAGTGAGGGAGGGAGTGAGTCGGGCAGTCAGTGATTGAGTGAGTGAGTGAGGGAGTGAGTCGGGCAGTCAGTCATTGAGTGAGTCAGTGAGTGAGGCAGTCAGTGAGTGGATGAGTGAGTGGGTGAGTGAGTGAGTCAGTGAGTCAGTGAGTGAGTCAGTGAGTGAGTGAGTGAGTGAGTGAGTCAGTCAGTCAGTCAGAAGAAGATTGTTCAAGGTTCCTGAATAAACTGCTTCAAGAAGAGTTCCTGTGGTCGTTGCCTTATTCTGCTGGTCGGACTGGGCGGCGACAGAGTGTGGTGGCCTGTACGGGGAACTCAGAACTTGCAGGGCAGCTTGCTGGTAAGTTCCAGATAAGTGGACAAAAAGGGTAAAGGCAAGTTCTCCGGTAGAGAGACAATAAGGTCCCATAGCAAAATGGGCAATACATCTTCCAGTATTAGGGTTAAAAGGCGCCACAATAAGGTTTCCTTAGAGGAAACGCAGTGAGAAGATTTCTTAAGAATGATAGCCGGCCAATTAATGTATATTTGTTCGTGCGTCTTATTAGTGTATAAAAGTTGGTTAACCTCATGTGGTGTATTTGTGTTGTAGTGTGTCTAGTCATATTACATAGGGCAAACGAGAATGATTCAGAAGCAGTTAAAAAAAAATTTTAGAGGAGGTGAGAGAAGAGCGCTCGAGTAAAACATCTAAAAGAAAAGTTAAGGTTCCTGAATAAACTGTTGAAAGAAGAGTCCGAAGAGGGACTCAGAACTCTCTGCAGTCAGGGCAGTGCACTGGTAAGTTCCCAGGTAAGGTGGGAATCCACGACAAAAGCGGGGATTTTGCTCTCTCGGTAGAAAAAGAGGGAGCAGGAAGGAATCCCACGACAAAAGTGGGGATTTTGCTCCTCTCGGTAGAAAAAGATGGAGCAGGAAAAGAATTTTTGCAAATTTAGCCATGGGCGCTTCTCACCCAATTTTTTTGGCTCTGAATGAGCTGCAGTAAAAGTTTTAAAAGAATCTTTTGCAAGTGTAGCCATGGGCGCTTCTCACTGCACCCAATTTTTTTGGCTCTGAATGAGCTGCTTCGTTCAAAAAACTTAAAGATAAAGGGGAGTACCCTGGAGAGGTTCCTGGAGGAATGTGATGCCATAGCCCCTTGGTTTGCGTGCTCTGGAAGTCTTACAATCCCTTCATGGGAAAATTTGGGCGAAGATCTTGATTTTGCAGCAGACCAAGGCACGCTTAAGGGCGGGGTAAGATCGATCTGGAGGTTAGTGAGGAACTGCCTCGAGGAAGAAAGGTCGGAACAGGAAAACAGTGAAAAAGAGGCAAAAACAAAGAACAAGTTATATCCAACACTTGAGCTAGAAAATTCAGAGTCTACGGATTCTAAAGAAGGGCTGCAGGCTCTCATAAAACAAATGAAAAGATCAAAATTTTTTTAAAAAAAAAGGGAAAAAAAGAGAGAGAGGGGGAATCCCAGGAAAAAAGCTGGGTGTGGTGGCTCAGGCCATCCCAGCACATGGGAGGCAGAGCAGGACTGCCACAAGTTCAAAGCCAGCCTGGTCTACATAGTGAGTTCCAGGGCAGCCAGGACTACACAGTGAGACCCTGTCACTTAAAAAAAAATTTTTTTTAAATATATATATATATTTCTTTGCTTTGCCCAATGCCATCCTCCATCCTTTGCAGTGTGAATGTTGTTAAAAGACCTTGGATTATGGGGACGTATGAACATCATTGGAATTGATAAAAACTATGGGGACCTTTAAATTTGCATGAATGCATTACATTTTACATCATATACGGTTATCAGTTTACGGTGGCTAGGGACAGAATGTGGTGGTTTGATTCAGGTGTCCCCCATAAACTTCAAGTGTTCTGAATGCTAGGTTCCCAGCTGATGGCAATTTGGGAATTAACACCTCCTGGAGGCAGAGTAATTAACACCTCCTGGAAGCAGAGTATTGTTGGGGGCGGGCTTATGGGTATAATAACCAGTTTCCCCTTGCCAATGTTTTGACCAATGCTAGCCTCGCAGCCGCCGTGGCTTAGTTAACTCAAAATATATAAATTATACTAGAGCTGCAAATTTATCCAGATTTTTGTCTAGTTTTCTATTACAGAATTGGTCGCTTGAATTTGAAGATACCTTAAAAGAACTGAGACTGGCTGTAGTTAATGTGAATTCTACCTGCATGTCATCTTGGCTGATCTCCGCTATGAATCATCTGAAGGAATGGGCGGGTTTGGGGGCTCTTTAGCAGGCCTTCTGTTACTGGTCTCTCTGGTTTGCTTGTGGTGTCTGTGTAAAATCAGGGTCACGCAACGACGGGATGCGGCTATGATCATTCAAGCCTTTACTGCCATAGAGGCTGCACAGTCCCCCTAAGTCTGGCTGGCTACAATTAAAAGTTAATCTTCTTCCTGCTCAGGTTGCGAGGCTAAGCACTGCACTCTGGGTTAGCCCTAGAACTCCAGAGAAGAGCATGCTGGATTGCATGCGGGTTGATGCCCCAGATCCCGCCTCTGAGGAAAAGGCATCAGGGTTGCAAAAATACGCATCATCAGAGATCAGACCTCTACTCTTACCTGTGGCTTGTTTTAAAACATAAAAGGGGGAACTGTAGAGAGCTGCGAGGTGCCACGCCTTAAAGATGGCGCTGGCTTCCGCCTTCCGCCTTTTCGATGGCGAGTGCTCTCCTGGATAAACAAGTCCTTATTTGGCTTGGGCCGTGATCTAGGCTTGCTTCCGCATATGTGGACCTATCTGCATTCACCACATGGCTTACCAGGGTTGGCTGTTCAAAGGCTTCTTAAGCTTTGGGCGGGCTTGTCCCGGGGGGAGTGAGTCGGGCAGTCAGTGAGTGAGTGAGTGAGTGGGGGAGTGAGTCGGGCACTCAGTGAGTGAGTGAGTGAGTGAGGGAGTGAGTCGGGCAGTCAGTGAGTGAGTGAGTGAGGGAGTGAGTCGGGCAGTCAGTCAGTGAGTGAGTCAGTGAGTGAGGAAGTCAGTGAGTGGGTGAGTGAGTGAGTGAGTGAGTGAGTGAGTGAGTCAGTAAGTGAGACAGTCAGTCAGTCAGTCAGTCAGTCAGTCAGAAGAAGATTGTTCAAGGTACCTGAATAAACTGCTTCAAGAAGAGTTCCTGTGAGCGTTGCGTCTTCCTTGCTGCTCGAGGCGGACACGACAGAAAGCAACTGATTCCTAGAACCGAATGAGCTTATTTCACACAGTACAACGTTCGGCAATGAAGATGTTTGTTTTCTCAACAAACTACTTTACAAATGAGGCGAATCTACATACTTGGCCATCTTTTTAGATTACATTAACAAGGAAAGTTTGAACTTGCTGCACTCAACCAATTTCGTAGAAATTAAACTGATTCCTAGAAGTGAATTCACTTATTTCACACAGTACAGTGTTCGGTACTGAAGATGTTTCTTTTCTAAAGAAACTACTTTAGAAATGAGGCGAATACACTAACTTGTATATCTAGTTAGATTACACAAACTAGGAAAGATTGAACTTGCTGCACTCAACCTTCTTCATAGGAAAGCAAGTGATTCCTAGAACACAACCAGCTTATTTCACACAGTACAATGTTTGGCTATAAAGATGTTAATTTTCTCAACAAACTATTTTACAAATGAGGTGACTCTGCTAACTTGGCCATCTTTTTATATTACCTTAACAAGGAAAGTTTGAACTTGCTGCAATCAACCATCTTCGTAGAAATTAAACTGACTCCTAGAACCGAACTAACTTATTTCACACAGTACAGTGTTCAGTACTGAAGACGTTTGTTTTCTAAAGAAACCACTTTAGAAACGACACGAATCCACTAACTTGTACATCTTGTTAGATTACACAAACGAGGAAAGTTTGAACTTGCTGCACTCATCCTTCTTCGTAGGAAAGCAAGTGATTCCTAGAACCGAAGTAGCTCATTTCACATAGCATAGTGTTCGGTAATGAAGATGTTTGTTTTGTAAACAAACTACTTTAGAAATGAGGCCAATCTACTAAGTTGTGCATCATTTAAGATTACATTAACAAGGAAAGTTTGAACTTGCTGCACTCAACCATATTCGTGGAAGTTAAAATGATTCCTAGAACCGATTTACCTTATTTCACACAGTACAGTGTTCAGTACTGAAGATGTTTCTTTTCTAAAGAAACCACTTTAGAAATGAGGCGAATGCACTAACTTGGACATCTTGTTAGATTACACAAACTAGGAAAGTTTGAACTTGGGGCACTCAACCTTCTTTATAGGAAAGCAAGTGATTCCTAGAACCGAACTAGCTCATTTCACATAGTATAGTGTTCGGTAATGAAGATGTTTGTTTTGTAAACAAACTACTTTAGAAATGTGGCCTATCTACTAAGTTGTGCATCTTTTCATATTACATTAACAAGGAACGTTTGAACTTGCTGCACTCAACCTTCATTATAGGAAAGCAACTGATTCCTAGAACCGAGTGAGCTTATTTCACACAGTACAATGTTTGGAAATGAAGATGTTTGTTTTCTCAACAAACTACTTTACAAATGAGGCGAATCTACTATCTTGGCCATCGTTTTAGATTACATTAACAAGGAAAGTTTGAACTTGCTGCACTGAACCATCTTCGTAGAAATTAAACTGATTCCTAGAAGCGAATTCACTTATTTCCCACAGTACAGTGTTCGGTACTGAAGATGTTTCTTTTCTAAAGAAACTACTTTAGAAATGAGGCGAATCCACTAACTTGTACATCTTGTTAGATTAGACAAACTAGGAAAGTTTGAACTTGCTGCACTCAACCTCCTTCGTAGGAAAGCAAGTGATTCCTAGAACGGAACTAGCTTATTTCACATAGTACAGTGTTTGGTAATGAAGATGTTTGTTTTCTAAACAAACTACTTTGGAAATGGGGCCAATCTACTAAGTTGTACATCTCTTTATATTACATTAACAAGGAAAGTTTGAACTTGCTGCACTCAACCTTCTTTGTAGGAAAGCAACTGATTCCTAGAACTGAATGAGCTTATTTCACACAGTACAATGTTCGGCAATGAAGATGTTTGTTTTCTCAACAAAGTACTTTACAAATGAGGTGAATCTTCTAACTTGGCCATCTTTTTAGATTACATTAACAAGGAAAGTTTGAACTTGCTGCACTCAACCATCTTCGTAGAAAGGAAACTGATTCCTAGAAGCGAATTAACTTGTTTCACACAGCACAGTGTTCGGTACTGAAGATGTATCTTTTCTAAAGAAATTACTTTAGAAATGAGGCCAATCTACTAAGTTGTGCATCTTTAAAATTACATTAACAAGGAAAGTTTGAACGTGCTGCATTCAACCTTCTTTGTAGGAGAGCAACTGATTCCTAGAAGAGAATGAGCTTATTTCACACAGTACAATGTTCGGCAATGAAGATGTTTGTTTTCTCAACAAAGTACTTTACAAATAAGGCGAATCTTCTAACTTGGCCATCTTTTTATATTACATTAACAAGGAAAGTTTGAACTTGCTGCACTCAACCTTCTTCGTAGAAATTAAACTGATTCCTAGAAGCGAATTAACTTATTTCACACAGTACAGTGTTCGGTACTGAAGATGTTTCTTTTCTAAAGAAACTACTTTAGAAATGAGGCCAATCTAATAAGTTGTGCATCTTTTTAGATTACTTTAACAAGGAATGTTTGAACTTGCTGCACACAACCTTCTTTGTAGGAAAGCAAGTGATTCCTACAACCGCATGAGCTTATTTCACACAGTACAATGTTCGGCAATAAAGATGTTAATTTTCTCAACAAACTACTTTACAAATGAGGTGACTCTGCTAACTTGGCCATCTTTTTAGATTACATTAACAAGGAAAGTTTGAACTTGCTGCACTGAACCATCTTCGTAGAAAGGAAACTGATTCCTAGAACCGAAATAACTTATTTCACACAGTACGGTGTTCACTACTGAAGATGTTTCTTTTATAAAGAAAACACTTTAGAAATGCGCGAATCCACTAACTTGTAAATCTTGTTAGATTACACAAACGAGGAAAGGTTGAACTTGCTGCACTCAACCTTCTTCGTAGGAAAGCAAGTGATTGCTAGAACCGAACTAGCTCATTTCACATAGTATAGTGTTCGGTAATGAAGCTGTTTGTTTTCTAAACAAACTACTTTAGAAATGAGGCCCATCTACTAAGTTGTGAAACTTTTCAGATTACATTAACAAGGAAAATTTGAACTTGCTGCACTCAACCTTCTTTGTAGGAAAGCAACTGATTCCTAGAACCGAATGAGATTATTTCACACAGTACAATGTTTGGCAATGAAGATCTTTGTTTTCTCAACAAACTACTTTACAAATGAGGCGAATCTACTAACTTGGCCATCTTTTTAGATTACATTAACAAGGAAAGTTTGAACTTGCTGCACTCAACCATCTTCGTAGAAAGTAACATGATTCCTAGAACCGAATTAGCTCAATTCACACAATACAATGTTTGGCAATGAAGGTTTGTTTTCTAAAGAAACTACTTTAGAAATGACGCGAATCAACTAACTTGTACATCTTGTTAGATTAAAAAAAACTAGGAAAGTTTGAATTTGCTGCACTCAACCTTCTTCGTAGAAATTAAACCGATTCCTAGAAGCGAATTAACTTATTTCACATAGTACAGTGTTCGGTACTGAAGATGTTTCTTTTCTAAAGAAACAACTTTAGAAATGAGGCCAATCTACTAAGTTTTGCATCTTTTTAGATTACATTAACAAAGAAAGTTTGAACTTGATGCACTCAACCGTCTTTGTAGGAAAGCAACTGAATTCTCCAACCGAATTAGCTTTTTTCACACAGTACAATGTTCGGCAATGAAGATGTTTGTTTACTCAACAAACTACTTTACAAATGAGGCGAATCTTCTAACTTGGCCATCTTTTGAGATAACATTAAAAAGGAAAGTTTGAACTTGCTGCACTCAACCATCTTCGTAGAAATTAAACTGAGTCCTAGAAGGGAATTAACTTATTTCAAACAGTACAGTGTTCGATACTGAAGATGTTTCTTTTCTAAAGAAACTACTTTAGAAATGAGGCCAATCTACTAAGTAGTGCATCTTTTTAGATTACATTAACAAGGAAAGTTTGAACTTGCTGCACTCAACCTCCTTTGTAGGAAAGCAAGTGATTCCTAGAAACGAATGAGCTTATTTCACACAGTACAATGTTCGGCTATAAAGATGTTAATTTTCTCAACAATCTATTTTACAAATGAGGTGACTCTGCTGACTTGGCCATCTTTTTATATTACATTAACAAGGAAAGTTTGAACTTTCTGCACTCAACCATCTTCGTAGAAGGGAAACTGATTCCTAGAACCGAATTAACTTATTTCACACAGTACAGTGTTCAGTACTGAAGATGTTTGTTTTCTAAAGAAACCCTTTAGAAACGACACGAATCCACTACCTTGTACATCTTGTTAGGTTACAAAAACGAGGAAAGTTTGAACTTGCTGCACTCATCCTTCTTCGTAGGAAAGCTAGTGATTCCTGAAACCGAACTTGCTCATTTCACATAGTATAGTGTTCGGTATTGAAGATGTTTGTTTTTTATACAAACTACTTTAGAAATGAGGCCAATCTACTAAGTTGTGCATGTTTTCAGATTCCATTAACAAGGAAACTTTGAACTTGCTGCACTCAACCTTCTTATAGGAAAGCAACTCATTCCTAGAACCGAATGAGCTTATTTCACACAGTACAATGTCCGGCAATGAAGATGTTAATTTTCTCAACAAACTACGTTACAAATGAGGCGAATCTACTAACTTGGCCATCTTTTTAGATTACATTAACAAGGAAAGTTTGAACTTACTGCCCTCAACCTTCTTCGTAGAAATTAAACTGATTCCTAGAATCGAATTCACTTATTTCACACAGTACAGTGTTCGGTACTGAAGATGTTTCTTTTCTAAAGAAACTACTTGAGAAATGAGGCCAATCTACTAAGTTGTGCATCTTTTTAGATTACATTAACAAGGAAAGTTTGAACTTGCTGCATTTAACCTTATTTGCACGTAAGCAAGTGATTCCTAGAACCGAATGAGCTTATTTCACACAGTACAATATTCGGCTATAAAGATGTTAATTTTCTCAACAAACTATTTTACAAATGAGGTGACTCTGCTAACTTGGTCAACTTTTTAGATTACATTAACAAGGAATGTTTGAACTTGCTGCACTCAACCATCTTCGTAGAAAGGAAACTGATTCCTAGAACCGAATTAACTTATTTCACACAGTACAGTGTTCAGTACTGAACATGTTTGTTTTTTCAAGAAACCACTTTAGAAATGACGGGAATCCACTAACTTGTACATCTTGTTAGATTACACAAACTAGGAAAGTTTGAACTTGCTGCACTCATCCTTCTTCATAGGAAAGCAAGTGATTCCTAGAAACGAACTAGCTCATTTCACATAGTATAGTGCTCGATAAAGAAGATGTTTGTTTTGTAAACAAACTACTTTAGAAATGAGGCAATTCCACTAAGTTATGCATCATTTCAGATTACATTAACAAGGAAAGTTTGAACTTGCTGCACTCAACCTTCTTCGTAGAAATTGAACTGATTCTTAGAAGCGAATTAACTAATTTCACACAGTACAGTGTTCGGTACTGAAGATGTTTCTTTTCTAAAGAAACTACGTTAGAAATTAGGCCAATCTACTAAGTTGTGCATCTTTTTAGACTACATCAACAAGGAAAGTTTGAACTTGCTGCACTCAACCTTCTTTGTAGGAAAGCAACTGATTCTTAGAACCGAATGAGCTTATTTCACACAGTACAATGTTTGGCAATGACGATGTTTGTTTTCTTAACAAACTACTTTACAAATGAGGTGACTCTGCTAGCTTGGCCATCTCTTTAGATTACATTAACAAGGAAAGTTTGAACTTGCTGCACTCAACCATCTTCGTAGAAAGGAAACTGATTCCTCGAACCGAATTCACATTTCACACAGTACAGTGTTCAGTACTGAAGATGTTTGCTTTATAAGGAAACCACTTCAGAAACGACTCGAATGCACTAACTTGTAAATCTTGTTAGATTACACAAAGGAGGAAAGTTTGAACTTGCTGCACTCAACCTTTTTCGTAGGAAAGCAAGTGATTCCTAGAACCGAACTAGCTCATTTCATATAGTACAGTGTTCGGTAATGAAGATGTTTGTTTTCTAAACCAACTACTTTAGAAATGAGGCCAATCTACAATGTTGTGCATCTTTTTAGATTACATTAACAAGGAAAGTTTGAGCTTGCTGCACTCAACCTTCTTTGTAGGAAAGCAACTGATTCCTAGAACCGAATGAGCTCATTTTACACAGTACAGTGTTTGGCAATTAAGATGTTTGTTTTCTCAACAAACTAATTTACACCTGAGGCGAATCTACTAACGTGGCCATCTTTTTAGATTCCATTAACAAGGAAAGTTTGAACTTGCTGCACTCAAACATCTTCGTAGAAATTAAACTGATTCCAAGAAGCGAATTCACTTATTTCACACAGTACCGTTTTCGGTACTGAAGATGTTTGTTTTCTAAAGAAACTAATTTAGAAATTAAGCGAATCCACTAACTTGTAGATCTTGTCAGATTACACAAACTAGGAAAGTTTGAACTTGCTGCACTCAACCTTCTTCGTAGGAAAGCAAGTGATTCCAAGAACGGAACTAGCTTATTTCACATAGTACAGTGTTCGGTAATGAAGATGTTTGTTTTCTAAACAAACTACTTTAGAAATGAGGCCAATCTACTAAGTTGTGCATCTTTTTAGATTATATTAACAAGGAAAGTTTGAACTTGCTGCACTCAACCTTCTTTGTAGGAAAGCAACTGATTCCTAGAACCGAATGAGCTTATTTCACACAGTACAATGTTCGGCAATGAAGATATTTGTTTTCTCAACAAAGTACTTTACGAATGAGGCGAATCTTCTAACTTGGCCATCTTCTTAGAATACATTAACAAGGAAAGTTTGAACTAGCTGCACTCAACCTTCTTTATAGGAAAGCAACTGATTCCTAGAACCGAATGAGCTTATTTCACACAGTACAATGTTTGGCAATGAAGATGTTTGTTTTCTCAACAAAGTACTTTACAAATGAGGCGAATCTTCTAACTTGGCCATCTTCTTAGATTACATTAACAAGGAAAGTTTGAACTTGCTGCACTCAACCATGTTCATAGAAAGGAAACTGATTCCTAGAAGCGAATTCACTTATTTCACACAGTACAGTGTTCAGTACTGAAGATGTTTGTTTTCTAAAGAAACCACGTTAGAAACGACGCGAAACCACTAACTTGTACATCTTGTTAGATACACAAACTAGGAATGATTGAACTTGCTGCACTCAACCTTCTTCGTAGGAAAGCAAGTGATTCCTAGAACCGAACTAGCTCATTTCACATAATACAGTGTTCCGTAATGAAGATGTTTGTTTTCTCCACAAACAACTTTACCAATGAAGCAAATTTAATAACTTGGACATCTTTTTAGAGCACATTAACAAGGAAAGTTTGAACTTGCTAAACTCAACCATCGTCGTAGAAAGTAAACTGATTCCTAGAACCGAATTAGCTCATTTCAAACAGTACAAAGTTTGGCAATGAATTTTTGTTTTCTAAAGAAACTACTTTAGAAATGAGGCGAATCTACTAACTTGGACATCTTTTTAGATTACATTAACAAGGAAAGTTTGAACTCTCTAAACTCAACGATCTTGAGAGAAAGGAAACTGATTCCTAGAACGGAATTAACTTATTTCACACAGTACAGTGCTCAGTACTGAAGATGTTTGTTTTCTAAATAAACCACTTTAGAAACGACTCGAAACCACTAACTTGTACACCTTGTTAGATTACACAAACTAGGAAAGTTTGAACTTGCTGCACTCAACCCTCTTTGTAGGAAAGCAAGTGATTCCTAGAACCGAACTAGCTCATTTCACATAGTACAGTATTCAGTAATGAAGATGTTTGTTTTCTAAACGAACTACTTTAGAAATGAGGCCAATCTACTAAGTTGTGCATCTTTTCAGAATACATTAAGAAGGAAAGTTTGAACTTGCTGCACTCAACCTTCTTCGTAGGAAAGCAAGTGATTCCTAGAACCGAACTAGCTCATTTCACATAGTATAGTGTTCGGTAATGAAGATGTTTGTTTTGTAGACAAACTACTTCAGAAATGAGGCCAATCTACTAAGTTGTGCAACTTTTCAGATTACATTAACAAGGAAAGTTTGAACTTGCTGCACTCAACCTTCTTTGTAGGAAAGCAACTGATTCCTAGAACCGAATGTGCTTATTTCACACAGTACAATGTTTGGCAATGAAGATGTTTGTTTTCTCAACAAACTACTTTACAACTGAGGCTAATCTACTAACTTGGCCATCTTTTTAGATTACACTAAAAAGGAAAGTTTGAACTTGCTGAACTCAACCTTCTTTGTAGGAAAGCAACTGATTCCTAGAACCGAATGAGCTTATTTCACACAGTACAATGTTTGGGAATGAAGATGTTTGTTTTCTCAACAAACTACTTTACAACTGAGGCGAATCTACTAACTTGGCCATCTTTTTAGATTACATTAACAAGGAAAGTTTGAACTTGCTGCACTCAACCTTCTTCGTAGAAATTAAACTGATTCCTAGAAGCGAATTAACTTATTTCCCACAGTACAGTGTTCGGTACCGAAGATGTTTCTTTTCTAAAGAAACTACTTTAGAAATGAGGCCAATCTACTACGTTGTGCATCTTTTTAGACTACATTAACAAGGAAAGTTTGAACTGGCTGCACTCAACCTTCTTTGTAGGAAAGCAACTGAATTCTAGAACTAAATTAGCTTTTTTCACACAGAACAATGTTCGGCAATGAAGATGTTTGTTTTCTCAACAAACTACTTTACACATGTGTCAAATCTACTAACTTGGACATCTATTTAGATTACATTAACAAGGAAAGTATGAACTTGCTAAACTCAACCATCTTCATAGAAAGTAAACTGATTCCTAGAACCGAATTAGCTCATTTCACACAGTACAAATTTTGGCAATGAAGGTTTCTTTTCTAAAGAAACTACTTTAGCAATGAGGTGAATCTACTACCTTGGATATCTTTTTAGATTACATTAACAAGGAAAGTTTGAACTTGCTAAACTCAACAATCTTCGTAGAAAGGAAACTGATTCCCAGAACCGAATGAACTTATTTCACACAGTACAGTTTTTGGTACTGAAGATGTTTGTTTTCTAAAGAAACTAATTTAGAAATTATGCGAATCCACTAACTTGTAGATCTTGTTAGATTACACAAACTAGGAAAGTTTGAACTTGCTGCACTCAACCTTCTTCGTAGGAAAGCAAGTGATTCCTAGAACGGAACTAGCTTATTTCACATAGTACAGTGTTCGGTAATGAAGATGTTTGCTTTCTGAACAAACTACTTTAGAAATGAGGCCAATCCACTAAGTTGTGTATCTTTTTAGATTACATTAACAAGGAAAGTTTGAACTTGCTGCACTCAACCTTCTTTGTAGGAAAGCAACTGATTCCTAGAACCGAATGAGCTTATTTCACACAGTATAATGTTCGGCAATGAAGATATTTGTTTTCTCAACAAAGTACTTTACAAATGAGGCGAATCTTCTAACTTGGCCATCTTTTTAGATTACATTAACAAGGAAAGTTTGAACTAGCTGCACTCAACCTTCTTTATAGGAAAGCAACTGATTCCTAGAACCAAATGAGCTTATTTCACACAGTACAATGTTCGGCAATGAAGATGTTTGTTTTCTCAACAAAGTACTTTACAAGTGAGGCGAATCGTCTAACTTGGCCATCTTTTTAGATTACATTAAGAAGGAAAGTTTGAACTTGCTGCATTCAACCAACTTCATAGAAAGGTAACTGATTCCTAGAAGCGAATTCACTTATTTCACACAGTACAGTGTTCGGTACTGAAGTTGTTTCTTTTCTAAAAAAAAACTACTTTAGAAATGAGGCGAATCCACTAACTTGTACATCTTCTTAGATTACACAAACTAGGAAAGTTTGAACTTGCTGCACTCAACCTTCTTCGTAGAAATTAAACTGATTCCTAGAAGCGAATTAACTTATTTCACACAGTACATTGTTCGGTAATGAAGATGTTTCTTTTCTAAAGAAACTACTTTAGAAATGAGGCAATCTACTACGTTGTGCACCTTTTTAGACTACATTAACAAGGAAAGTTTGAATTGGCTGCACTCAATCTTCTTTGTAGGAAAGCAACTGTATTCTAGAACTAAATTAGCTTTTTTCACACAGAACAATGTTCGGTAATGAAGATGTTTGTTTTCTCAACAAAGTACTTTACAAATGAGTCAAATCTACTAACTTGGAAATCTTTTTAGATTACATTAACAAGGAAAGTATGCACTTGCTAAACTCAACCATCTTCGTAGAAAGGAAACTGATTCCTAGAACCGAATAAACTTATTTCACACAGTACAGTGTTCAGTACTGAAGATGTTTGTTTTCTAAAGAAACCACTTTAGAAACGACGCGAATCCACTAACTTGTATATCTTGTTAGATACACAAACTAGGAATGTTTGAACTTGCTGCACTCAACCTTCATCGTAGGAAAGCAAGTGATTCCTAGAACCATACTAGCTCATTTCACATACTACAGTGTTCCGTAATGAAGATGTTTGTTTTCTCAACAAACAACTTTACCAATGAAGCAAATCTACTAACTTGGACATCTTTTTAGATCACATTAACAAGGAAAGTTTACACTTGCTAAACTCAACCATCTTCGTAGAAAGTAAACTGATTCCTAGAACCGAATTAACTCATTTTACACAGTACAAAGTTTGGTAATGAATTTTTGTTTTCTAAAGAAACTACTTTAGAAATGAGGCGAATCTACTAACTTGGACATCGTTTTAGATTACATTAACAAGGAAAGTGTGAACTTGCTAAACTCAACGATCTTCGGAGAAAGGAAACTGATTCCTAGAACCGAATTAACTTACTTCACACAGTACAGTTCTCAGTACTGAAGATGTTTGTTTTCTAAAGAAACCACTTTAGAAATGACTCGAAAACACTAACTTGTACATCTTGTTAGATTACACAAACTAGGAAAGTTTGAACTTGCTGCACTCAACCCTCTTTGTAGGAAAGCAAGTGATTCCTAGAACCGAACTAGCTCATTTCACATAGTACAGTATTCGGTAATGAAGATGTTTGTTTTCTAAACAACCTACTTTAGAAATGAGGCCAATCTACTAAGTTGTGCATCTTTTCAGATTGCATTAAGAAGGAAAGTTTGAACTTGCTGCACTCAACCTTCTTTGTAGGAAAGCAAGTGATTCCTAGAACCGAACTAGCTCATTTCATATAGTATAGTGTTCGGTAACGAAGATGTTTGTTTTGTAAACAAACTACTTTACCAATGATTCCAATCTACTAAGTTGTGCAACTTTTCAGATTACATTAACAAGGAAAGCTTGAACTTGCTGCACTCAACCTTCTTTGTAGGAAAGCAACTGATTCCTAGAACCGAATGAGCTTATTTCACACAGTACAATGTTTGGCAATGAAGATGTTTGTTTATCTCAACAAACTACTTTAAAACTGAGGCGAATCTACTAACTTGGCCAACATTTTAGATTACATTAACAAGGAAAGGTTCAACTTGCTGCACTCAACCATCTTCATAGAAATTCAACTGATTCCTAGAAGCTAATTCACTTATTTCACACAGTACAGTGTTCGGTACTGAAGATGTTTCTTTTCTAAAGAAACTACTTTAGAAATGAGGCCAATCTACTAAGTTGTGCATCTTTTTAGATTACATTAACAAGGAAAGTTTGAACTTGCTGCACTCAACATTCTTTGTAGGAAAGCAAGAGATTCCTGAAACCGAATGAGCATATTTCACGCAGTACAATGTTCGGCAATAAAGATGTTTATTTTCTCAACAAAGTACTTTACAAATGAGGCGAATCTACTAACGTGGCCATCTTTTTAGATTACATTAACAAGGAAAATTTGAACTTGCTGCACTCAACCTTCTTTGTAGGAACGCAACTGATTCCTAGAACCGAATGAGCTTATTTCACACAGTACAATGTCCGGCAATGAAGATGTTTGTTTCCTCAACAAAGTACTTTACAAATGAGGCGAATGTTGTAACTTGGCCATCTTTTGAGATTACATTAACAAGGAAAGTTTGAACTTGCTGCACTCAACCTTCTTCGAAGAAATTAAACTGATTCCTAAATTAGCTTTTTACCCACAGTACAATGCTCGGCAATGAAGATGTTTGTTTTCTCAACAAACTACTTTACCAATGAGGCAAATCTACTAACTTGGACATCTTTTTAGAGCACATTAACAAGGAAAGTTTGAACTTGCTAAACTCAACCACTTCGTAGAAAGTAAACTGATTCCTAGAACGGAATTAGCTCATTTCACACAGTACAAAGTTTGGCAATTAGGTGTGTTTTCTAAAGAAACGACTTTAGAAATGAGGCAAATCTACTAACTTGGACATCTTTTTAGATTACATTAACAAGGAAAGTTTGAACTTGCTAAACTCAACCATCTTCGTAGAAAGGAAACTGATTCCTAGAACCGAATTAACTTATTTCACACAGTACAGTGTTCCGTACTGAAGATGTCTGTTTTCTCAAGAAACTAATTTAGAAATGACGCAAATCCACAAACTTGTACATCTTGTTAGATTACACAAACTAGGAAAGTTTGAACTTGCTGCACTCAACCTTCTTCGTAGGAAAGCAAGTGATTCCTAGAACGGAACTAGCTCATTTCACATAGTACCGTGTTCGGTAATGATGATGTTTGTTTTCTAAACAAACTACTTTAGAAATGAGGCCAATCTACTAAGTTGTGCATCTTTTCAGATTACATTAACAAGGAAAGTTTGAACTTGCTGCACTCAACCTTCTTTGTAGGAAAGCAAGTGTTTCCTAGAACCGAAATGAGCTTATTTCACACAGTGCATTTTTTCGGCAATGAAGATGTTTGTTTTCTCAACAAACTACTTTACAAATTAGGCGAATCTACTAACTTGGCCATCTTTTCAGATTACATTAATAAGGAAAGTTTGAACTTGCTGCACTCAACATTCTTTGGAGTAAGGCAACTGATTCCTAGAACCGAATGAACTTATTTCA
This sequence comes from Orientallactaga sibirica, assembly GCA_036365145.1. NCBI lineage: Eukaryota > Metazoa > Chordata > Mammalia > Rodentia > Dipodidae > Orientallactaga > Orientallactaga sibirica. The sequence goes on from JAEOAD010002186.1 coordinate 243,886, forward strand.
TACAGTACAATGTTCGGCAATGAAGATGTTTGTTTCCTTAACAAAGTACTTTACAAATGAGGCGAATCTTCTAACTTGGCCATCTATTTAGATTACATTAACAAGGAAAGTTTGAACTTGCTGAACTCAACCTTCTTCGTAGAAATTAAACTGATTCCAGAAGCTTAATTAACTTATTTCACGCAGTACAGTGTTCAGTACTGAAGATGTTTGTTTTCTAAAGAAACCACTTTAGAAAAGACGCAAATCCACTAACTTGTACATCTTGTTAGATTACACAAACGAGGAAAGTTTGAACTTGCTGCACTCATCCTTATTCGTAGGAAAGCAAGTGATTCCTAGAACTGAACTAGCTCATTTCACATAGTACAGTGTTCGGTAATGAAGATGTTTGTTTTGTAAACAAACTACTTTAGAAATGAGGCCAATCTACTAAGTTGTGCAACTTTTCAGATTACATTAACAAGGAAAGTTTGAACTTGCTGCACTCAACCTTCTTTGTAGGAAAGCAACTGATTCCTAGAAGCGAATGAGCTTATTTCACACCGTACAATGTTTGGCAATGAAGATGTTTGTTTTCTCAACAAAATACTTTACAAATGAGGCGAATCTACAAACTTGGCCATCTTTTTAGATTACATTAACAAGGAAAGTTTGAACTTGCTGCACTCAACCATCTTCGTAGAAATTAAACTGATTCCTAGAAGCGAATTCACTTATTTCACACACTACAGTGTTTGGTACTGAAGATGTTTCTTTTCTAAAGAAACTACTTTAGAAATGAGGCGAATCCACTAACTTGTACATCTTGTGAGATTACACAAACTAGGAATGTTTGAACTTGCTGCACTCAACCTTCTTCGTAGAAATTAAACTGATTCCTAGAAGCTTAATTAACTTATTTCACACAGTACAGTGTTCGGTACTGAAGATGTTTGTTTTCTAATGAAACTACTTTAGAAATGAGGCCAATCTACTACGTTGTGCATCTTTTTAGATTACATTAACAAGGAAAGTTTGAACTGCCTGCACTAAAACTTCTTTGAAGGAAAGCAACTGAATTCTAGAACCGAATTAGCTTTTTACACACAGTACAATGTTCGGCAATGAAGATGTTTGTTTTCTCAACAAACTACTTTAACAATGAGGCAAATCTACTAACTTGGCCATCTTTTTAGATTACATTAACAAGGAAAGTTTGAACTTGCTAAACTCAACCATCTTTGTAGAAAGTAAACTGATTCCTAGAACTAAATTAGCTAATTTCACACAGTAAAAAGTTTGGCAATTTAGGTTTGTTTTCAAAGAAACTACATTACAAATGAGGCGAATCTACTAACTTAGACATCTTTTTATATTTCATTAACAAGGAAAGTTTGAACTTGCTAAACTCACCAATCTTTCGTAGAAAGGAAACTGATTCCTAGAACCGAATGAGCTTATTTCACACAGTACAATGTTCGGCAATGAAGATGTTTGTTTCCTCAACAAAGTACTTTACAAATGAGGCGAATCTTCTAACTTGGCCATCTTTTTAGATTACATTAACAAGGAAAGTTTTAACTTGCTGCACTCAACCATCTTTGTAGAAATTAAACTCATTCCTTGAAGCGAATTCACTTATTTCACACAGTACAGTGTTAGGTACTGAAGATGTTTCTTTTCTGAAGGAACTACTTTAGAAATGAGGCCAATCTACTAAGTTGTGCATCTTTTTAGATTACATTAACAAGGAAAGTTTTAACTTCCTGCACTGAACCTTTTTCGTAGAAATTAAACTCATTCCTTGAAGCGAATTAACTTATTTCACACTGTACAGTGTTCGGTACTGAAGTTGTTTCTTTTCTAAACAAACTACTTTAGAAATGAGGCCAATCTACTAAGTTGTGCATCTTTTTAGATTACATTAACAAGGAAAGTTTGAACTTGCTGCACTCAACCTTCTTTGTAGGAAAGCAAGAGATTCCTGAAACCGAATGAGCTTATTTCACGCAGTACAATGTTCGGCAATAAAGATGTTAATTTTCTCAACAAAATACTTTACAAATGAGGTGACTCTGCTAACTTGGCCATCTTTTTAGATTACATTAACAAGGAAAGTTTGATCTTGCTGCACTCAAGCAATTCGTAGAAATTAAACTGATTCCCAGAACCGAATTACCTTATTTCACACAGTACAGTGTTCGGTACTGAAGATGTTTCTTTTCTAAAGAAACTACTTTAGAAATGAGGCGAATCCACTAACTTGTACATCTTGTTGGATTGCACAAACTAGGAAAGTTTGAACTTGCTGCACTCAACCTTCTTCGTAGGAAAGCAAGTGATTCCTAGAATCGAACTAGCTCATTTCACATAGTACAGTGTTCGGTAATGAAGATGTTTGTTTCTAAACAAACTGCTTTAGAAATGAGTCCAATCTACTAAGTTGTGCATCTTTTCAGATTACATTAACAAGGAAATTTGAACTTGCTGCACTCAACCATGTCCGTAGAAATTAAACTGATTCCTAGAAGCGAATTCACTTATTTCAAACAGTACAGTGTTCGGTACTGAAGATGTTTCTTTTCTAAAGAAACTACTTTAGAAATGAGGCGAATGCACTAACTTGTACATCTTGTTAGATTACACAAACTAGGAAAGTTTGAACTTGCTGCACTCAACCTTCTTCGTAGGAAAGCAAGTGATTCCTGGAATCGAACTAGCTCATTTCACATAGTACAGTGTTCGGTAATGAAGATGTTTGTTTTCTAAACAAACTGCTTTAGAAATGAGGCCAATCTACTAAGTTGTGCATCTTTTCAGATTACATTAACAAGGAAAGTTTGAAATTGCTGCACTCAACCTTCTTTATAGGAAAGGAACTGATTCCTAGAACCGAATGAGCTTATTTCTCACAGTACAATGTTCGGCAATGAAGATGTTTGTTTTCACAACAAACTACTTTACAAATGAGGCGAATCTACTAACTTGGCCATCTTTTTAGATTACATTAACAAGGAAAGTTTGAACTTGCTGCACTCAACCATCTTCGTAGAAATTAAACTGATTCCTAGAAGTGAATTAACTCATTTCAAACAGTACAGTATTCGGTACTGAAGAAGTTTCTTTTCTAAAGAAACTACTTTAGAAATGAGGTTAATCCACTAACTTGGACATCTTGTTAGATTACACAAAAAAGGAAAAGTTTGAACTTGCTGCACTCAACCTTCTTCGTAGGAAAGCAAGTGATTCCTAGAACGGAACTAGCTTATTTGACATAGTACAGTGTTCGTAATGAAGATGTTTGTTTTCTCAACAAAGTGTTTAGAAATGAGGCCAATCCACTAAGTTGTGCATCTTTTTAGATTACATTAACAAGGAAAGTTTGAACTTGCTGCACTCAACTTTCTATGTAGTAAAGCAACTGATTCCTAGAACCGAATGAGCTTATTTCATACAGTACAATGTTGGGCAATGAAGATGTTTGTTTTCTCAACAAACTACTTTACAAATGAGTCGAATCTTCTGTCTTGGCCATCTTTTTAGATTACATTAACAAGAAAAGTTTGAACTTGCTGCACTCAACCTTCTTTGTAGAAATTAAACTGATTCCTAGAACTTAATTAGCTTTTTCACACAGTACAGTGTTCGGTACTGAAGATATTTCTTTTCTAAAGAAACTACTTTAGAAATGAGGACAATCTACTAAGTTGTCCATCTTTTTAGATTACATTAACAAGGAAAGTTTGAACTGGCTGCACTCAACCTTCTTTGTAGGAAAGCAACTGCATTCTAGAACTAAATTAGCTTTGTTCACACAGTACAATGTTTGGCAATGAAGATGTTTGTTTTCTCAACAAACTACTTTAAATGATGACCCAAATCTACTAACTTGGACATCTTTTTAGATTACATTAACAAGGAAAGTTTGAACTTGCTAAACTCAACCATCTTCGTAGAAAGTAAACTGATTCCTAGAACCGAATTAGCTCATTTCACACAGTACAAAGTTTGGCAATTAGGTTTGTTTTCTAAAGAAACTACTTTAGAAATGAGGCGAATCTACTAACTTGGACATCTTTTTAGATTACATTAACAAGGAAAGTTTGAACTTGCTAAACTCAACCATCTTCGTAGAATGGAAACTGATTCCTAGAACCGAATTAATCATTTCACACAGTGCAAAGTTTAATGAATTTAGGTTTGTTTTCTAAAGAAACTACTTTAGAAATGAGGCGAATCTACTAACTTGGACATCTTTTTAGATTACATTAACAAGGAAAGTTTGAACTTGCTAAAGTCAACCATCTTCGTATAAAGGAAACCGATTCCTAGAACCGAATTAACTTATTTCACACAGTACAGTGTTCGGTACTTAAGATGTTTCTTTTCTAAAGGAACTACTTTAGAAATGAGGCCAATCTACTTAGTTGTGCAACTTTTCAGATTACATTAACAAGGAAATTTTGAACTTGCGGCACTCAACCTTATTTGTAGGAAAGCAAGTGTTTCCTAGAACCGAATGAGCTTATTTCACACAGTACAATGTTCGGCAATAAAGATGTTAATTTTCTCAACAAACTACTTTACAAATGAGGCGAATCTACTAACATGGCCATCTTTTGAGATTACATCAACAAGGAAAGTTTGAACTTGCTGCACTCAACCATGTCCGTAGAAATTAAACTGATTCCTAGAAGCGAATTCACTTATTTCACACAGTACAGTGTTCGGTACTGAACATGTTTCTTTTCTAAAGAAACTACTTTAGAAATGAGGCGAATCCACTAACTTGTACATCTTTTAGATTACACAAACTAGGAAAGTTTGAACTTGCTGCACTCAACCTTCCTCGTAGGAAAGCAAGTGATTCCTAGAACGGAACTAGCTTTTTTAACATAGTACAGTGTTCGGTAATGAAGATGTTTGTTTTCTAAACAAACTACTTTAGAAATGAGGCCAATCTACTAAGTTGTGCATCTTTTTAGATTACATTAACAAGGAAAGTTTGAACTTGCTGCACTCAACCTTCTTTGTAGGAAAGCAACTGATTCCTAAAACGGATGAGCATATTTGACACAGTACAATGTTCGGCATGAAGATGTTTGTTTTCTCAACAAACTACTTTACAAATGAGGCGAATCTACTAACTTGGCCATCTTTTTAGATTACATTAACAAGGAAAGTTTGAACTTGCTGCACTCAACCATCTTCATAGAAATTAAACTGATTTCCTAGAACCGAATTACCTTATTTCACACAGTACAGTGTTCGGTACTGAAGATGTTTCTTTTCTAAAGAAACTACTTTAGAAATGAGGCCAATCTACTATGTTGTGCATCTTTTCAGATTACATTAACAAGGAAAGTTTGAAATAGCTGCACTCAACCCTCTTTGTAGGAAAGCAACTGAATTCTAGAACTAAATTAGCTTTGTTCACACAGTACAATGTTCAGCAATGAAGATGTTTGTTTTCTCAACAAACTACTTTACCAATGAGGCAAATCTACTAACTTGGACATCTTTTTAGAGCACATTAACAAGGAAAGTTTGAACTTGATAAACTCAACCATCTTCGTAGAAAGTAAAATGATTCCTAGAACCGAATTAGCACATTTCACACATTACTAAGTTTGGCAATTTAGGTTTGTTTTCTAAAGAAACTACTTTAGAAATGAGGCGAATGTACTAACTTGGACATCTTTTTAGATTACATTAACAAGGAAAGTTTGAACTTGCTAAACTCAACCATCTTCATAGAAAGGAAACTGATTCCTAGAACTGAGTTAACTTATTTCACACAGTACAGTGTTCGGTACTGAAGATGTTTGTTTTCTAAAGAAACTAATTTGAAATGACGTGAATCCACTCACTTGTACATCTTGTTAGATTACACAAACTAGGAAAGATTGAACTTGCTGCACTCAACCATCTTCGTAGAAATTAAACTGATTCCTAGAAGCGAATTCACTTATTTCAAACAGTACAGTGTTCGGTACTGAAGATGTTTTTTTTTCTATAGAAACTACTTTAGATATGAGGCCAATCTACTAAGTTGTGCATCTTTTTAGATTACATTAACAAGGAAAGTTTGAACTTGCTGCACTCAACCTTCTTTATAGGAAAGCAAGTGATTCCTAGAACCGAATGAGCTTATTTCACACAGTACAATGTTCGGCAATAAAGATGTTATTTTTCTCAACAAACTACTTTACAAATGAGGCGAAACTACTAACTTGGCCATCTTTTTAGATTACATTAACAAGGAAAGTTTGAACTTGCTGCACTCAACCATCTTCGTAGAAATTAAACTGATTCCTAGAAGCGAATTCACTTATTTCACACAGTACAGTGTTCGGTACTGAACATGTTTCTTTTCTAAAGAAACTACTTTAGAAATGAGGCCAATCTACTAAGTTGTGCATCCTTTTAGATTACATTAAAAAGGAAAGTTTGAACTGGCTGCACTCAACCTTCTTTGTAGGAAAGCAACTGAATTCTAGAACTAAATTAGCTTTTTTCACACAGTGCAATGTTCGGAAATGAAGATTTTTTTTTCTTAACAAACGACTTTACCAATTAGGCAAATCTACTAACGTGGACATCCATTTAGAGCACATTAAAAAGGAAAGATTGAACTTCCTAAACTCAACCATCTTCGTGGAAAGTAAACTGATTCCTAGAACCAAATTAGCTCATTTCACTCAGTACAAAGTTTGGCAATTTAGGTTTGTTTTCTAAAGAAACTACTTTAGAAATGAGGCCAATCTACTAAGTTGTGCATCTTTTGATTACATTAACAAGGAAAGTTTGAACTTGCTGCACTCAACCTTCTTTGTAGGAAAGCAAATGATTCCTAGAACCGAATGAGCTTATTTCACACAGTAAAATGTTCGGGAATAAAGATGTTAATTTTCTCAACAAACTATTTTACAAATGAGGTGACTCTGCTAACGTGGCCAGCTTTTTAGATTACTTTAACAAGGAAAGTTTGAACTTGCTGCACTCAACCATCTTCGTAGATAGTAAACTGATTCCTAGAACCGAATTAGCTCAATTCACACAGTACAATGTTTGGCAATGAAGGTTTGTTTTCTAAAGAAATTACTTTAGAAATGAGGCGAATCAACTAACTTGTACATCTTGTTAGATTACCAAAACGAGGAAAGTTTGAACTTGCTGCACTGAGCCTTCTTCGTAGAAATTAAAGTGATTCCTAGAAGCGAATTAACTTATTTCATACAGTACAATGTTTGGCAATGAAAGTTTTTTTTCTAAAGAAACTACTTTATAAATGAGGCGAATCTACTAACTTGGACATCTTTTTAGATTACATTAACAAGGAAAGTTTGAACTTGCTAAACTCAACCATCTTCGTAGAAAGGAAACTGATTCCTGGAACCGAATTAACTTATTTAACACAGTACAATGTTCAGTACTGAAGATGTGTGTTTTCTAAAGAAACTACTTTAGAAATGCGGCCAATCTACTAAGTTGTGCATGTTTTTATGTTACATTAACAAGGAATGTTTGAACTTGCTGCACTACACCTTCTTTGTAGGAAAGCAAGTGATTCCTCGAACCGAATGAGCTTAATTCACACAGTACAATGTTTGGCAATGAAGATGTTTGTTTTCTCAACAAACTACTTTACAAATGAGGTGAATCTACTAACCTGGCCATCGTTGCAGATTACATTAACAAGGAAAGTTTGAACTGGCTGCACTCAACCATCTTTGTAGATATTAAACTGATTCCTAGAAGCGAATTAACTTATTTCACACAGTACAGTGTACGGTACTAAAGATGTTTCTTTTCTAAAGAAATTACTTTAGAAATGATGCGAATCCACTACGTTGTGCATCTTTTGAGATTACATTAACAAGGAATGTTTGAACTTGCTGCACTCATCCGTCTTTGTAGGAAAGCAACTGAATTCTAGATCCGAATTAGCTTTTTTCACACAGTACAATGTTCGGTAATGAAGATGTTTGTTTTCTCAACAAACTACTTTACAAATGAGGCAAATCTACTAACTTGGACATCTTTTTAGATTACATTAACAAGGAAAGTTTGAACTTGCTGCACTCAACATTCTTTGTAGGAAAGCAACTGATTCCTAGAAACGAATGAGCTTATTTCACACAGGACAATGTACGGCAATGAAGATGTTTGTTTTCTCAACAAAGTACTTTACAAATGAGGCGAATCTTCTAACTTGGCCATCTTTTTAGATTACATTAACAAGGAAAGTTTGAACTTGCTGCACTCAACCTTCTTCGTATAAATTAAACTGATTCCTAGAAGAGAATTAACTTATTTCACACAGTACAGTGTTCGGTACTGAAGATGTTTCTTTTCTAAAGAAACTACTTTAGAAATGAGGCCAATCTACTATGTTGTGCATCTTTTCAGATTACATTAACAAGGAAAGTTTGAAATAGCTGCACTCAACCCTCTTTGTAGGAAAGCAACTGAATTCTAGAACTAAATTAGCTTTGTTCACACAGTACAATGTTCAGCAATGAAGATGTTTGTTTTCTCAACAAACTACTTTACCAATGAGGCAAATCTACTAACTTGGACATCTTTTTAGAGCACATTAACAAGGAAAGTTTGAACTTGCTAAACTCAACCACTTCGTAGAAAGTAAACTGATTCCTAGAACGGAATTAGCTCATTTCACACAGTACAAAGTTTGGCAATTAGGTGTGTTTTCTAAAGAAACGACTTTAGAAATGAGGCAAATCTACTAACTTGGACATCTTTTTAGATTACATTAACAAGGAAAGTTTGAACTTGCTAAACTCAACCATCTTCGTAGAAAGGAAACTGATTCCTAGAACCGAATTAACTTATTTCACACAGTACAGTGTTCCGTACTGAAGATGTCTGTTTTCTCAAGAAACTAATTTAGAAATGACGCAAATCCACAAACTTGTACATCTTGTTAGATTACACAAACTAGGAAAGTTTGAACTTGCTGCACTCAACCTTCTTCGTAGGAAAGCAAGTGATTCCTAGAACGGAACTAGCTCATTTCACATAGTACCGTGTTCGGTAATGATGATGTTTGTTTTCTAAACAAACTACTTTAGAAATGAGGCCAATCTACTAAGTTGTGCATCTTTTCAGATTACATTAACAAGGAAAGTTTGAACTTGCTGCACTCAACCTTCTTTGTAGGAAAGCAAGTGTTTCCTAGAACCGAATGAGCTTATTTCACACAGTGCAATGTTCGGCAATGAAGATGTTTGTTTTCTCAACAAACTACTTTACAAATTAGGCGAATCTACTAACTTGGCCATCTTTTCAGATTACATTAATAAGGAAAGTTTGAACTTGCTGCACTCAACATTCTTTGGAGTAAGGCAACTGATTCCTAGAACCGAATGAACTTATTTCATACAGTACAATGTTCGGCAATGAAGATGTTTGTTTCCTTAACAAAGTACTTTACAAATGAGGCGAATCTTCTAACTTGGCCATCTATTTAGATTACATTAACAAGGAAAGTTTGAACTTGCTGAACTCAACCTTCTTCGTAGAAATTAAACTGATTCCTAGAAGCGAATTAACTTATTTCACGCAGTACAGTGTTCAGTACTGAAGATGTTTGTTTTCTAAAGAAACCACTTTAGAAAAGACGCAAATCCACTAACTTGTACATCTTGTTAGATTACACAAACGAGGAAAGTTTGAACTTGCTGCACTCATCCTTATTCGTAGGAAAGCAAGTGATTCCTAGAACTGAACTAGCTCATTTCACATAGTATAGTGTTCGGTAATGAACATGTTTGTTTTGTAAACAAACTACTTTAGAAATGAGGCCAATCTACTAGGTTGTGCAACTTTTCATATTACATTAACAAGGAAAGTTTGAAGTTGCTGCACTCAACCTTCTTTGTAGGAAAGCAACTGATTCCTAGAAGCGAATGAGCTTATTTCACACCGTACAATGTTTGGCAATGAAGATGTTTGTTTTCTCAACAAAATACTTTACAAATGAGGAGAATCTACAAACTTGGCCATCTTTTTAGATTACATTAACAAGGAAAGTTTGAACTTGCTGCACTCAACCATCTTCGTAGAAATTAAACTGATTCCTAGAAGCGAATTCACTTATTTCACACACTACAGTGTTTGGTACTGAAGATGTTTCTTTTCTAAAGAAACTACTTTAGAAATGAGGCGAATCCACTAACTTGTACATCTTGTGAGATTACACAAACTAGGAAAGTTTGAACTTGCTGCACTCAACCTTCTTCGTAGAAATTAAACTGATTCCTAGAAGCGAATTAACTTATTTCACACAGTACAGTGTTCGGTACTGAAGATGTTTCTTTTCTAATGAAACTACTTTAGAAATGAGGCCAATCTACTACGTTGTGCATCTTTTTAGATTACATTAACAAGGAAAGTTTGAACTGCCTGCACTAAAACTTCTTTGAAGGAAAGCAACTGAATTCTAGAACCGAATTAGCTTTTTACACACAGTACAATGTTCGGCAATGAAGATGTTTGTTTTCTCAACAAACTACTTTAACAATGAGGCAAATCTACTAACTTGGCCATCTTTTTAGATTACATTAACAACGAAAGTTTGAACTTGCTAAACTCAACCATCTTCGTAGAAAGTAAACTGATTCCTAGAACCGAATTAGCTAATTTCACACAGTAAAAAGTTTGGCAATTTAGGTTTGTTTTCCAAAGAAACTACATTACAAATGAGGCGAATCTACTAACTTAGACATCTTTTTATATTTCATTAACAAGGAAAGTTTGAACTTGCTAAACTCACCAATCTTCGTAGAAAGGAAACTGATTCCTAGAACCGAATGAGCTTATTTCACACAGTACAATGTTCGGCAATGAAGATGTTTGTTTCCTCAACAAAGTACTTTACAAATGAGGCGAATCTTCTAACTTGGCCATCTTTTTAGATTACATTAACAAGGAAAGTTTTAACTTGCTGCACTCAACCTTCTTCGTAGAAATTAAACTCATTCCTTGAAGCGAATTCACTTATTTCACACAGTACAGTGTTCGGTACTGAAGATGTTTCTTTTCTGAAGGAACTACTTTAGAAATGAGGCCAATCTACTAAGTTGTGCATCTTTTTAGATTACATTAACAAGGAAAGTTTTAACTTCCTGCACTGAACCTTTTTCGTAGAAATTAAACTCATTCCTTGAAGCGAATTAACTTATTTCACACTGTACAGTGTTCGGTACTGAAGTTGTTTCTTTTCTAAACAAACTACTTTAGAAATGAGGCCAATCTACTAAGTTGTGCATCTTTTTAGATTACATTAACAAGGAAAGTTTGAACTTGCTGCACTCAACCTTCTTTGTAGGAAAGCAAGAGATTCCTGAAACCGAATGAGCTTATTTCACGCAGTACAATGTTCGCAATAAAGATGTTAATTTTCTCAACAAAATACTTTTACAAATGAGGTGACTCTGCTAACTTGGCCATCTTTTTAGATTACATTAACAAGGAAAGTTTGATCTTGCTGCACTCAAGCAATTGTAGAAATTAAACTGATTCCCAGAACCGAATTACCTTATTTCACACAGTACAGTGTTGGTACTGAAGATGTTTCTTTTCTAAAGAAACTACTTTAGAAATGAGGCGAATCCACTAACTTGTACATCTTGTTGGATTGCACAAACTAGGAAAGTTTGAACTTGCTGCACTCAACCTTCTTCGTAGGAAAGCAAGTGATTCCTAGAATCGAACTAGCTCATTTCACATAGTACAGTGTTCGGTAATGAAGATGTTTGTTTCTAAACAAACTGCTTTAGAAATGAGTCCAATCTACTAAGTTGTGCATCTTTTCAGATTACATTAACAAGGAAATTTGAACTTGCTGCACTCAACCATGTCCGTAGAAATTAAACTGATTCCTAGAAGAATGAATTCACTTATTTCAAACAGTACAGTGTTCGGTACTGAAGATGTTTCTTTTCTAAAGAAACTACTTTAGAAATGAGGCGAATGCACTAACTTGTACATCTTGTTAGATTACACAAACTAGGAAAGTTTGAACTTGCTGCACTCAACCTTCTTCGTAGGAAAGCAAGTGATTCCTGGAATCGAACTAGCTCATTTCACATAGTACAGTGTTCGGTAATGAAGATGTTTGTTTTCTAAACAAACTGCTTTAGAAATGAGGCCAATCTACTAAGTTGTGCATCTTTTCAGATTACATTAACAAGGAAAGTTTGAAATTGCTGCACTCAACCTTCTTTATAGGAAAGGAACTGATTCCTAGAACCGAATGAGCTTATTTCTCACAGTACAATGTTCGGCAATGAAGATGTTTGTTTTCACAACAAACTACTTTACAAATGAGGCGAATCTACTAACTTGGCCATCTTTTTAGATTACATTAACAAGGAAAGTTTGAACTTGCTGCACTCAACCATCTTCGTAGAAATTAAACTGATTCCTAGAAGCGAATTAACTTATTTCACACAATACAATGTTCGGCAATGAAGATGTTTGTTTTCTCAACAAAGTACTTTACCAATGAGGCGAATCAACTAACTTGGACATCTTTTTAGAGTACATTAAGAAGGAAAGTTTCAACTTGCTAAACTCAACCATCTCCTTAGAAAGGAAACTGATTCCTAAAACCGAATTAACTTATTTCACAAAGTACAGTGTTCGGTACTGAAGATGTTTGTTTTCTAAAGAAACTAATTTAGAAATGACTCGAATCCAGTAACTTGTAACTGTTGTTAGATTACACAAACTAGGAAAGTTTGAACTTGCTGCACTCAACCATCTTCGTAGAAATTAAACTGATTCCTAGAAGTGAATTAACTCATTTCAAACAGTACAGTATTCGGTACTGAAGAAGTTTCTTTTCTAAAGAAACTACTTTAGAAATGAGGCGAATCCACTAACTTGGACATCTTGTTAGATTACACAAACTCGAAAAGTTTGAACTTGCTGCACTCAACCTTCTTCGTAGGAAAGCAAGTGATTCCTAGAACGGAACTAGCTTATTTGACATAGTACAGTGTTCGGTAATGAAGATGTTTGTTTTCTCAACAAAGTGTTTAGAAATGAGGCCAATCCACTAAGTTGTGCATCTTTTTAGATTACATTAACAAGGAAAGTTTGAACTTGCTGCACTCAACTTTCTATGTAGTAAAGCAACTGATTCCTAGAACCGAATGAGCTTATTTCATACAGTACAATGTTGGGCAATGAAGATGTTTGTTTTCTCAACAAAGTACGTTACAAATGAGTCGAATCTTCTGTCTTGGCCATCTTTTTAGATTACATTAACAAGAAAAGTTTGAACTTGCTGCACTCAACCTTCTTCGTAGAAATTAAACTGATTCCTAGAAGCGAATTAACTTTTTTCACACAGTACAGTGTTCGGTACTGAAGATATTTCTTTTCTAAAGAAACTACTTTAGAAATGAGGACAATCTACTAAGTTGTCCATCTTTTTAGGTTACATTAACAAGGAAAGTTTGAACTGGCTGCACTCAACCTTCTTTGTAGGAAAGCAACTGCATTCTAGAACTAAATTAGCTTTGTTCACACAGTACAATGTTCGGCAATGAAGATGTTTGTTTTCTCAACAAACTACTTTACCGATGACCCAAATCTACTAACTTGGACATCTTTTTAGAGCACATTAACAAGGAAAGTTTGATCTTGCTAAACTCAACCATCTTCGTAGAAAGTAAACTGATTCCTAGAACCGAATTAGCTCATTTCACACAGTACAAAGTTTGGCAATTAGGTTTGTTTTCTAAAGAAACTACTTTAGAAATGAGGCGAATCTACTAACTTGGACATCTTTTTAGATTACATTAACAAGGAAAGTTTGAACTTGCTAAACTCAACCATCTTCGTAGAATGGAAACTGATTCCTAGAACCGAATTAATCATTTCACACAGTGCAAAGTTTGGCAATTTAGGTTTGTTTTCTAAAGAAACTACTTTAGAAATGAGGCGAATCTACTAACTTGGACATCTTTTTAGATTACATTAACAAGGAAAGTTTGAACTTGCTAAAGTCAACCATCTTCGTATAAAGGAAACCGATTCCTAGAACCGAATTAACTTATTTCACACAGTACAGTGTTCGGTACTTAAGATGTTTCTTTTCTAAAGGAACTACTTTAGAAATGAGGCCAATCTACTTAGTTGTGCAACTTTTCAGATTACATTAACAAGGAAATTTTGAACTTGCGGCACTCAACCTTATTTGTAGGAAAGCAAGTGTTTCCTAGAACCGAATGAGCTTATTTCACACAGTACAATGTTCGGCAATAAAGATGTTAATTTTCTCAACAAACTACTTTACAAATGAGGCGAATCTACTAACATGGCCATCTTTTGAGATTACATCAACAAGGAAAGTTTGAACTTGCTGCACTCAACCATGTCCGTAGAAATTAAACTGATTCCTAGAAGCGAATTCACTTATTTCACACAGTACAGTGTTCGGTACTGAAGATGTTTCTTTTCTAAAGAAACTACTTTAGAAATGAGGCGAATCCACTAACTTGTACATCTTTTAGATTACATAAACTAGGAAAGTTTGAACTTGCTGCACTCAACCTTCCTCGTAGGAAAGCAAGTGATTCCTAGAACGGAACTAGCTTTTTTAACATAGTACAGTGTTCGGTAATGAAGATGTTTGTTTTCTAAACAAACTACTTTAGAAATGAGGCCAATCTACTAAGTTGTGCATCTTTTTAGATTACATTAACAAGGAAAGTTTGAACTTGCTGCACTCAACCTTCTTTGTAGGAAAGCAACTGATTCCTAAAACGAATGAGCTTATTTCACACAGTACAATGTTCGGCAATGAAGATGTTTGTTTTCTCAACAAACTACTTTACAAATGAGGCGAATCTACTAACTTGGCCATCTTTTTAGATTACATTAACAAGGAAAGTTCGAACTTGCTGCACTCAACCATCTTCATAGAAATTAAACTGATTTCCTAGAACCGAATTACCTTATTTCACACAGTACAGTGTTTGGTACTGAAGATGTTTCTTTTCTAAAGAAACTACTTTAGAAATGAGGCCAATCTACTATGTTGTGCATCTTTTCAGATTACATTAACAAGGAAAGTTTGAAATAGCTGCACTCAACCCTCTTTGTAGGAAAGCAACTGAATTCTAGAACTAAATTAGCTTTTGTTCACACAGTACAATGTTCGCAATGAAGATGTTTGTTTTCTCAACAAACTACTTTACCAATGAGGCAAATCTACTAACTTGGACATCTTTTTAGAGCACATTAACAAGGAAAGTTTGAACTTGATAAACTCAACCATCTTCGTAGAAAGTAAAATGATTCCTAGAACCGAATTAGCACATTTCACACATTACTAAGTTTGGCAATTTAGGTTTGTTTTCTAAAGAAACTACTTTAGAAATGAGGCGAATCTACTAACTTGGACATCTTTTTAGATTACATTAACAAGGAAAGTTTGAACTTGCTAAACTCAACCATCTTCATAGAAAGGAAACTGATTCCTAGAACTGAGTTAACTTATTTCACACAGTACAGTGTTTGGTACTGAAGATGTTTGTTTTCTAAAGAAAAACTAATTTGAAATGAGGCGAATCCACTAACTTGTACATCTTGTTAGATTACACAAACAAGGAAAGATTGAACTTGCTGCACTCAACCATCTTCGTAGAAATTAAACTGATTCCTAGAACCGAATTCACTTATTTCAAACAGTACAGTGTTCGGGTACTGAAGATGTTTTTTTTCTAAAGAAACTACTTTAGAAATGAGGCCAATCTACTAAGTTGTGCATCTTTTTAGATTACATTAACAAGGAAAGTTTGAACTTGCTGCACTCAACCTTCTTTATAGGAAAGCAAGTGATTCCTAGAACCGAATGAGCTTATTTCACACAGTACAATGTTCGCAATAAAGATGTTATTTTTCTCAACAAACTACTTTACAAATGAGGCGAAACTACTAACTTGGCCATCTTTTTAGATTACATTAACAAGGAAAGTTTGAACTTGCTGCACTCAACCATCTTCGTAGAAATTAAACTGATTCCTAGAACCGAATTCACTTATTTCACACAGTACAGTGTTCGGTACTGAACATGTTTCTTTTCTAAAGAAACTACTTTAGAAATGAGGCCAATCTACTAAGTTGTGCATCCTTTTAGATTACACAAAAAAGGAAGGTTTGAACTGGCTGCACTCAACCTTCTTTGTAGGAAAGCAACTGAATTCTAGAACTAAATTAGCTTTTTTCACACAGTGCAACGAAATGAAGATTTTTTTCTTAACAAACGACTTTACCAATTAGGCAAATCTACTAACGTGGACATCCATTTAGATTACATTAAAAAGGAAAGATTGAACTTCCTAAACTCAACCATCTTCGTGGAAAGTAAACTGATTCCTAGAACCAAATTAGCTCATTTCACTCAGTACAAAGTTTGGCAATTTAGGTTTGTTTTCTAAAGAAACTACTTTAGAAATGAGGCCAATCTACTAAGTTGTGCATCTTTTGATTACATTAACAAGGAAAGTTTGAACTTGCTGCACTCAACCTTCTTTGTAGGAAAGCAAATGATTCCTAGAACCGAATGAGCTTATTTCACACAGTAAAATGTTCGGGAATAAAGATGTTAATTTTCTCAACAAACTATTTTACAAATGAGGTGACTCTGCTAACTTGGCCATCTTTTTAGATTACTTTAACAAGGAAAGTTTGAACTTGCTGCACTCAACCATCTTTGTAGATAGTAAACTGATTCCTAGAACCGAATTAGCTCATTTCACACAGTACAATGTTTGGCAATGAAGGTTTGTTTTCTAAAGAAATTACTTTAGAAATGAGGCGAATCAACTAACTTGTACATCTTGTTAGATTACAAAACGAGGAAAGTTTGAACTTGCTGCACTCAACCTTCTTTGTAGAAAAGCAAGTGATTCCTAGAACTAAATTAGCTTATTTCATACAGTACAATGTTTGGCAATGAAGATGTTTTTTTCTAAAGAAACTACTTTATAAATGAGGCGAATCTACTAACTTGGACATCTTTTTAGATTACATTAACAAGGAAAGTTTGAACTTGCTAAACTCAACCATCTTCGTAGAAAGGAAACTGATTCCTGGAACCGAATTAACTTATTTAACACAGTACAATGTTCAGTACTGAAGATGTTTGTTTTCTAAAGAAACTACTTTAGAAATGAGGCCAATCTACTAAGTTGTGCATGTTTTTATGATTACATTAACAAGGAATGTTTGAACTTGCTGCACTACACCTTCTTTGTAGGAAAGCAAGTGATTCCTAGAACCGAATGAGCTTAATTCACACAGTACAATGTTTGGCAATGAAGATGTTTGTTTTCTCAACAAACTACTTTACAAATGAGGTGGATCTACTAACCTGGCCATCGTTGCAGATTACATTAACAAGGAAAGTTTGAACTGGCTGCACTCAACCATCTTTGTAGAAATTAAACTGATTCCTAGAAGCGAATTAACTTATTTCACACAGTACAGTGTTCGGTACTAAAGATGTTTGTTTTCTAAAGAAACTACTTTAGAAATGATGCGAATCCACTACGTTGTGCATCTTTTAGATTACATTAACAAGGAAAGTTTGAACTTGCTGCACTCAACCGTCTTTGGAGGAAAGCAACTGATTCTAGAACCGAATTAGCTTTTTTCACACAGTACAATGTTCGGTAATGAAGATGTTTGTTTTCTCAACAAACTACTTTACAAATGAGGCAAATCTACTAACTTGGACATCTTTTTAGATTACATTAACAAGGAAAGTTTGAACTTGCTGCACTCAACCATTCTTTGTAGGAAAGCAACTGATTCCTAGAAACGAATGAGCTTATTTCACACAGGACAATGTTCGGCAATGAAGATGTTTGTTTTCTCAACAAACTACTTTACAAATGAGGCGAATCTTCTAACTTGGCCATCTTTTTAGATTACATTAACAAGGAAAGTTTGAACTTGCTGCACTCAACCTTCTTTGTATAAATTAAACTGATTCCTAGAAGAGAATTAACTTATTTCACACAGTACAGTGTTTGGTACTGAAGATGTTTCTTTTCTAAAGAAACTACTTTAGAAATGAGACCAATCTACTAAGTTGTGCATCTTTTTAGATTACATTAAAAGGAAAGTTTGAACTGGCTGCACTCAACCTTCTTTGTAGGAAAGCAACTGAATTCTAGAACTAAATTAGCTTTTTTCACACAGTACAATGTTCGGAAATGAAGATTTTTTTTCTTAACAAACGACTTTACCAATGAGGCAAATCTACTAACTTGGACATCCATTTAGAGCACATTAAAAGGAAAGATTGAACTTCCTAAACTCAACCATCTTCGTGGAAAGTAAACTGATTCCTAGAACCAAATTAGCTCATTTCACTCAGTACAAAGTTTGGCAATTTAGGTTTGTTTTCTAAAGAAACTACTTTAGAAATGAGGCCAATCTACTAAGTTGTGCATCTTTTGATTACATTAACAAGGAAAGTTTGAACTTGCTGCACTCAACCTTCTTTGTAGGAAAGCAAATGATTC
This sequence comes from Orientallactaga sibirica, assembly GCA_036365145.1. Lineage (NCBI taxonomy): Eukaryota > Metazoa > Chordata > Mammalia > Rodentia > Dipodidae > Orientallactaga > Orientallactaga sibirica. The sequence continues at coordinate 262,440 of JAEOAD010002186.1, forward strand.
CTAGAACCGAATGAGCTTATTTCACACAGTAAAATGTTCGGGAATAAAGATGTTAATTTTCTCAACAAACTATTTTACAAATGAGGTGACTCTGCTAACGTGGCCAGCTTTTTAGATTACTTTAACAAGGAAAGTTTGAACTTGCTGCACTCAACCATCTTCGTAGATAGTAAACTGATTCCTAGAACCGAATTAGCTCAATTCACACAGTACAATGTTTGGCAATGAAGGTTTGTTTTCTAAAGAAATTACTTTAGAAATGAGGCGAATCAACTAACTTGTACATCTTGTTAGATTACCAAAACGAGGAAAGTTTGAACTTGCTGCACTGAGCCTTCTTCGTAGAAATTAAAGTGATTCCTAGAAGCGAATTAACTTATTTCATACAGTACAATGTTTGGCAATGAAAGATTTTTTTCTAAAGAAACTACTTTATAAATGAGGCGAATCTACTAACTTGGACATCTTTTTAGATTACATTAACAAGGAAAGTTTGAACTTGCTAAACTCAACCATCTTCGTAGAAAGGAAACTGATTCCTGGAACCGAATTAACTTATTTAACACAGTACAATGTTCAGTACTGAAGATGTGTGTTTTCTAAAGAAACTACTTTAGAAATGCGGCCAATCTACTAAGTTGTGCATGTTTTTATGTTACATTAACAAGGAATGTTTGAACTTGCTGCACTACACCTTCTTTGTAGGAAAGCAAGTGATTCCTCGAACCGAATGAGCTTAATTCACACAGTACAATGTTTGGCAATGAAGATGTTTGTTTTCTCAACAAACTACTTTACAAATGAGGTGGATCTACTAACCTGGCCATCGTTGCAGATTACATTAACAAGGAAAGTTTGAACTGGCTGCACTCAACCATCTTTGTAGAAATTAAACTGATTCCTAGTTTAATTAACTTATTTCACACAGTACAGTGTACGGTACTAAAGATGTTTCTTTTCTAAAGAAATTACTTTAGAAATGATGCGAATCCACTACGTTGTGCATCTTTTGAGATTACATTAACAAGGAATGTTTGAACTTGCTGCACTCATCCGTCTTTGTGGGAAAGCAACTGAATTCTAGATCCGAATTAGCTTTTTTCACACAGTACAATGTTCGGTAATGAAGATGTTTGTTTTCTCAACAAACTACTTTACAAATGAGGCAAATCTACTAACTTGGACATCTTTTTAGATTACATTAACAAGGAAAGTTTGAACTTGCTGCACTCAACATTCTTTGTAGGAAAGCAACTGATTCCTAGAAACGAATGAGCTTATTTCACACAGGACAATGTACGGCAATGAAGATGTTTGTTTTCTCAACAAAGTACTTTACAAATGAGGCGAATCTTCTAACTTGGCCATCTTTTTAGATTACATTAACAAGGAAAGTTTGAACTTGCTGCACTCAACCTTCTTCGTATAAATTAAACTGATTCCTAGAAGAGAATTAACTTATTTCACACAGTACAGTGTTCGGTACTGAAGATGTTTCTTTTCTAAAGAAACTGCTTTAGAAATGAGACCAATCTACTAAGTTGTGCATCTTTTTAGATTACATTAACAAGGAAAGTTTGAACTGGCTGCACTCAACCTTCTTTGTAGGAAAGCAACTGAATTCTAGAACTAAATAAGCTTTCTTCACACAGTACAATGTTCGGCAATGACGATGTTTGTTTTCTCAACAAACTACTTTACCAATGAGGCAAATCTACTAACTTGGACATCTTTTTAGAGCACATTAACAAGAAAAGTTTGAACTTCCTAAACTCAACCATCTTCGTAGAAAGTAAACTGATTCCTAGAACTGAATTAGCTCATTTCACACAGTACAAAGTTTTTCAATTTAGGTTTGTTTTCTAAAGAAACTACTTTAGAAATGAGGCGAATCTACTAAATTGGCCATCTTTTTAGATTACATTAACAAGGAAAGTTTGAACTTGCTAAACTCAACCATCTTCGTAGAAAGGAAACTGATTCCTAGAACCGAATTAACTTGTTTCACACAGTACAGTGCTCAGTACTGAAGATGTTTGTTTTCTAAAGAAACCACTTTAGAAATGACGCGAATCCACTAAATTGTACATCTTGTTAGATTACACAAACGAGGAAAGTTTGAACTTCCTGCACTCAACCTTCTTCGTAGGAAAGCAAGTGATTCCTAGAACGGAACTAGCTCATTTCACATAGTATAGTGTTCGGTAATGAAGATGTTTGTTTTCTAAACAAACTACTTTAGAAATGAGGCCAATCTACTAAGTTGTGTATCTTTCTAGATTACATTAACAAGGAAAGTTTGAACTTGCTGTATTCAACCTTCTTTGTAGGAAAGCAACTGATTCCTAGAACCGAATGAGCTTATTTCACACAGTACAATGTTCGGCAATGAAGATGTTTGTTTCCTCAACAAAGTACTTTACAAATGATGCGAATCTTTTAACTTGGCCATCTCTTTAGATTACATTAACAAGGAAAGTTTGAACTTGCTAAACTCAACCATCTTCGTAGAAAGGAAACTGATTCCTAGAACCGATTTAACTTGTTTCACACAGTACAGTGCTCAGTACTGAAGATGTTTGTTTTGTAAAGAAACCACTTTAGAAATGGCGCGAATCCACTAAATTGTACATCTTTTTAGATTACACAAACTAGGAAAGTTTGAACTTGCTGCACTCAACCATCTTCATAGAAATTAAACTGATTCATAGAAGCGAATTACCTCATTTCACAACTACAGTGTTCGGTACTGAAGATGTTTCTTTTCTAAAGAAACTACTTTAGAAATGAGGCCAATCTACTATGTTGTGCAACTTTTCAGATTACATTAACAAGGAAAGTTTGAACTTGCTGCACTTAACCTTCTTTGTAGGAAAGCAAGTGCTTCCTAGAACCGAATGAGCTTATTTCCCACAGTACAATGTTCGGCAATAAAGATGTTAATTTTCTCAACAAACTACTTTACAAATGAGGCGAATCTACTACCTTGGCCATCTTTTTAGATTAAATTAACAAGGAAAGTTTGAACTTGTTGCACTCAACCATCTTCGTACTAATTAAACTGATTCCTGCAAGCGAATTCACTTATTTCACACAGTACAGTGTTCGGTACTGAAGATGTTTCTTTTCTAAAGAAACTACTTTAGAAATAAGGCGAATCCACTAACTTGTACATCTTGTTAGATTAGACAAACTGGGAAAGTTTGAACTTGCTGCACTCATCCTTCTTTGTAGTTAAGCAAGTTATTCCGAGAATCGAATTAGCTCATTTCACAGAGTACAGTGTTTGGTAATGAAGATGTTTGTTTTGTAAACAAACTACTTTAGAAATGAGGCCAATCTACTAAGTTGTGCATCTTTTTAGGGTTAATAATGCCCTTTTTTAGTTGGTCATGTGGGGGTAGAGATTCCCCCTTTTGTTTTTGTAATTGAGATTTGAGAGTTTGATGATATCTTTTCACGATTGCCTGGCCCCGCGGGTTATATGGGATGCCTGTGGTAAGTGAGATTTTCCAGGTTTGGAGGAAATCTATAAAAGTTTTGTTTACAAAGCAGGGACCATTATCGGTTTTGATTTGATCTGGTAATCCAAGGGTGGCAAAGCATTGAAGTATATGGCTAATAGTATGTTTAGTTTTTTTCCCAGCATGTGCTGATCCTGTGACCTCATGGGAGATAGACTTTATGGGTATAGACTTTTCTCCCCTCCTTAGGGGAGGGTAAACAACTAGGGAAGCTCCCAAGCGCCCCCCATCAGTGAATACGGTAAGAAAATCAGGGTTGGGTTTAGATAAAAAAAGTCTGGGGGGTCTCCATTCCAACCTAGAGAAGGAGCTCATCCATTTATAAGGACCATAGTGACAATCAATTATACCCAGAAACCCCTCAAGGGCAATAGCAACCCTGTTGTTATTTCTCTGAAGCCAAGTGAAGTCTGTTACCTTAAAGGGGGTGACAATGACATGAGGCTCCATGCCAAACAATCGGACAGAGGTGTCCCTGCCCTTTATAATGCAGTCTGTAATCTGGTTAGTTATAGAGTAAACTCTGGGGACTCCACCAAGGGAGAGGGGAATCCATTGGATGGGTTCTCCTTCCTGGGCCAACAGCGCAGTGCATAATGTTTCCCCAGAGAAAATACAGAGGGAGATAGGTAAGTTAGGATCAAACCTCTTTAGGACAGCAGCATCAATGGCCCGTTGTACCTTATGTAGAATTTGTTCATGACGAGGGGGCAAGGTTATCTGAGAGGAAAGAGTAAGACCCTTTAAGAGGTCAAATAAAGGGGACAGTTCCTCAGTAGTTATGGGTAGCCAGGGCCTCATCCAATTAATTTCTCCCAGCACCTTTTGGAGTTGAGGCAAAGTATAGAATTTTTTAATATGGTGTTGGGGTTTGACAGGAGAGACAGTATTAAGGAATAACCTGGAGCCCAAAATCTTGAAGGGAGAGGCAGTTTGAATCTTTTTTGGAGACACCTGTAAAATGGCAAGGCATCTTGGAGATCAGATGGGTTGGAATGACCTAAAATAATAATAAAACATTAGGATGGTTAATCAAGGAAGAAAAGATATGAGACATGTATTGTTAAGGTTAATCCAGGGCTGACAGCTAGCAGTTTTTTATGATGTTGAAACTTATAGATCTAGGGGAAGTTCCATACTGGCAGACGTTGGCCTGTCTTTGTAGAGCCATGAAAGAGAGAAAAAGAAATTAATTAGATATATAGTACATATAGTAAAATTATTGTAGTTAAGTCACAGTAAGCTTTAGGAATTTTTGTTAGGCACATTTTGTATATTTTTATAATGGAATTTTAAACCATTATTACACCTTAAAATTGGCCCCAGTGACATTGTCTTTAGTAAGGTGATTGTAGATGTAAACTATAAGTTAATAAAATATTGAATATATTGGGGGACATATATTTAAATTATTACATTTTGTCCCTGGCTTTTAATAGATTTATAATAACAGTAACAATAATACTTGGTATAAGGCATAGTAAGGAGAGAGAAAACAATTTAAATTTAACCACCATTAGCCATCATTAAATTTTTGTAGTAACCAGAGACTGATAGTCTTTAGGTTTTTTTAATTTTGTCCCTCCAGTTGGGCAGAGTTGTCAGGGAAAACTTTAATCCCAGGCTAACATTGTATTACCAATTGAGTTAGTTGGGCTTAGTCTTATATTTTATGAATTGAGTTAGGCGGGCAGAGAGAGACAGAGAGAGAAAAAATGGGCGTGCCAAGCCTCTAGCCACTGTTTACATGGGTACTGGAGAATTGAGCCTCGAATCAGGGTCCTTAGGCTCTACAGGCAAATGTTTAACAATTAAGCCATCTCTTTATCTTTATGTTAATGGGAAGGCAGCAAAGGGTGGGACAATGGTGTGTAGGATATAGCCATATAGACTTGAAAAATAGGATTTTTTACCTCTAGCAGGGCAATATGAATGTCTCCAGCTGTTTTTTTAATTTTTAAAAGTAAATACTTTGGGCCCCGTGGGACACTTAGTTAAGAGCATAGAGGGAGCATCTAGAGGCAAAAGGGGCGGAGACGGCAGCGGCTCGCCTCATGGCCTCATGGCGGACCGCCCGCCCGTTCCTAAGATATTTTTAAAGCAAGTTAGGAGTCCGCCCATCTGCCTCTTTGTTGTTTGGTTGGCCTTTTTTTTTTTTTTGACAAAAGTGACCAAAAGTGACATCTAGAGGTGCGGGCAAGGTGCAGCCAGTGAGGCTCGGCGCAGTGCTTGGGCCCGGGCTGGAGCCGCTGCTTAGGACCATCCCACTCGGTCGGCCCGCTTCCCTCAGGGATGTCGGCGGAGCCTGGCTGTTGTCCCTCTGCTCAAAGCGCAAGTTTTGTTTTGTGGACCAGTGACTTGTGTTTACGCCTGCGAGAAAGTTAACCTCGGTTTGTATTTGATCACAGTTTACATTCATAGAAAGCTACATGGAGGAGCTGTCCTCCATCAGGGGTTTGAGCACATTTGCCTTAGGCAGTAGTTAGGGGCTGAAAAGAGCTGAAAAGATAGCTGCCGGGTGGCGGCTTGGGTGGCGGCCTTGGGAGAAAGGAGATTTTAAAAGTTAGTTTTAGTTTTTCTTACAGTTTTTAAGGGCAAAAATGAACTTTTCCCTGGAAGAGCCTTTAAGGTTGGCAATTAAGGCAAGGAGGACTGAATTAATCCATGGGCCTAAAAAAAAAGTTTTGTCCCAAGAGCCACACTGTAGGAGGAGTAGGGCAATAGTAATATATATGAGTACAACATAAGCATAAAGTCCCAAAAAATAGCTAATCATGTTGTAGAATTTTTCTAAGATGGCACCCCACTCCAATGAGGGGGCAGGACATTTTGAGAGTTCTCCAGGTTTGCCCATGTGGTGAGCCTCCTCTAGGTTTGTCCACGTGGTGAGTTTTTTTTTTAGGTCTACCCACGTGGTGAGTTTCTTTTTTAGGTTTGTCCACGTGGTGAGTCTCTACCCACGTGGTGAGTTTTGTTTTTAGGTCTGCCCACGTGGTGCTTCTAAGATGGCGCCCCCATTCAAATGGGGCAGGACAAAAATGGCGGCACCGCAGAAGCGGTCTGTTGGAAACCCAAAAATGAGAGGAAAGAGAAAAGAACAAGAGATGTTGAAGTTTGGGACGGAGTCTTTATTTAAATGAGGAGGCAAAACATTTAAAGTCTCCTCTAGGTCTGTCCACGTGGTGTGTCCGCCATGAATGTACCCGTTTAGAAATGGCAGGCAAACCGGAAATGGAAGGAAAGAGAAAGGAAGTTGAAGTAAGCACAGATTATAGAAGTAAAGGTTAGAATATTAAATATGAAGATTACCTCATAACTTATGATGATACACCCGTCAGCAGTCCGATTAGTTCGTCAGCTTAATTTTGAATTTTTTCCTTCATCACGCGTCGGCAGTCCGTAGTCCGTTTTGAATCTTCATACGTCCTCACATGGGGCAGTGGTTGTTGTGCCCCACGTTGGGCGCCAAAATGCCGGGCTTTTTTCCCTCACCACTGGCAGGTAGAGCAAAAGAGAGAGAGCTGGGCCAGCCGTTTCTCTTGAGGCTGAGCGAGAAGGCGGGTGTCGGCGACTCAAACCCCTCCCCACTAAAACACCGGGAGAAAAACCACATTGGGTCGCGGAGATACGTCTAAAGGCAAAACTTGTCGTTTATTGTCAGGGAGAGATATTTATGTGCTTTGAGGAAGGGGCGGGAAGAGGGGATGAGAGAAAGGTATAAGGGCCAATATACTTTGAGGAAGGGGGTGGGAAGAGGGGACGAGAGAAAGGTATAAGGGCCAATATATTTTGAGGAAGGGGGTGGGAAGAGGGGATGAGAGAAAGGTGTAAGGGCCAACAATATTTCATCACGTCAGCAGCAGCTGGGTGGAGGCAGTTTCAGCTTAGGTGCTGAGTCAAGGGCAGGTACTCAGGCTCGACTAGGCCTTACCGGGAGTAGGCCAAGATTGGATGGGCTAACCACTTGGCTTCACACCAGGCAGGGCCCAACAACATTAACAAGGAAAGTTTGAACTTGCTAAACTCAACCATCTTCGTAGAAAGGAAACTGATTCCTAGAACCGAATTAACTTATTTCACACAGTACAGTGTTCGGTACTGAAGATGTTTCTTTTCTAAAGAAATTACTCTAGAAATGAGGCTAATCTACTAAGTTGTGCATCGTTTTAGATTTCATTAACAAGGAAAGTTTGAACTTGCTGCACTCAACCATCTTCATAGAAATTAAACTGATTCCTAGAAGGGAATTAACTCATTTCACACAGTACAGTGTTCGGTACTGAAGATGTTTCTTTTCTCAAGAAACTACTTTAGAAATGAGGCCGATCTACTAAATTGTGCATATTTTTAGATTACATTAACAAGGAAAGTTTGAACTTGCTGCACTCAACCTTCTTCGTAGAAATTAAACTGATTCCTAGAAGCGAATTAAGTTATTTCACACAGTACAGTGTTCGGTACTGAAGATGTTTCTTTTCTAAAGAAACTACTTTAGAAAAGGGGCCAATCTAGTAAGTTGTGCATCTTTTTAGATTACATTAACAAGGTAAGTTTGAACTTGCTGCACTCAACCTTCTTTGTAGTAAAGCAAGTGATTCCTAAAACCGAGTGAGCAAATTTCACACAGTACAATGTTCGGCAATAAAGATGTTAATTTTCTCAACAAACTCTTTTACAAATGAGGTGACCCTGCTAACTTGGCCATCTTTTTAGATTACATTAACAAGGAAAGTTTGAACTTGCTGCACTCAACCATCTTCGTAGAAAGGAAACTGATTCCTAGAACCGAATTAACTTATTTCACACAGTACAGTGTTCAGTACTGAAGATGTTTGTTTTCTAAAGAAACCACTTTAGAAATGAGGCGAATCCACTAACTTGTACATCTTGTTAGATTACACAAACGAGGAAAGTTTGTACTTGCTGCACTCATCCTCCTTCGTAGGAAAGCAAGTGATTCCTAGAACCGAACTAGCTCATTTCACATAGTATAGTGTTCGGTAATGAAGATGTTTGTTTTCTAAACAAACTACTTTAGAAACGAGGCCAATCTACTAAGTTGTGCATCTTTGTAGATTACATTAACAAGGGAAGTTTGAACTTGCTGCACTCAACCATCTTCTAAGAAATTAAACTGATTCCTAGAACCGATTTACCTTTTTTCACACAGTACAGTGTTCAGTACTGAAGATGTTTCTTTTCTAAAGAAACTACGTTAGAAATGAGGGGAATGCACTAACTTGTACGTCTTGTTAGATTACACAAACTAGGAAAGTTTGAACTTGCTGCACTTAACCTTCTTCGTAGGAAAGCAAGTGATTCCTAGAACCAAACTAGCTCATTTCACATAGTATAGTGTTCGGTAATGAAGATGTTTGTTTTGTAAACAAACTAATTTAGAAATGAGACCAATGTACTAAGTTGTGCATCTTTTTAGATTACATTAACAAGGAAAGTTTGAAATTGCTGCACTCAACCTTCTTTGTAGGAAAGCAACTGATTCCCAGAACCGAATGAGCTTATTTCACACAGTACAATGTTGGGCAATGAAGATGTTTGTTTTCTCAACAAAGTACTTTACAAATCAGGCGAATCTTCTAACTTGGCCTTCTTTTTAGATTACATTAACAAGGAAAGTTTGAACTTCCTGCACTCAACCTTCTTCGTGGAAATTAAACGGATTCCTAGAAGCGAATTCACTTATTTCACACAGTACAGTGCTCGGTACTGTAGATGTTTCTTTTCTAAAGAAACAACTTTAGAAATGAGGTCAATCTACTAAGTTGTGCATCTTTTTAGATTATATTAACAAGGAAAGTTTGAACTCTCCACACTCAACCATCTTTTTAGGAAAGCAAGTGATTCCTAGACCGAATGAGCTTATTTCACACAGTACAATGTTCGGCAATAAAGATGTTAATTTTCTCAACAAACTACTTTACAAATGAGGTGACTCTGCTAACTTGGCCATCTTTTTAGATTACATTAACAAGGAAAGTTTGAACTTGGTGCACGCAACCATCTTCGTAGAAAGGAAACTGATTCCTAGAACCGAATTAACTTATTTCACACAGTACAGTGTTCAGTACTGAAGGTGTTTGCTTTATAAGGAAACCACTTTAGAAACGACGCAAATCCACTAACTTGTAAATCGTGTTAGATTACACAAACTAGGCAAGTTTGAACTTGCTCCACTCAACCTTCTTCGTAGGAAAGCAAGTGATTCCTAGAACCGACCTAGCGCATTTCACATAATATAGTGTTTGGTAATGAAGATGTTTGTTCTGTAAACAAACTACTTTAGAAATGAGGCCAATCTACTATGTTGTGTAACTTTTCAGAATACATTAACAAGGAAAGTTTGAACTTGCTGCACTCAACCTTCTTTGTAGTAAAGCAACTGCTTCCTAGAACCGAATGAGCTTATTTCACACAGTACAATGTTTCGCAATAAAGATGTTTGTTTTCTCAACAAACTACTTTACAAATGAGGCGAATCTACTAACTTGGCCATCTTTTTAGATTATATTAACAAGGAAAGTTTGAACTTGCTGCACTCAACCATCTTTGTAGAAATTAAACTGATTCCTAGATGCGAATTCACTTATTTCACATAGTACACTGTTCGGTACTGAAGTTGTTTCTTTTCTAAAGAAACTCCTTTAGAAATAAGGTGAATCCACTAACTTGTACATCTTGTTAGATTACACAAACTAGAAAAGTTTGAACTTGCTGCACTCAACCTTCTTCGTAGGAAAGCAAGTGATTCCTAGAACGGAACTAGCTTATTTCACATAGCACTGTGTTCGGTAATGAAGCTGTTTGTTTTCTAAACAAACTGCTTTAGAAACGGGGCCAATCTACTAAGTTGTGCATCTTTTTAGATTACATTAACAAGGAAAGTTTGAACTTGCTGCACTCAAACATCTTCGTAGAAAGGAAACTGATTCCTAGAACCGAATTAACTTATTTAACACAGTACAGTGTTCAGTACTGAAGATGTTTGTTTTCTAAAGTAAGCACTTTAGAAACGACACGAATGCACTAACTTGTACATCTTGTTAGATTACACAAACGAGGAAAGTTTGAACTTGCTGCACTCATCCTTCTTCGTAGGAAAGCAAGTGATTCCTGGACCCGAACTAGCTCATTTCACATAGTAGAGTGTTCGGTAATGAAGATGTTTGTTTTGTAAACAAACTACTTTAGAAATGAGGCAAATCTACTGAGTTGTGCATCTTTTCAGATTACATTAACAAGGAAAGTTTGAACTTGCTGCACTCAACCTTCTTTGAAGGAAAGCAACTGATTCCTAGAACCGAATGAGCTTATTTCACACAGTACAATGTTTGGCAATGAAGATGTTTGTTTTCTCAACAAACTACTTTGCAAATGTGGCGAATCTACTAACTTGGCCATCTTTTTAGATTACATTAACAAGGAAAGTTTGAACTTGCTGCAATCAACCATCTTCGTAGAAATTAAACTGATTCCTAGAAGCGAATTCACTTAGTTCACACAGTAGAGGTTTCGGTACTGAAGATGTTTCTTTTCTAAAGAAATGAGACGAATCCACTAACTTGTACATCTTGTTAGATTACACAAACGAGGAAAGTTTGAACTTGCTGCACTCATCCTTCTTCGTAGGAAAGCAAGTGATTCCTGGACCCGAACTAGCTCATTTCACATAGTAGAGTGTTTGGTAATGAAGATGTTTGTTTTCTAAACAAACTACTTTAGAAATGAGTCCAATCTACTAAGTTTTGCATGTTTTTAGATTACATTAACAAGGAAAGTTTGAACTTGTTGCAATCACCCGGCTTTGTAGGAAAGCAACTGATTCCTGGAACAGAATGAGCTTATTTCACACAGTACAGTGTTCGGCAATGAAGATGTTTGTTTTCCAAACAAAGTACTTTACAAATGAGGCGAATCTTCTAACTTGGCCATCTTTTTAGATTACATTAACAGGGAAAGTTTGAACTTGCTGCAATCCACCTTCTTCGTAGAAATTAAACTGATTCCTAGAAGCGAATTAACTTATTTCACACTGTACAGTGTTCGGTACTGAAGATGTTTCTTTTCTAAATAAACTACTTTAGAAATGAGGCCAATCTTCTAAGTTGTGCATCTTTTTAGATTACATTACCAAGGAAAGTTTGAACTTGCTGCACTCAAACTTCTTTGTAGGAAAGCAAGTGATTCCTAGAACCGAATGAGCTTATTTCACACAGTACAATGTTCGGCAATAAAGATGTTAATTTTCTCAACAAAATATTTTACAAATGAGGTGACTCTGCTAACTTGGCCATCTTTTTAGATTACATTAACAAGGAAAGTTTAAACTTCCTGCACTCAATCTTCTTCGTAGGAAAGCAAGTGATTCCTAGAACTGAACTAGCTCATTTCACATAGTATACTGTTCTGTAATGAAGATGTTTGTTTTGTAAACAAACTACTTTAGAAATGAGGCCAGCCTACTAAGTTTTGCATCTTTTTAGATTACATTATCAAGGAAAGTTTGAACTTGCTGCACTCAACCATCTTCGTAGAAATTAAACTGATTCCTAGAACCGAATTAACTTATTTAACAGAGTAAAGTGTTCGGTACTGATGATGATTCTTTTCTAAAGAAACTACTTTAGAAATGAGGCCAATCTACTACGTTGTGAATCTTTGTAGATTACATTAACAAGGAAAGTTTGAACTGGCTGCACTCAACCTTCTTTGTAGGAAAGCAACTGAAGTGTAGAACTAAATTAGCTTTTTTCACACAGTACAATGTTCAGCAATGAAGATTTTTGTTTTCTCAAAAAACTACTTTACCAATGAGGCAAATTTACTAACTTGGACATCTTTTTAGAGCACATTAACAAGGAAAGTTTGAACTTGCTAAAGTCAAACATCTTCGTAGAAAGTAAACTGATTCCTAGAACTGAATTAGCTGATTTCACACAGTACAAAGTTTGGCAAATTAGGTTTGTTTTCTAAAGAAACTACTTTTGAAATGAGGCGAATCTACTAACTTGGACATCTTTTTAGATTACATTAACAAGGAAAGTTTGAACTTGCTGCACTCAACCTTCTTCGTAGAAAGGAAACTGATTCCTAGAACCGAATTAACTTTTTTCACACAGTACAGTGTTCACTACTGAAGATGTTTCTTTTCTAAAGAATCCACTTTGGAAACGATGCAAATACACTAACTTGTACATCTTGTTATATTACACAAACGAGGAAAGTTTGAATTTGCTGCACTCATCCTTCTTCGTAGGAAAGCAAGTGATTCCTAGAACCGACTAGCTCATTTCACGTAGTATAGTCTTCGGTAATGAAGGTGTTTGTTTTGTAAACAAACTACTTTAGAAATGAGGCCAATATACTAAGTTGTGCATCTTTTTAGATTACAATAACAAGGAAAGTTTGAACTTGCTGCACTCAACTTTCTTCGTAGAAATTAAACTGATTCCTAGAAGCAAATTCACTTATTTCACACTGTACAGTGTTCGGTACTGAAGTTGTTTCTTTTCTAAAGACACTACTTGAGAAATGAGGCCAATCTACTAAGTTGTGCATCTTTTTAGATTACATTAACTAGGAAAGTTTGAACTTGCTGCACTCAACCTTCTTTGTAGGAAAGCAACTGATTCCTAGAACTGAATGAGCTTATTTCACACAGTACAATGTTCGGCAATAAAGATGTTAATTTTCTCAACAAACTACCTTACAAATGAGGTGAATCTGCTAAGTTGGCCATCTTTTTAGATTACATTAACAAGGAAAGTTTGAACTTGCTGCACTCAACCATCTTCGTAGAAAGGAAACTGATTCCTAAAACCGAATTAACTTATTTCACACAGTCCAGTGCTCAGTACTGAAGATGTTTGTTTTCTAAAGAAACCACTTTAGAAACGACTTGAAACCACTATCTTGTATATCTTGTTAGATTACACGAACTAGGAAAGTTTGAACTAGCTGCACTCAACCTTTTTCGTAGGAAAGCAAGTGATTCCTAGATTCGAACTAGCTCATTTCTCATAGTACAGTATTCGATAATGAAGATGTTTGTTTTCTAAAGAAACTACTTTAGAAATGAGGCCAATCTACTAAGTTGTGCATATTTTCAGATTACATTAACAAGGGAAGTTTGAACTTGCTGCACTCAACCTTCTTTGTAGGAAAGCAACTGATTCCTAGAACCGAATGAGCTTATTTCACACAGTACAATGTTCGGCAATAAAGATGTTAATTTTCTCAACAAACTATATTACAAATGAGGTGACTCTGCTAACGTGGCCAGCTTTTTAGATTACATTAACAAAGAAAGTTTGAACTTGCTGCACTCAACCATCTTCGTAGAAAGGAAACTGATTCCTAGAAAAGAATTAACCTATTTCACACAGTACAGTGCTCAGTACTGAAGACGTTTGTTTTCTAAAGAAACCACATTAGAAACGACGCGACTCCAGTAACTGGTACATCTTGTTAGATTACAAAAACGAGGAAAGTTTGAACTTGCTGCACTCAACCTTCTTCGTACGAAAGCCAGTGATTGCTAGAACCGAACTAGCTCATTTCACATAATATAGTGTTCGGTAATGAAGATGTTTGTTTTGTAAACAAACTACTTTAGAAATGAGGCCAATCTACTACATTGTGCATCTTTTTAGATTACATTAAGAAGGAAAGTTTGAACTGGCTGCACTCAACCATCTTCGTAGAAAGGAAACTGATTCCTAGAACCAAATTACTAATTTAACACAGTACAGTGTTCAGTACTGAAGATGTTTGTTTTCTAAAGAAGCCACTTTAGAAACGATGCGAATCCACTAACTTGTACATCTTGTTAGATTACACAAACGAGAAACTTTGAACTTGCTGCACTCATCCTTCTTCGTAGGAAAGCAAGTGATTCCTGTAACCGAACTAGCTCATTTCACATAGTATAGTGTTCGGTAATGAAGATGTTTGTTTTGTAAACAAACTACTTTAGAAATGAGGAAAATCTACTAACTTGTGCATCTTTTCAGATTACATTAACAAGGAATGTTTGAACTTGCTGCACTCAACCTTCTTTGAAGGAAAGCAACTGATTCCTAGAACCGAATGAGCTTATTTCACACAGTACAATGTTTGGCAATGAAGATGTTTGTTTTCTCAACAAACTACTTTACAAATGTGGCGAATCTACTAACTTGGCCATCTTTTTAGATTACATTAACAAGGAAAGTTTGTACTTGCTGCAATCAACCATCTTCGTAGAAATTTAACTGATTCCTAGAAGCGAATTCACTTAGTTCACACAGTAGAGGTTTCGGTACTGAAGATGTTTCTTTTCTAAAGAAACTACTTTAGAAATGAGACGAATCCACTAACTTGTACATCTTGTTAGATTACACAAACTAGGAAAGTTTGAACTTGCTGCACTCAACCTTCTTCGTAGGAAAGCAAGTGATTCCTAGAACGGAACTAGCTTATTTCACATAGCACAGTGTTCGGTAATGAAGATGTTTGTTTTGTAAACAGACTACTTTAGAAATGAGGCCAATCTACTAAGTTGTGCATGTTTTTAGATTACATTAACAAGGAAAGTTTGAACTTGTTGCAGTCACCCTGCTTTGTAGGAAAGCAACTGATTCCTAGAACAGAATGAGCTTATTTCACACAGTACAGTGTTCGGTAATGAAGATGTTTGTTTTCCAAACAAAGTGCTTTACAAATGAGGCGAAAATTCTAACTTGGCCATCTTTTTAGATTACATTAACAAGGAAAGTTTGAACTTGCTGCACTCCACCTTCTTCGTAGAAATTAAACTGATTCCTAGAAGCGAATTAACTTATTTCACACTGTACAGTGTTCGGTACTGAAGATGTTTCTTTTCTAAAGATATTACTTTAGAAATGAGGCCAATCTACTAAGTTGTGCATCTTTTTAGATTACATTAGCAAGGAAAGTTTGAACTTGCTGCACTCAACCTTCTTTGTAGGAAAGCAAGTGATTCCTAGAATGGAATGAGCTTATTTCACACAGTACAATTTTCGGCAATAAAGATGTTAATTTTCTCAACAAACTATTTTACAAATGAGGTGATTCTGCTAACTTGGCCATCTTTTTAGATTACATTAACAAGGAAAGTTTAAACTTGCTGCACTCAACCTTCTTCGTAGGAAAGCAACTGATTCCTAGAACTGAACTAGCTCATTTCACATAGTATACTGTTCTGTAATGAAGATGTTTGTTTTGTAAACAAACTACTTTAGAAATGAGGCCAATCTACTATGTTGTGCATCTTTTTAGATTACATTAACAAGGAAAGTTTGAACTTGCTGCACTCAACCATATTCGTAGAAATTAAACCGATTCCTAGAACCGAATTGCCTTAATTCAAACAGTACAGTGTTCGGTACTGAAGATGTTTCTTTTCTCAGAAACTACTTTAGAAATGAGGCGAATGTACTAACTTGTACATCTTGTTAGATTACACAAACTAGGAAAGTTTGAACTTGCTGCAATCAACCTTCTTCGTAGGAAAGCAAGTTATTCCTAGAACGGAACTAGCTCATTTCACATAGTATAGTGTTCCGTAATGTAGGTGTTTGTTTTCTAAACAAACTACTTTAGAAATGAGGCCAATGTACTAAGTTGTGCATCATTTTAGATTACGTTAACAAGGAAAGTTTGAACTTGTTGCACTCAACCTTCTTTGTAGGAAAGCAAGTGATTCCTACAACTGAATGAGCTTATTTCACACAGTACAATGTTCGGCAATAAAGATGTTAATTTTCTCAACAAACTACTTTACAAATGAGGAGACTCTGCTAGCTTAGCCATCTTTTTAGATTACATTAGAAGGAAAGTTTGAACGTGCTGCACTCAACCATCTTCGTAGAAAGGAAACTGATTCCTAGAACCGAATTAACTTATTTCACACAGTATAGTGTTTGGTACTGAAGATGTTTGTTTTCTAAAGAAACTAATTTAGAAATGACACGAAACCACTAACTTGTACATCTTGTTAGATTACACAAACTAGGAAAGTTTGAACTTGCTGCACTCAACCTTCTTCGTAGGAAAGCAACTGATTCCTAGAAACGAATGAGCTTATTTAATACAGTACAATGTTCGGCAATGAATATGTTTGTTTTCTCAACAAAGTACTTTACAAATGAGGCGAATCTTCTAACTTGGCTATCTTTTTAGATTACATTAACAAGGAAAGTTTGAACTTGCTGCACTCAACCATCTTCGTAGAAAGGAAACTGATTCCTCGAACCGAATTAACTTATTTCACACAGTACATTGTTAGGTACTGAGTATGTTTGTTTTCTAAAGAAACTAATTTAGAAATGACGTGAATCCACTAACTTGTACATCTTGTTAGATTACACAAACTAGGAACTTTGAACTTGCTGCACTCAACCATCTTCGTAGAAATTAAACTGATTCCTAGAAGCAAATTAACTCATTTCACACAGTACAGAGTTCGGTAGAGAAGATGTTTCTTTTCTAAAGAAACTACTTTAGAAATGAGGCCAATCTACTAAGTTGTGAATCTTTTTAGATTACATTAACAAGGAAAGTTTGAACTTGCTGCACTCAACCTGATTTGTAGGAAAGCAACTGTTTCCTAGAACCGAATGAGCTTATTTCACACAGTACAATGTTAGGCAATAAAGATGTTAATTTTCTCAACAAACTACCTTACAAATGAGGTGAATCTGCTATCTTGGCCATCTTTTTAGATTACATTAAGAAGGAAAGTTTGAACTTGCTTCACTCAACCATCTTCGTAGAAACGACATTGATTCGTAGAACCGAATTAACTTATTTCACACAGTACAGTGCTCTGTACTGAAGATGTTTGTTTTCTAAAGAAACCAATTTAGAAACGACTTGAAACCACTGACTAGTACATCTTGTTAGATTACACAAACTAGGAAAGTTTGAACTTGCTGCACTCAACATTGTTTGTAGGAAAGCAAGTGATTCCGAAAATCGAACTAGCTCATTTCACATAGTACAGTGTTCGGTAATGAAGATGTTTGTTTGCTTAACAAACTACTTTAGAAATGAGGCCAATCTACTAAGTTGTGCATCTTTTCAGATTACATTAACAAGGAAATTTTGAACTTGCTGCACTCAACCTTCTTTATAGGAAAGCAACTGATTCTTAGAACCTAATGAGCTTATATCACACAGTACAATGGTTGGCAATGAAAATGTTTGTTTTCTCAACAAACTACAGATGAGGTGAATCTACTAACTTGGCCATCTTTGTCGATTACATTAACAAGGAAAGTTTGTTTTTGCTGCACTCAACCTTCTTCATAGAAATTAAACTGATTCCTAGAAGTGAATTCACTTATTTCACCCAGTACAGTGTTCGGTACTAAAGATGTTTCTTTTCTAAAGAAACTACTTTAGAAATGAGGCGAATCCACTAACTTGTACATCTTGTTAGATTACACAAACTAGGAAAGTTCGAACTTGCTGCACTCAACCTTCTTCATAGGAAAGCAAGTGATTCCTAGAATGGAACTAGCTTATTTCACATAGTACAGTGTTCGGAAATGAAGATGTTTGTTTTCTAAACAAACTACTTTAGAAATGAGGCCAATCTACTAAGTTGTGCATCTTTTTAGATTACATTAACAAGGAAAGTTTGAACTTGCTGCACTCAACTTTCTTTGTAGGAAAGCAACTGATTCCTAGAACCGAATGAGCTTATTTCACACAGTACAATGTTTGGCAATGAAGATGTTTGTTTTCTCAACAAACTACTTTACAAATGAGGCGAATCTACTTACTTGGCCATCTTTTTAGATTACATTAACAAGGAAAGTTTGAACTTGCTGCACTCAACCGTCTTCGTAGAAATTAAACTGATTCCTAGAACTGAATTACCTTATTTCACACAGTACAGTGTTTGGTACTGAAGATGTTTCTTTTCTAAAGAAACTACTGTAGAAATGAGGCGATTCCACTAACTTGTACATCTTTTTATATTACACAAACTAGGAAAGTTTGAACTTGCTGCACTCAACCTTCCTCGTAGGAAAGCAAGTGATTCCTAGAAAAGAACTAGATTATTTCACATAGTACAGTGTTCAGTAGTGAAGATGTTTGTTTTCTAAACAAACTACTTTAGAAATGAAGCCAATCTACTAAGTTGTGCATCTTTTTAGATTACATTAACAAGGAAAGTTTGAACTTGCTGCACTCAACCTTCTTTGTAGGAAAGCAACTGATTCCTAGAACCGAATGAGCTTATTTCACTCAGTATAAAGTTCGGCAATGAAGATGTTTGTTTTATCAACAAAGTACTTTACAAATGAGGCGAATCTTCTAATTTGGCCATCTTTTTAGATTATATTCACAAGGAAAGTTTGAACTTGCTGCACTCAACCTTCTTTGTAGAAATTAAACTGATTCTTCGAAGCGAATTAACTTATTTCACACAGTACAGTGTTCGGTACTGAAGATGTTTCTTTTCTAAAGAAACTACTTTAGAAATGACGCCAATCTACTACGTTGTGCATCTTTTTAGATTACATTAACAAGGAAAGTTTGAACTGGCTGCACTCAACCTTCATTGTAGGAAAGCAACTGATTTCTAGAAATAAATTAGCTTTTTTCACACAGTACAATGTTCGGAAATGAAGATGTTTGTTTTCTCCACAAACTACTTTACCAATGAGGCAAATCTACTAAATTGGACATCTTTTTAGAGCACAGCAACAAGGAAAGTTTGAACTTGCTAAACTCAACCATCTTTGTAGAAATCAAACTGATTCCTAGAAGCCGAATTAACTCATTTGACACAGTACAGTGTTGGTAGTGAAGATGTTTCTTTTCTAAAGAAACTACTTTAGACCTGAGGCCAATCTATTAAGTTGTGCGTCTTTTTAGATTTACATTAACAAGGAGAGTTTGATCTTGCTGCACTCAACCTTCTTTGTAGGAAAGCAAGTGATTCCTAGAACCGAATGAGGTTATTTACCACAGTACAATGTTCGGCAATAAAGATGTTAGTTTTCTCAACAAACTACATTACAAATGAGGTGAATCTGCTAACTTGGCCATCTTTTTAGATTACATTAACAAGGAAAGTTTGAACTTGCTGCACTCAACCATCTTCGTAGAAAGAAAACTGATTCCTAGAACCGAATTAACTTATTTCACACAGTACAGTGCTCAGTACTGAAGATGTTTGTTTTCTAAAGAAACCACTTTAGAAACGACTCAGAAACCACTAACTTGTACATCTTGTTAGTTTACACAATTATGGAAAGTTTGAACTTGCTGCACTCAACCTTCTTCGTAGGAAAGCATGTGATTCCTAGAATCGAACCAGCTCATTTCAAATAGTACAGTATTCGGTAATGAAGATGTTTGTTTTCTAAACAAACTGCTTTAGAAATGAGACCAATCTACTGAGTTGTGCATCTTTTCAGATTACATTAACAAGGAGAGTTTGATCTTGCTGCACTCAACCTTCTTTGTAGGAAAGCAAGTGATTCCTAGAACCGAATGAGGTTATTTACCACAGTACAATGTTCGTCAATAAAGATGTTAGTTTTCTCAACAAACTACATTACAAATGAGGTGAATCTGCTAACTTGGCCATCTTTTTAGATTACATTAACAAGGAAAGTTTGAACTTGCTGCACTCAACCATCTTCGTAGAAAGAAAACTGATTCCTAGAACCGAATTAACTTATTTCACACAGTACAGTGCTCAGTACTGAAGATGTTTGTTTTCTAAAGAAACCACTTTAGAAACGACTCGAAACCACTAACTTGTACATCTTGTTAGTTTACACAATTATGGAAAGTTTGAACTTGCTGCACTCAACCTTCTTTGTAGGAAAGCATGTGATTCCTAGAATCGAACCAGCTCATTTCACATAGTACAGTATTCGGTAATGAAGATGTTTGTTTTCTAAACAAACTACTTTAGAAATGAGACCAATCTACTAAGTTGTGCATCTTTTTAGATTACATTAACAAGGAAAGTTTGAACTTGCTGCACTCAGCTTTCTTTGTAGGAAAGCAACTGATTCCTAGAACCGAATGAGCTTATTTCACACAGTACAATGTTTGGCAATAAAGATGTTAGTTTTCTCAACAAACTACATTACAAATGAGGTGAATCTGCTAACTTGGCCATCTTTTTAGATTACATTAACAAGGAAAGTTTGAACTTGCTGCACTCAACCATCTTCGTAGAAATTAAACTGATTCCTAGAACCGAATTACCTTATGTCACACAGTACAGAGTTCGGTACTGAAGATGTTCCTTTTCTAAAGAAACTACTTTAGAAATGAGGCAAATGCACTAAGTTGTACATCTTGTTAGATTACACAAACTAGGAACGTTTGAACTTGCTGTACTCAACCTTCTTCGTATGAAAGCAAGTGATTCCTAGAATGTAACTAGCCTATTTCACATACTACAGAGTTCAGTAATGAAGATGTTTGTTTTGTAAACAAACAACTTTAGAAAATGAGCCAATCTACTAACTAGTGCATCTTTTTAGATTACATTAACAAGGAAAGTTTGAACTTGCTGCACTCAACTTTCTTGGTAGGAACGCAACTGATTCCTAGAACCAAATGAGCTTATTTCACACAGTACAATGTTTGCCAAAGAATATGTTTGTTTTCTCAAGAAAGTACTTTACAAATGAGGCGAATCTTCTAACTTGGACATCTTTTTAGATTACATTAATAAGGAAAGTTTGAACTTGCTGCACTAAACCTTCTTCGTAGAAATTAAACTGATTCTTAGAAGCGAATTAACTTATTTCACACTGTACAGTGTTCGGTACTGAAGATGTTTCTTTTCTATAGAAACTGCTTTAGAAATGAGGCCAATCTACTAAGTTGTGCATCTTTTTAGATTACATTAACAAGGAAAGTTTGAACTTGCTGCACTGAACCTTCTTTGTAGGAAAGCAACTGATTCCTAGAACCGAATGAGCTTATTTCACACAGTACAAAGTTCGGCAATAAAGATGTTAATTTTCTCAACAAACTATTTTACAAAGGAGGTGAATCTGCTAACGTGGCCATCTTTTTAGATTACATTAACAAAGAAAGTTTGAACTTGCGGCACTCAACCATCTTCGTAGAAAGGAAACTGATTCCTAGAAAAGAATTAACTTATTTCACACAGTACAGTGTTCAGTACTGAAGATGTTTGTTTTCTAAAGAAAGCACTTTAAAAACGACGTGAATCCACTCACTTGTACGTCTTGTTAGATTACACAAACGAGGAAACTTTGAATTTGCTGCACTCAACCTTCTTCGTAGGAAAGCAAGTGATTTCTAGAACCGAACTGGCTCATTTCACATAGTATAGTGTTCGGTCATGAAGATGTTTGTTTTGTAAACAAATTACTTTAGAAATGAGGCCAATCTACTAAGTTGTGCAACTTTTGAGATTACATTAACAAGGAAAGTTTGAACTTGCTGCACTCAACCATCTTCGTAGAAATTAAACTGATTCCTAGAACCGATTTACCTTATTTCACACAGTACAGTGTTCAGTACTGAAGATGTTTCTTTTCTAAAGAAACTACTTAAGAAATGAGGCGAATTAACTAACTTGTACATCTTGTTAGATTTCACAAACTAGGAAAGGTTGAACTTGCTGCACTCAACCTTTTTCGTAGGAAAGCAAGTAATTCCTAGAACCGAACTAGCTCATTTCAAATAGTATAGTGTTCGGTAATGAAGATGTTTGTTTTGTAAAAAAACTACTTTAAAAACGAGGCCAATCTACTAAGTTGCGCATCTTTTCAGATTACATAAACAAGGAAAGTTTGAACTTGCTGCACTCAACCATCTTTGTAGAAAGGAAACTGATTCCTAGAACCGAATTAACTTATTTCACACAGTACAGTGTTTGGTACTGAAGATGTTTGTTTTCTAAAGAAACTATTTTAGAAATGACGTGAATCCACTAACTTGTACATCTTGTTAGATTACAAAAACTAGGAAAGTTTGAACTTGCTGCACTCAACCATCTTCGTAGAAAGGAAAATGATTCCTAGAAGCGATTTCACTTACTTCACACAATACAGTGTTGGTAATGAAGGTGTTTGGTTTGTAAACAAACTACTTTAGAAACGAGGCCAATCTACTATGTTGTGCAACTTTTTCAGATTACATTAACAAGTAAAGTTTGAACTTGCTGCACTCAACCTTCTTTGTAGGAAAGCAACTGATTCCTAGAACCGAATGAGCTTATTTCACACAGTACAATGTTTGGCAATGAAGATGTTTATTTTCTCAACAAAGTACTTTACAAAGGAGGCGAATTTTCTAACTTGGCCATCTTTTTCAGATTACATTAACAAGGAAAGTTTGAACTTGCTGCACTCAACCATCTTCTTAGAAATTCAACTGATTCCTAGAACCGATTTACCTTATTTCACACAGTACAGTGTTCAGTACTGAAGATGTTTCTTTTCTAAAGAAACTACTTAAGAAATGAGGCGAATTAACTAACTTGTACATCTTGTTAGATTTCACAAACTAGGAAAGGTTGAACTTGCTGCACTCAACCTTTTTTTCGTAGGAAAGCAAGTAATTCCTAGAACCGAACTAGCTCATTTCAAATAGTATAGTGTTTGGTAATGAAGATGTTTGTTTTGTAAAAAAACTACTTTAAAAACGAGGCCAATCTACTAAGTTGTGCATCTTTTTCAGATTACATAAACAAGGAAAGTTTGAACTTGCTGCACTCAACCATCTTCGTAGAAAGGAAACTGATTCCTAGAACCGAATTAACTTATTTCACACAGTACAGTGTTTGGTACTGAAGATGTTTGTTTTCTAAAGAAACTATTTTAGAAAATGACGTGAATCCACTAACTTGTACATCTTGTTAGATTACAAAAACTAGGAAAGTTTGAACTTGCTGCACTCAACCATCTTCGTAGAAAGGAAAATGATTCTAGAAGCGATTTCACTTACTTCACACAGTACAGTGTCGGTAATGAAGGTGTTTGGTTTGTAAACAAACTACTTTAGAAATGAGAGCCAATCTACTATGTTGTGCAACTTTTCAGATTACATTAACAAGTAAAGTTTGAACTTGCTGCACTCAACCTTCTTTGTAGGAAAGCAACTGATTCCTAGAACCGAATGAGCTTATTTCACACAGTACAATGTTTGGCAATGAAGATGTTTATTTTTTCTCAACAAAGTACTTTACAAATGAGGCGAATTTTCTAACTTGGCCATCTTTTCAGATTACATTAACAAGGAAAGTTTGAACTTGCTGCACTCAACCATCTTCTTAGAAATTCAACTGATTCCTAGAACCGATTTACCTTATTTCACACAGTACAGTGTTCAGTACTGAAGATGTTTCTTTTCTAAAGAAACTACTTAAGAAATGAGGCGAATTAACTAACTTGTACATCTTGTTAGATTTCACAAACTAGGAAAGGTTGAACTTGCTGCACTCAACCTTTTTCGTAGGAAAGCAAGTAATTCCTAGAACCGAACTAGCTCATTTCAAATAGTATAGTGTTCGGTAATGAAGATGTTTGTTTTGTAAAAAAACTACTTTAAAAACGAGGCCAATCTACTAAGTTGTGCATCTTTTCAGATTACATAAACAAGGAAAGTTTGAACTTGCTGCACTCAACCATCTTCGTAGAAAGGAAACTGATTCCTAGAACCGAATTAACTTATTTCACACAGTACAGTGTTTGGTACTGAAGATGTTTGTTTTCTAAAGAAACTATTTTAGAAATGACGTGAATCCACTAACTTGTACATCTTGTTAGATTACAAAAACTAGGAAAGTTTGAACTTGCTGCACTCAACCATCTTCGTAGAAAGGAAAATGATTCCTAGAAGCGATTTCACTTACTTCACACAGTACAGTGTTCGGTAATGAAGGTGTTTGGTTTGTAAACAAACTACTTTAGAAACGAGGCCAATCTACTATGTTGTGCAACTTTTCAGATTACATTAACAAGTAAAGTTTGAACTTGCTGCACTCAACCTTCTTTGTAGGAAAGCAACTGATTCCTAGAACCGAATGAGCTTATTTCACACAGTACAATGTTTGGCAATGAAGATGTTTATTTTCTCAACAAAGTACTTTACAAAGGAGGCGAATTTTCTAACTTGGCCATCTTTTCAGATTACATTAACAAGGAAAGTTTGAACTTGCTGCACTCAACCATCTTCTTAGAAATTCAACTGATTCCTAGAACCGATTTACCTTATTTCACACAGTACAGTGTTCAGTACTGAAGATGTTTCTTTTCTAAAGAAACTACTTAAGAAATGAGGCGAATTAACTAACTTGTACATCTTGTTAGATTTCACAAACTAGGAAAGGTTGAACTTGCTGCACTCAACCTTTTTCGTAGGAAAGCAAGTAATTCCTAGAACCGAACTAGCTCATTTCAAATAGTATAGTGTTGGTAATGAAGATGTTTGTTTTGTAAAAAAACTACTTTAAAAACGAGGCCAATCTACTAAGTTGTGCATCTTTTTCAGATTACATAAACAAGGAAAGTTTGAACTTGCTGCACTCAACCATCTTTGTAGAAAGGAAACTGATTCCTAGAACCGAATTAACTTATTTCACACAGTACAGTGTTTGGTACTGAAGATGTTTGTTTTCTAAAGAAACTATTTTAGAAATGAGGTGAATCCACTAACTTGTACATCTTGTTAGATTACAAAAACAAGGAAAGTTTGAACTTGCTGCACTCAACCATCTTCGTAGAAAGGAAAATGATTCCTAGAAGCGATTTCACTTATTTCACACAGTACAGTGTCCGGTAATGAAGGTGTTTGGTTTCTAAACAAACTACTTTAGAAATGAGGCCAATCTACTATGTTGTGCATCTTTTCAGATTACATTAACAAGTAAAGTTTGAACTTGCTGCACTCAACCTTCTTTGTAGGAAAGCAACTGATTCCTAGAACCGAATGAGCTTATTTCACACAGTACAATGTTTGGCAATGAAGATGTTTATTTTCTCAACAAAGTGTTTTACAAAGGAGGCGAATTTTCTAACTTGGCCATCTTTTCAGATTACATTAACAAGGAAAGTTTGAACTTGCTGCACTCAACCATCTTCTTAGAAATTCAACTGATTCCTAGAACCGATTTACCTTATTTCACACAGTACAGTGTTCAGTACTGAAGATGTTTGTTTTCTAAAGAAACTACTTAAGAAATGAGGCGAATTAACTAACTTGTACATCTTGTTAGATTTCACAAACTAGGAAAGTTTGAACTTGCTGCACTCAACCTTTTTCGTAGGAAAGCAAGTAATTCCTAGAACCGAACTAGCTCATTTCAAATAGTATAGTGTTCGGTAATGAAGATGTTTGTTTTGTAAAAAAACTACTTTAAAAACGAGGCCAATCTACTAAGTTGTGCATCTTTTCAGATTACATAAACAAGGAAAGTTTGAACTTGCTGCACTCAACCATCTTCGTAGAAAGGAAACTGATTCCTAGAACCGAATTAACTTATTTCACATAGTACAGTGTTTGGTACTAAAGATGTTTGTTTTCTAAAGAAACTATTTTAGAAATGACGTGAATCCACTAACTTGTACTTCTTGTTAGATTACAAAAACTAGGAAAGTTTGAACTTGCTGCACTCAACCATCTTCGTAGAAAGGAAAAAATGATTCCTAGAAGCGATTTCACTTATTTCACACAGTACAGTGTTCGGTAATGAAGGTGTTTGTTTTGTAAACAAACTACTTTAGAAATGAGGCCAATCTACTATGTTGTGCAACTTTTCAGATTACATTAACAAGTAAAGTTTGAACTTGCTGCACTCAACCTTCTTTGTAGGAAAGCAACTGATTCCTAGAACCGAATGAGCTTATTTCACACAGTACAGTGTTTGGCAATGAAGATGTTTATTTTCTCAACAAAGTACTTTACAAAGGAGGCGAATTTTCTAACTTGGCCATCTTTTCAGATTACATTAACAAGGAAAGTTTGAACTTGCTGCACTCAACCATCTTCTTAGAAATTCAACTGATTCCTAGAACCGATTTACCTTATTTCACACAGTACAGTGTTCAGTACTAAAGATGTTTCTTTTCTAAAGAAACTACTTAAGAAATGAGGCGAATTAACTAACTTGTACATCTTGTTAGATTACACAAACTAGGGAAAGTTTGAACTTGCTGCACTCAACCTTTTTCGTAGGAAAGCAAGTAATTCCTAGAACCGAACTAGCTCATTTCAAATAGTATAGTGTTCGTAATGAAGATGTTTGTTTTGTAAAAAAACTACTTTAAAAACGAGGCCAATCTACTAAGTTGTGCATCTTTTCAGATTACATTAACAAGGAAAGTTTGAACTTGCTGCACTCAACCTTCTTTGTAGGAAAGCAACTGATTCCTAGAACCGAATGAGCTTATTTCACACAGTACAATGTTCGGCAATGAAAATTTTTGTTTTCTCAACAAACTACTTTACAAATGAGGTAAATCTTCTAACTTTGGCCATCTTTTTAGATTACATTAACAAGGAAAGTTTGATCTTGCTGCACTCAACCTTCTTCGTAGAAATTAAACTGATTCCTAGAACTGAATTAACTTATTTCACACAGTACAGTGTTCGGTACTGAAGATGTTTCTTTTCTAAAGAAACTACTTAAGCAATGAGGCCAATCTACTAAGTTGTGCATCTTTTTAGATTACATTAACAAGGAAAGTTTGAACTGGCTGCACTCAACTTCTTTGTAGGAAAGCAACTGAATTCTAGAACTAAATTAGCTTTTTTCACACAGTACAATGCTCTGCAATGAAGATGTTTCTTTTCTCAACAAACTACTTTACCAATGAGGCAAATCTACTAACTTGGACATCTTTTTAGAGCACATTAAAAAGAAAGTTTGAACTTGCTAAACTCAACCATCTTCGTAGAAAGTAAACTGATTCCTAGTTTGGCAATTTAGGTTTGTTTTCTAAAGAAACTACTTTAGAAATGAGGCGAATCTACTAACTTGGACATCTTTTTAGATTACATTAACAAGGAAAGTTTGAACTTGCTAAACTCAACCATCTTCGTAGAAAGGAAACTGATTCCTAGAACCGAATTAACTTATTTCACACAGTACAGTGTTTGGTACTGAAATTGCTTGTTTTCTAAAGAAACTAATTTAGAAATGACACGAATCCACTAACTTGTACATCTTGTTAGATTACACAAACTGGGAAAGTTTGAACGTGCTGCACTCAACCATCTTCGTAGAAATTAAACTGATTCCTAGAAGCGAATTAACTCATTTCACACAGTACAGTGTTCCGTACTGAAGATGTTTCTTTTCAAAACAAACTGCTTTAGAAATGAGGCCAATCTACTAAGTTGTGCATCTTTTTAGATTACATTAACAAGGAGAGTTTGAACTTGCTGCACTCAACCTTCTTTCTAGAAATTAAATTGATTCCTAGAAACGATTTACGTTATTTCACACAGTACAGTGTTCAGGGCTGAAGATGTTTCTTTTGTAAAGAAACTACTTTAGAAATGAGGCGAATGCATTAACTTGTACATCTTGTTAGATTACACAAACTAGGAAAGTTTCAACTTGCTGCACTCAACCTTCTTCATAGGAAAGCAAATGATTCCTAGAACCGAACTAGCTGATTTCACATAGTATACTGTTCGGTAGTGAAGATGTTTGTTTTGTAAACAAACTACTTTAGAAATGA
This sequence comes from Orientallactaga sibirica, assembly GCA_036365145.1. Lineage (NCBI taxonomy): Eukaryota > Metazoa > Chordata > Mammalia > Rodentia > Dipodidae > Orientallactaga > Orientallactaga sibirica. The sequence continues at coordinate 290,686 of JAEOAD010002186.1, forward strand.
GGCCAATCTACTAAGTTGTGCATCTTTTCAGATTACATTAACAAGGAAAGTTTGAACTTGCTGCACTCAACCTTCTTTGTAGGAAAGCAACTGACTCCTAGAAATGAATGAGCTTATTTCACACAGTACAATGTTCGGCTATAAAGATGTTAATTTTCTCAACAAACTACTTTACAAATGAGGTGACTCTGCTAACTTGGCCATCTTTTTAGATTACATTAACAAAGAAAGTTTGAACTTGCTGCACTCAACCATCTTCGTAGAAAGGAAACTGATTCCTAGAACCGAATTAACTTATTTCACACAGTACAGTACTCAGTACTGAAGATCTTTGTTTTATAAGGAAACCACTTTAGAAATGAGGCGAATCCACTAACTTCTAAACCTTTTTAGATTACATTAACGAGGAAAGTTTGAACTTGCTGCACTCAACCTTCTTCGTAGAGAAAGCAAGTGATTCTAAGAACCAAACTAGCTCATTTCACATAGTATAGTGTTCGGTAATGAAGATGTTTCCTTTGTAAACAAACTACTTTATACATGAGGCCAATCTGCTAAGTTGTGCAACTTTCAGATTACAATAACAAGGAAAGTTTGAACTTGCTGCACTCAACCTTCTTCGTAGGAAAGCAAGTTATTCCCAGAACGGAACTAGCTTATTTCACATAGTACAGTGTTTGGTAATGAAGATGTTTGTTTTTAAACAACCTACTTTAGAAATGGGTCCAATCTACTAAGTTGTGCATCTCTTTAGTTTACATTAACAAGGAAAGTTTGAACTTGCTGCACTCAACCTTCTTTGTAGGAAAGCAACTGATTCCCAGAACTGAATGAGCTTATTTCACACAGTACAATGTTTGGCAATGAAGATGTTTGTTTTCTCAACAAAGTACTTTACAAATGAGGCGAATCTTCTCACTTGGCCATCTTTTTAGATTACATTAACAAGGAAAGTTTGAACTTGCTGCACTCAACCTTCTTGGTAGAAATTAAACTGATTCATAGAAGCGAATTAACTTATTTCACACAGTACAGTGTTCGGTACTGAAGATGTTTCTTTTCTAAAGAAACTACTTTAGAAATGAGGCCAATCTACTACGTTGTGCATCTTTTCAGATTACATTAACAAGGAAAGTTTGAACTTGCTGCACTCAACCTTCTTTGTAGGAAAGCAACTGATTCCTAGAACCGAATGAGCTTATTTCACACAGTACAATGTTCGGCAATGAAGATGTTTGTTTTCTCAACAAAGTACTTTACAAATGTGGCGATTCTTCTATCTTGGCCATCTTTTTAGATTACATTAACAAGGAAAGTTTGAACTTGCTGCACTCAACCTTCTTCGTAGATATTAAACTGATTCCTAGAAGCGAATTAACTTATTTCACACAGTACAGTGTTCGGTACTGAAGATGTTTCTTTTCAAAAGAAACTACTTTAGAAATGAGGCCAATCTACTAAGTTGTGTATCTTTTAAGATTACATTAACAAGGAAAGTTTAAACTTGCTGCACTCAACCTTCTTTGTAGGAAAGCAAGTGATTCCTAGAACCGACTGAGCTTATTTCACACAGTACAATGTTCGTCAATAAAGATGTTAATTTTCTCAACAAACTACTTTACAAACGAGGTGACTCTGCTAACTTGGCCATCTTTTTAGATGACATTAACAAGGAAAGTTTGAACTTGCAAACCTCAACCATCTTCGTTGAAAGGAAACTGATTCCTAGAACCGAATTAACTTATTTTACACAATACAGTGTTCAGTACTGAAGACGTTTGTTTTCTAAAGTAACCACTTTAGAAATGACGCAAATCCACTAACTTATACATCTTGTTAGATTGCACAAACTAGTAAAGCTTGAACTTGCTGCACTCAACCTTCTTCGTAGGAAAGCAAGTGATTCCTAGAACCGACCTAGCTCATTTCACATAGTACAGGGTTCGGTAATGAAGATGTTTGTTTTCTCAACAAACTACTTTATAAATGAGGCCAATCTACTAACTTGTGCATCTTTTTGATTACAGTAACAAGGAAAGTTTGAACTTGCTGCACTCAAACTTCTTTGTAGGAAAGCAACTGATTCCTAGAACCGAATGAGCTTATTTCACACAGGACAATGTTTGGCAATGAAGATGCTGGTTTTCTCAACAAAATACTTTTCAAATGAGGCGAATCTTCTAACTTGGCCTTCTTTTTAGATTACATTAACAAGGAAAGTTTGAACTTGCTGCACTCAACCGTCTTCGTAGAAATTAAACTGATTCCTAGAAGCGAACTAACTTATTTCACACAGTACAGTGTTCGGTACAGAAGACGTTTCTTTTCTTAAGAAACCGTTTCAGAAATGGGGCCAATCTACTAAGTTGTGCATCTTTTTCGATTACATTAACAAGGAAAGTTTGAACTTGGTGCACTCAACCGTCTTTGTAGGAAAGCAACTAAATTCTAGAACCGAATGAGATTTTTTCACACAGTACAATGTTCAGCAATGAAGATGTTTGTTTTCTCAACGAACTACTTACCAATGAGGCAAATCTACAAACTTGAACATCTTTTTAGATTACATTAACAAGGAAAGTTTGAACTTGTTGCACTCAACCATCTTCGTAGAAAGTAAACTGATTCCTAGAACCGAATTAACTTATTTCACACAGTACAGTGTTCAGTACGGAAGTTGTTTGTTTTCTAAAGAAACCACTTTCGAAACAATGCGAATCCACTAACTTGTACGTCTTGTTATATTACAAAAACGAGGAAAGTTTGAACTTGCTGCACTCAACCTTCTTCGTAGGAAAGCAAGTGATTCCTAGAATGGAACTAGCTCGTTTCACACAGTACAAAGTTTGGCAATTTAGGTTTGTTTTCTAAAGAAACTACTTTAGAAATGAGGCAAATCTACAAACTTGGACATCTTTTTAGATTACATTAATAAGGAATGTTTGAACTTGCTACATTCAACCATCTTCGTAGAAAGGAAACTGATTCCTAGCACCGAATTAACTTATTTCACACAGTACAGTGTTAGGTACTGAAGATGTTTGTTTTCTAAAGAAACTAATTTAGAAATGACGCGAATCCTCTAACTTGTACATCTTGTTATGTTACACAAACTAGGAAAGTTTGAACTTGCTGCACTCAACCATCTTCGTAGAAATTAAACTGATTACTAGAAGCGAATTAACTCATTTCACACAGTACAGTGTTCGGTACTGAAGATGTTTCTTTTCTACAGAAAGTACTCTAGAAATGAGGCTAATCTACTAAGTTGTGCATCTTTTTAGATTCCATTAACAAGGAATGTTTGAAGTTGCTGCACTCAACCTTCTTGGTAGGAAAGCAAGTGATTCCTAGAACCGAATGAGCTTATTTCACACAGTACAATGTTCGGCAATAAAGATGTTAATTTTCTCAACAAACTACTTTACAAATGAGGCGAATCTACTAACTTGGCCACCTTTTTAGATTACATTAACTAGTCAAGTTTGAACTTGCTGCACTTAACCATCTTCGTAGAAATTAAACTGATTCCTAGAAGCGAATTCACTTATTTCACACTATACAGTGTTCGGGACTGAAGATGTTTCTTTTCTAAAGAAACTACTTTAGAAATGGGGCGAATCCACTAACTTGTACATCTTGTTAGATTACACAAACTAGGAAAATTTGAACTTGCTGCACTCAACCTTCTTCGTAGGAAACCAAGTGATTCCCAGAATCGAACTAGCTCATTTCACATAGTACAGTGTTCGGTAATGAAGATGTTTGTTTTCTAAACAAACTACTTTAGAAATGAGGCCAATCTACTACGTTGTGCATCTTTTAGATTACATTAACAAGGAAAGTTTGAACTTGCTGCACTCAACCTTCTTTGTAGGAAAGCAAGTGATTCCTAGAACCGAATGTGCTTATTTCACACAGTACAATGTTCGGCTATAAAGATGTTAATTTTCTCAACAAACTATTTTACAAATGAGGTGAGTCTGCTAACTTGGCCATCTTTTTATATTACATTAACAAGGAAAGTTTGAACTTGCTGCACTCAACCATCTTCGTAGAAAGGAAACTGATTCCTAGAACCGAATTAACTTATTTCACACAGTACAGTGTTTAGTACTGAAGATGTTGGTTTTCTAAAAAAACCACTTTAGAAAAGACGCGAATACACTAACTTGTACATCTTGTTAGATTACACAAACAAGGAAAGTTTGAATTTGCTGCACTCATCCCTCTTCGTAGCAAAGCAAGTGATTCCTAGAACAGAACTAGCTCATTTCACATAGTACAGTCATCGGTAATGAAGATGTTTGTTTTGTAAACAAACTACTTTAGAAATGAGGCCAATCTACTAAGTTGTGCATCTTTTTAGATTATATTAACAAGGAAAGTTTGAACTTGCTGCACTCAACCTTCTTTACAGGAAAGCAACTGATTCCTAATACTGAATGAGCTTATTTCACAAAGTACAATATTTGGCAATGAAGATGTTTGTTTTCTCAACAAACTACTTTACAAATGAGGTGAATCTACTAACTTGGCTATCTTTTTAGATTACATTCACAAGGAAAGTTTGAACTTGCTGCACTCAACCATCTTCGTAGAAATTATACTGATTCCTAGAAGCGAATTCACTTATTTCACACAGTACAGTGTTCGGTACTGAAGATGTTTCTTTTCTCAAGAAACTACTTTAGAAATCAGGCGAATCCACTAACTTGTACATCTTGTTAGATTACACAAACTAGGAAAGTTTGAACTTGCTGCACTCAACCTTCTTCGTAGGAAAGCAAGTGTTTCCTAGAACGGAACTAGCTTATTTCACATAATACAGTGTTCAGTAATGAAGATGTTTGTTTTCTAAACAAACTACTTTACAAATGAGATGAATCTTCTAAATTGGCCATCTTTTTAGATTACATTAACAAGGAAAGTTTGAACTTGCTGCACTCAACCATCTTCGTAGAAAGGAAACTGATTCCTAGAACCGAATTAACTTATTTCACACAGTACAGTGTTTAGTACTGAAGATGTTTGTTTTCTAAAAAAAACCACTTTAGAAAACACGCGAATACACTAACTTGTACATCTTGTTAGATTAAACAAACAAGGAAAGTTTGAATTTGCTGCACTCATCCTTCTTCGTAGCAAAGCAAGTGATTCCTAGAACAGAACTAGCTCATTTCACATAGTATAGTCATCGGTAATGAAGATGTTTGTTTTGTAAACAAACTACTTTAGAAATGAGGCCAATCTACTAAGTTGTGCATCTTTTTAGATTACATTAACAAGGAAAGTTTGAACTTGCTGCACTCAACCTTCTTTATAGGAAAGCAACTGATTCCTAATACTGAATGAGCTTATTTCACAAAGTACAGTATTTGGAAATGAAGATGTTTGTTTTCTCAACAAACTACTTTACAAATGAGGTGAATCTACTAACTTGGCCATCTTTTTAGATTACATTCACAAGGAAAGTTTGAACTTGCTGCACTCAACCATCTTCGTAGAAATTATACTGATTCCTAGAAGCGAATTCACTTATTTCACACAGTACAGTGTTCGGTACTGAAGATGTTTCTTTTCTAAAGAAACTACTTTAGAAATGAGGCGAATCCACTAACTTGTACATCTTGTTAGATTACACAAACTAGGAAAGTTTGAACTTGCTGCACTCAACCTTCTTCGTAGGAAAGCAAGTGTTTCCTAGAACGGAACTAGCTTATTTCACATAATACAGTGTTCAGTAATGAAGATGTTTGTTTTCTAAACAAACTACTTTACAAATGAGACGAATCTTCTAAATTGGCCATCTTTTTAGATTACATTAACAAGGAAAGTTTGAACTTGCTGCACTCAACCATCTTCGTAGAAATTAAACCGATTCCTAGAAGCGAATTCACTTATTTCACACAGTACAGTGTTGGTACTGAAGATGTTTGTTTTTAAAGAAAGTACTTTAGAAAGGAGGCGAATCCACTAACTTGTACATCTTGTTAGACTACACAAACTAGGAAAGTTTGAACTTGCTGCACTCAACCTTCTTTGTAGGAAAGCAAGTGATTCCTAGAAGCGAATTCACTTATTTCACACAGTACACTGTTCGGTAATGAAGATGTTTGTTTTGTAAAGAAACTACTTTAGAAATGAGGCCAATCTACTAAGTTGTGGAACTTTTCAGATTACATTAACAAGGAAAGTTTGAACTTGCTGCACTCAACCTTCTTTGTAGGAAAGCAACTGATTCCGAGAACCGAATGAGCTTATATCACGCAGTACAATGTTTCGCAATGAAGATGTTTGTTTTCTCAACAAATTACTTTACAAATGAGGCGAATCTACTATCTTGGCCATCTTTTCAGATTACATTCACAAGGAAAGTTTGAACTTTCTGCACTCAACCATCTTCGTAGAAATTAAACTGATTCCTAGAAGCGAATTCACTTATTTCACACAGTACAGTGTTCGGTACTGAAGATGTTTCTTTTCTAAAGAAACAACTTTAGAAATGAGGCCAATCTACTAAGTTGTGCATCTTTTTAGATTACATTAACAAGGAAAGTTTGAACTTGCTGCAGTCAACCGTCTTCTTAGAAATTAAACTGATTCCTTGAACCGATATACCTTACTTCACACAGTAGTGTTCCCAACTGAAGATGTTTCTTTTGTAAAGAAACTACTTTAGAAATGAGGTGAATGCACTAACTTGTACATCTTGTTATGTTACACAAACTAGGAAAGGTTGAACTTGCTGCACGCAACCTTCTTCATAGGAAAGCAAGTGATTCCTAGAACCGAACTAGCTCATTTCACATAGTATAGTGTTCGGTAATGAAGATGTTTGTTTTGTAAAAAAACTACTTTAGAAATGAGGCCAATATACTAAGTTGTGCATCTTTTTAGATTACATTAACAAGGAAAGTTTGAACTTGCTGCACTCAACCTTCTTTATAGGAAAGCAACTGATTCCTAGAACCGAATGAGCTTATTTCACACAGTAAAATGTTTGGCAATGAAGATGTTTCTTTTCTCAACAAAGTACTTTACAAATGAGGCGAATCCACTAACTTGGCCATCTTTTCAGATTACATTAACAAGGAAAGTTTGAACTTGCTGCACTCAACCTTCTTTGTAGGAAAGCAACTGATTCCTAGAACCGAATGAGCTTATTTCACACAGTACAATGTTCGGCAATGAAGATGTTTGTTTCCTCAACAAAGTATTTTACAAATGAGGAGAATCTTCTAACTTAGCAATCTTTTTAGATTACATTAAAACGGAAAGATTGAACTTGCTGCACTCAACCTTCTTCGTAGAAATTGAACTGATTCCTAGAAGCGAATTAACTTATTTCACACAGTACAGTGTTTGGTACTGAAGATGTTTCTTTTCTAAAGAAACAACTTTAGAAATGAGGCCAATCTACTATGTTGTGCATCTTTTTAGATTACATTAACAAGGAAAGTTTGAACTTGCTGCACTCAACCTTCTTTGTAGGAAAGCAAGTTATTCCTAGAACCGAATGAGCTTATTTCACACAGTACAATGTTCGGCAATGAAGATGTTTGTTTTCTGAACAAACTATTTTACAAATGAGGTGACTCTGCTATCTTGGCCATCTTTTTAGATTACATTAACAAGGAAAGTTTGAACTTGCTGCACTCAACCATCTTCGTAGAAAGGAAACTGTTTCCTAGAACAGAATTAACTTATTTCAGACATAACAGTATTCAGTACTGAAGATGTTTGTGTTCTAAAGAAACCACTTTAGAAATGACGCGAATCCACTAACTTGTACATCTTGTTAGATTACACCAACGAGGAAACTTTGAACTTGCTGCACTCATCCTTCTTCGTACGAAAGAAAGTGATTCCTAGAATCGAACTAGCTCATTTCACATAGTATAGTGTTCGGTAATGAAGATGTCTGTTTTGTAAACAAACTACTATAGAAATGAGGCCAATCTACTATGTTGTGCAACTTTTCAGATTACATTAACAAGGAAAGTTTGAAATTGCTGCACTCAACCTTCTTTGTAGGAAAGCAACTGATTCCTAGAACCGAATGAGTTTATTTCACACAGTACAATGTTCGGCAATGAAGATGTTTGTTTTCTCAACATACTACTTTACCAATGAGGCGAATCTACTAACTTGGCCTTCTTTTTAGATTACATTAACAAGGAAAGTTTGAACTTGCTGAACTCAACCATCTTCGTAGAAATTAAACCGATTCCTAGAAGCGAATTCACTTATTTCACAGAGTACAGTGTTCGGTACTGAAGATGTTTCTTTTTTCAAGAAACTACTTTAGGAAGGAGGCGAATCCACTAACTTGTACATCTTGTTAGATTACACAAACTAGGAAAGGTTGAACTTGCTGCACTCAACCTTCTTTGTAGGAAAGCAAGTGATTCCTAGAAGCGAATTCACTTATTTCACAAAGTACAGTGTTCGGTAATGAAGATGTTTGTTTTGTAAACAAACTACTTTAGAAATGAGGCCAATCTACTAAGTTGTGGAACTTTTCAGATTACATTAACAAGGAAAGTTTGAACTTGCTGCACTCAACCATCTTCGTAGAAATTAAACTGATTCCTAGAAGCCAATTCACTTATTTCACACAGTACAGTGTTCAGTACTGAAGATGTTTCTTTTCTAAAGAAACTACTTTAGAAATGAGGCGAATCCACTAACTTGTACATCTTGTTAGATTACACAAACTAGGAAAGTTTGAACTTGCTGCACTCAACCTTCTTCGTAGGAAAGCAAGTGTTTCCTAGAACGGAACTAGCTTATTTCACATAGTACAGTGTTCAGTAATGAAGATGTTTGTTTTCTAAACAAACTACTTTACAAATGAGACGAATCTTCTAAATTGTCCATCTTTTTAGATTACATTAACAAGGAAAGTTTGAACTTGCTGCACTCAACCATCTTCGTAGAAATTAAACCGATTCCTAGAAGCGAATTCACTTATTTCACACAGTACAGTGTTCGGTACTGAAGATGTTTCTTTTTTAAAGAAACTACTTTAGAAAGGAGGCGAATCCACTAACTTGTACATCTTGTTAGACTACACAAACTAGGAAAGTTTGAACTTGCTGCACTCAACCTTCTTTGTAGGAAAGCAAGTGATTCCTAGAAGCGAATTCACTTATTTCACACAGTACACTGTTCGGTAATGAAGATGTTTGTTTTGTAAAGAAACTACTTTAGAAATGAGGCCAATCTACTAAGTTGTGGAACTTTTCAGATTACATTAACAAGGAAAGTTTGAACTTGCTGCACTCAACCATCTTCGTAGAAGTTAAACCGATTCCTAGAAGCGAATTCACTTATTTCACACAGTACAGTTTTCGGTACTGAAGATGTTTCTTTTCTAAAGAAACTACTTTAGAAATGAGGCCAATCTACTACGTTGTGCATCTTTTTAGATTACATTAACAAGGAAAGTTTGAACTGTCTGCACTCAACGTTCTTTGTAGGAAAGCAACTGAATTCTAGAACCGAATTAGCTTTTTACACACAGTACAATGTTCGGCAATGAAGACGTTAGTGTTCTCAACAAACTACTTTACCAATGAGGCAAATCTACTAACTTGGACATCTTTTTAGAGCACATTAACAAGGAAAGTTTGAACTTGCTAAACTCAACCATCTTCGTAGAAAGTAAACTGATTCCAAGAACCGAATTAGCTCATTTCACACAGTACAAAGTTTGGCAATTTAGGTTTGTTTTCTAAAGAAACTACTTTAGAAATGAGGCGATTCTACTAACCTGGACATCTTTTTAGATTACTTTTACATGGAAAGTTTGAACTTGCTAAACTCAACCATCTTCGTAGAAAGGAAACTGATTCCTAGAACCGAATTAACTTATTTCACACAGTACAGTGTTCGGTACTGAAGATGTTTCTTTTCTAAAGAAAGTAATCTAGAAATGAGGCTAATCTACTAAGTTGTGCATCTTTTTAGATTCCATTAACCAGGAAAGTTTGAACTTGCTCCACTCAACCATCTTCGTAGAAATTAAACTGATTCCTAGAAGCGAATTAACTCATTTCACACAGTACAGTGTTCGGTACTGAAGATGTTTCTTTTCTCAAGAAACTACTTTAGAAATGAGGCCAATCTAGTAAGTTGTGCATCTTTTTAGATTCCATTAACATGGAAAGTTTGAACTTGCTGCACTCAACATTCTTTGTAGTAAAACAAGTGATTCCTAGAACCCAATGAGCTTATTTCACACAGTACAATGTTCGGCAATAAAAGATGTTAATTTTCTCAACAAACTACTATACAAATGAGGCGAATCTACTAACTTGGCCATATTTTTAGATTACATTAACAAGGAAAGTTTGAAATTGCTGCACTCAACCATCTTCGTAGAAATTAAACTGATTCCTAGAAGTGAATTCACTTATTTCACACAGTACAGTGTTCGGTACTGAAGATGTTTCTTTTCTAAAGAAAGTACTTTAGAAATGAGGCCAATCCACTAACTTGTACATCTTCTTAGATTACACAAACTAGGAAAGTTTGAACTTGCTGCACTCAACCTTCTTCGTAGGAAAGCAAGTGATTCCGAGATTCGAACTAGCTCATTTCACATAGTACAATGTTTGTTAAAGAAGATGTTTGTTTTGTAAACAAACTACTTTAGAAATGATGATAATCTACTAAGTTGTGCATCTTTTCAGATTACATTAACAAGGAAAGTTTGAACTTGCTGCACTCAAACTTCTTTGTAGGAAAGCAAATGATTCCTAGAACCGAATGAGCTTATTTCACACAGTATAATGTTTGGCAATGAAGATGTTTGTTTTCTCAACAAACTACTTTACACATGAGGAGAATCTACTAACTTGGCCATCTTTTTAGATTACATTAACAAGGAAAGTTTGAACTTGCTGCACTCAACCATCTTCGTAGAAATTAAACTGATTCCTAGAAGCGAATTCACTTATTTCACACACTACAGTGTTCGGTACTGAAGATGTTTCTTTTCTAAAGAAACTACTTTAGAAATGAGGCGAATCCACTAACTTGTACATCTTGTTAGATTACACAAACTAGGAAAGTTTGAACTTGCTGCACTCAAATTTCTTCGTAGGAAAGCAAGTGATTCCTAGAATTGAACTAGCTCATTTCACAAAGTACAGTGTTCGGTAATGAAGATGTTTGTTTTCTCAACAAACTACTTTACAAATGAGGTGTATCTACTAACTTGGCCATCTTTTTAGATTACATTAACAAGGAAAGTTTGAACTTGCTGCACTCAACCTTGTTTGTAGGAAAGCAACTGATTCCTAGAACCGAATGAGCTTATTTCACACAGTACAATATTCGGCAATGAAGATGTTTGTTTCCTTAACAAAGTACTTTACAAATGAGGCGAACATTCAAAGTTGGCCATCTTTTTATATTACATTAACAAGGAAAGTTTGAACTTGCTGCACTCAACCTTCTTCGTAGAAATTAAACTGATTCCTAGAAGCGAATTAACTTACTTCACACAGTAGTGTTAGGTACTGAACATGTTTCTTTTCTAAAGAAACTACTTTAGAAAAGGGGCCAATCTACTAAGTTGTGCATCTTATTCGATTACATTAACAAGGCAAGTTTGAACTTGCTGCACCCAAACTTCTTTTAGGAAAGCAAGTGATTCTTAGTACCGAGTGAGCAAATTTCACACAGTACGATGTTCGGCTATAAAGATGTTAATTTTCTCAACAAAATATTTTACAAATGAGGTGACTCTGCTAATTTGGCCATCTTTTTAGATTACATTAACAAGGAAAGTTTGAACTTGCTGCACTGAACCATCTTCGTAGAAAGGAAACTGATTTCTAGAACCCAATTAACTTATTTCACACAGTACAGTGTTCAGTACTGAAGATGTTTCTTTTCTAAAGAAACTACTTTAGAAATGAGGTGAATTCACTAACTTGTACATCTTGTTAGATTACAGAAACTAGGAAAGTTTGAACTTGCTGCACTCAACCTTCTTCGTAGGAAAGCAAGTGATTCCTAGAACCAAACTAGCTCATTTCACATAGTATAGTGTTCGGTAATGAAGATGTTTGTTTTGTAAAGAAAGTACTTTAGAAATGAGGCCAATCTACTAAGTTGTGCATCTTTTCAGATTACATTAACAAGGAAAGTTTGAAATTGCTGCACTCAACCTTCTTTATAGGAAAGCAACTGATTCCTAGAACTGAATGAGCTTATTTCACACAGTACAATGTTTGGCAATGCATATGTTTGTTTTCTCAACAAACTACTTTACAAATGAGGCAAATCTACTAACTTGGCCATCTTTTTAGATTACATTAACAAGGAAAGTTTGAACTTGCTGCACTCAACCATCTTCGTAGAAATTGAACTGATTCCTAGAAGCGAATTCACTTATTTCACACAGCACAGCGTTCGGTACTGAAGATGTTTCTTTTCTAAAGAAACTACTTTAGAAATGAGGCGAATCCACTAACTTGTACATCTTGTTAGATTACACAAACTACGAAAGTTTGAACTTGCTGCACTCAACCTTCTTCGTAGGAAAGCAAGTGATTCCTAGAACGGAACTACCTTATTTCACATAGTACAGTGTTTGGTAATGAAGATGTTTGTTTTCTAAACAAACTACTATAGAAATGAGGCCAATCTACTAAGTTGTGCATCTTTTTAGATTACATTAACAAGGAAAGTTAGAACTTACTGCACTCACCCTTCTTTGTAGGAAAGCAACTGAATCCTAGAACAGAATGAGCTTATTTCACACAGTACAATGTTCGGCAATGAAGATGTTTGCTTTCTCAACAAAGTACTTTACAAATGAGGCGAACATTCAAACTTGGCCATCTTTTTAGATTACATTAACAAGGAAAGTTTGAACTTGCTGCACTCAACCTTCTTCGTAGAAATTAAACTGATTCCTAGAAGCAAATTAACTTATTTCACACACTACAGTGTTCGGTACAGAAGATGTTTCTTTTCTAAAGAAACTACTTTAGAAATGAGGCCAATCTACTGAGTTGTGCATCTTTTAAGATTACATTAACAAGGAAAGTTTGAACTTGCTGCACTCAACCTTCTTTGTAGGAAAGAAAGTGATTCCTAAAACCGAATGAGCTTATTTCATACAGTACAATGTTCGGCAATAAAGATGTTAATTTTCTCAACAAACTACTTTACAAATGAGGCGAATCTACTAACTTGGCCATCTTTTTAGATTACATTAACAAGGACAGTTTAAACTTGCTGCAGTCAACCTTCTTCGTAGAAATTAAACTGATTCCTAGAAGCGAATTAACTTTTTTCACACAATACAGTGTTCGGTACTGAAGATGTTTCTTTTCTAAAGAAACTACTTTAGAAATGAGGCCAATCTACTACGTTGTGCATCTTTGAAGATTACATTAACAAGGGAAGTTTGAACATGCTGCACTCAACTTTCTATGTAGGAAAGCAAGTGATTCCTAGAAGCGAATTCACTTATTTCACACAGTACAGTGTTCGGTACTGAAGATGCTTCTTTTCTAAAGAAACTACTTTAGAAATGAGGCGAATCCACTTACTTGTACATCTTGTTAGATTACACAAACGAGGAAAGTTTGAACTTGCTGCACTCAACCTTCTTCGTAGGAAAGCAAGTGATTCCTAGAATCGAACTAGCTCATTTCACATAGTACCGTGTTAGGTAATGAAGATGTTTGTTTTCTAAACAAACTACTTTAGAAATGAGGCCAATCTACTAAGTTGTGCATCTTTTCAGATTACATTAACAAGGAAGGTTTGAACTTGCTGCACTCAACCTTCTTTATAGGAAAGCAACTGATTCCTAGAACCGAATGAGCTTATTTCACACAGTACAATGTTCGGCAATGAAGATGTTTGTTTTCTCAACAAACTACTTAACAAATGAGGCGAATCTACAAACTTGGGCATCTTTTTAGATTACATTAACAAGGAAAGTTTGACCTTGCTGCACTCAACCTTCTTTGTAGGAAAGGAAGTGATTCCTATAACCGAATGAGCTTATTTCACACAGTACAATGTTCGGCTATAAAGATGTTAGTTTTCTCAACAAACTGTTTTACAAATGAGGTGACTCTGCTAACTTGGCCATCTTTTTAGATTTCATTAACAAGGAAAGTTTGAACTTGCTGCACTCAACCATCTTCGTAGAAAGGAAACTGATTCCTAGAACCGAATTAACTTATTTCACACAGTACATTCTTCAGTACTTAAGATGTTTCTTTTCTAAAGAAACTACTTTAGAAATGAGGCGAATGCAATAACTTGTACATCTTGTTAGTTTACACAAACTGGGAAAGTTTGAACTTGCTGCACTCAACCTTCTTCATAGAAATTCAACTGATTCCTAGAAGCGAATTAACTTTTTTCACACAGTACAGTGTTCGGTACTGAAGATGCTTCTTTTCTAAAGAAACTACTTTGAAATGAGGCCAATCTACTAAGTTGTGCAACTTTTTATATTACATTAACAAGGAAAGTTTGAACTGGCTGCACTCAACCTTCTTTGTAGGAAAGTAACTGAATTCTAGAACTAAATTAGCTTTATTCACACAGTACAATGTTCGGCAATGCATATGTTTGTTTTGTCAACAAACTACTTTCCCAATGAGGCAAATCTACTAACTTGGACATGTTTTTTGAGCATATTAACAAGGAAAGTTTAAACTTGCTAAACTCAACCATCTTCGTAGAAAGTAAACTAATTCCTAGAACCGAATTAGCTCATTTCACACAGTACAAAGTTTGGCAATTTAGGTTTGTTTTCTAAAGAAACTACTTTAGAAATGAGGTGAATCTACTCACTTAGACATCTTTTTAGATTACACTAACAAGGAAAGTTTGAACTTGCTGCACTCAACTTTCTTCGTAGGAAAGCAAGTGAGTCCTAGAATGGAACTAGCTTGTTTCACATAGTACAGTGTTCGTTAATGATGATGTTTTTTTTTCTAAACAAACTACTTTAGAAATGGGGCCAATCTACTAAGTTGTGCATCTTTTTAGATTTCATTAACAAAGAAAGTTTGAACTTGCTGCACTCAACCATCTTCGTAGAAAGGAAACTGATTCCTAGAAGCGTATTAACTCAATTCACACAGTACAGTGTTCGGCACTGTAGATGTTTCTTTTCTAAAGAAACTACTTTAGAAATGAGGCCAATCTACTAAGTTGTGCACCTTTTCAGAGTACATTAACAAGGAAAGTTTGAACTTGCTGCACTCAACCTTCTTTGTAGGAAAGCAGGTGATTCCTAGAACCGAATGAGCTTATTTTGCACAGTACAATGTTCGGCAATAAAGATTTTAATTTTCCCAACAAACTACTTTACAAATGAGGCGCATCTACTAACTTGGCCATTTTTTATATTACATTAACAAAGAAACTTTCAACTTGCTGCACTCAACCTTCGTCGTAGAAATTAAACTGATTCTTAGATGCGAATTCACTTATTTCACACAGTACAGTGTTCGGTACTGAAGATGTTTATTTTCTAAAGAAACTAGTTTAGAAAAAAGGCCAATCTACTAAGTTGTGCAAGTTTTCAGATTACATTAACAAGGAAAGTTTGAACTTACTGCACTCAACCTTCTTTATAGGAAAGCAAGTGATTCCTAGAACCGAATGTGCTTATTTCACACAGTAGAATGTTCGGCAATAAAGATGTTAATTTTCTCAACAAACTACTTTACAAATGAGGCGCATCTACTAACTTGGCCATCTTTTTAGATTACATTAACAAGGAAAGTTTGAACTTGCTGCACTCAACCATCTTAAGTAGAAATTAAACTGATTCCTAGAAGCGAATTCACTTATTTCACACAGTACAGTGTTCGGTACTGAAGATGTTTCTTTCTAAAGAAACTACTTTAGAAATGAGGCGAATCCACTAACTTGTACATCTTGTTAGATTACACAAACTAGGAAAGTTAGAATTTGCTGCACTCAACCCTCTTCGTAGGAAAGCAAGTGATTCCCAGAACGGAACTAGCTTATTTCATATAGTACAGTGTTCGGTAATGAAGATGTTTGCTTTCTAAACAAACTACTTTAGAAATGAGGCCAATATACTAAGTTGTGCATATTTTTAGATTACATTAACAAGGAAAGTTTGCACTTGCTGCACTCAACCTTCCTTGTAGGAACGCAACTGATTCCTAGAACCGAATGAGCTTATTTCACACAGTACAATGTTTGGCAATGAAGATGTTTGTTTTCTCAACAAACTACTTTACAAATGAGGCGAATCTACTAACTTGGCCATCTTTTCAGATTACATTAACAAGGAAAGTTTCAACTTGCTGCAATTAACCATCTTCGTAGAAATTAAACTGATTCCTAGAACCGAATTATCTTATTTCACACAATACAGTGTTCGGTACTGAAGATGTTTCTATTCTAAAGAAACTACTTTAGAAATGAGGTGAATGCACTATCTTGTACATCTTGTTTGATTACACAAACTAGGAAAGTTTGAACTTGCTGCACTCAACCTTCTTCGTAGGAAAGCAAGTGATTCCTAGAACGGACCTAGCCTATTTCACATAGTACAGTGTTCGGTAATGAAGATGTTTGTTTTCTAAAAAAACTACGTTAGAAATGAGGCCAATCTACTAAGTTGTGCATCTTTTTAGATTACATTAAGAAGGAAAGTTTGAACTTGCTGCACTCAACCTTCTTTGAAGGAAAGCAACTGATTTCTAGAACCGAATGAGCTTATTTCACACAGTACAATGTTCGGCAATGAAGATGTTTGTTTTCTCAACAAAGTACTTTGCAAATGAGGCGAATCTTCTAACTTGGCCATCTTTTTAGATTACATTAACTAGGAAAGTTTGAACTTGCTGCACTCAACCTTCTTCGTAGAAATTAAACTGATTCCTAGAAGCAAATTAACTTATTTCACACTGTACAGTGTTCGGTAATGAAGATGTTTCTTTTCTAAAGAAACTACTTTAGAAATGAGGCCAATCTACTAAGTTGTGCATCTTTTTAGATTACATTAACAAGGAAAGTTTGAACTTGGTGCACTCAACCTTCTTTGTAGGAAAGCAAGTGATTCCTAGAACCGAATGAGCTTATTTCACACAGTACAATGTTCAGCAATAAAGATGTTAATTTTCTCAACAAACTATTTTACAAATGATCTGACTCTGCTAACTTGGCCACCTTTTTAGATTACATTAACAAGGAAAGTTTGATCTTGCTGCACTCAACCATCTTCGTAGAAAGGAAACTGATTCCTAGAACCGAATTAACTTATTTCACACAGTACAGTGCTCAGTACGGAAGTTGTTTGTTTTCTAAAGAAACCACTTTAGAAACGATGCGAATCCACTAACTTGTACATCTTTTTAGATTCCACAAACTAGGAGAGTTTGAACTTGCTGCATTCAACCTTCTTCGTAGGAAAGCAAGTGATTCCTAGAACCGAACTAGCTCATTTCACATAGTATAGTGTTTGGTAATGAAGATGTTTGTTTTGTAAACGAACTAGTTTAGAAATGAGGCCAATCTACTAAGTTCTGCATCTTTTTAGATTACATTAAGAAGGAAAGTTTGAACTTGCTGCACTCAACCTTCTTTGTAGGAAAGCAACTGATTCCTAGAACCGAATGAGCTTATTTCACACAGTACAATGTTCGGCAATGAAGATGTTTGTTTTCTCAACAAAGTACTTTCCAAATGAGGAGAATCTTCTGACTTGGCCATCTTTTTAGATTACATTAACAAGGAAAGTTTCAACTTGCTGCACTCAACCATGTTCATAGAAATTAAACTGATTCCTAGAACCCAATTACCTTATTTCACACAGTACAGTGTTCGGTACTGATGATGTTTCTTTTCTAAAGAAACTACTTTAGAAAAGGGGCGAATGCACTAACTTGTACATCTTGTTAGATTACACAAACAAGGAAAGTTTGAACTTGCTGCACTCAACCTTCTTCGTAGAAATTAAACTGATTCCTAGAAGCGAATTAACTTATTTCACACAGTACAGTCTTCGGTACTGAAGATGTTTCTTTTCTAAAGAAACTACTTTAGAAATGAGGCCGATCTACTACGTTGTGAAACTTTTTAGATTACATTAACAAGGAAAGTTTGAACTGGCTGCACTCAACCTTCTTTGTAGGAAAGCAACCGAATTCTAGAACTAAATTAGCTTTTTTCACACAGTACAATGTTCGGCAATGAAGATGTTTGTTTTCTCAACAAACTACTTTACCAATGAGGCAAATCTACGAACTTGGACATCTTTTTAGACCACATTAACAAGGAATGTTTGAACTTTCTAAACTCAACCATCTTCGTAGAAAGTAAACTGATTCCTAGAACCGAGTTCGCTCATTTCACACAGTACAACGTTTGGCAATTTAGGTTTGTTTTCTAAAGAAACTACTTTAGAAATGAGGCGAATCTACTAACTTGGACATCTTTTTAGATTACATTAACAAGGAAAGTTTGAACTTGCTAAACTCAACCATCTTCGTAGAAAGGAAACTGATTCCTAGAACCGAATTAACTTATTTTACACAGTACAATGTTTGGCAATGAAGATGTTTGTTTTCTCAATAAACTACTTTACTGCAGGGAGCTAGAGCAAATGCCATTACAAGATGGCGCTGGCTTCCTGTCGGTGTTGAGGTAAACATCTCCATATTAGGCAGCGTCTTGGCGCTAACCTTACTCAAGGTATCACGACTCGTGGACGCAACCTGTCCCTAGCCTATCCCGTGGCATCTGCTTGTGGCAAGTTTCTTGCAACCAATCAGTAAGCGCCTCGTAGCAGTACGCCCTATAAAAGCAGCTGCAGATCTGTGCCCCTCGCCCCTCGCCAACAGCTTTCCTGTTAACCAAGAGGCTCTCCAATAAAGTGTGATCAAGAAGAATCCCCGTCTTCTTGTTGTTCCTTTCCCGCAGGTCGGGTGGTTCGCTGCAAAGTGGTGCCGAAGCCCGTGACGCCGGGTGCCTTGCGTTCGCCAGGCGGGGGTCTGAAGAGGATCCAGAACTTGACACACGGAGAGGAAGACGTGGGTAAGTCATCCCCAGGTATGCTGTTTTTTGACTTAGAGATTTTTTTGGTCCTTGCTGTTGCCCTTCCCCTGTGGGTACTGCTTTTCATCGTGTACTCCTGTTTGAGTAAGGGCAGTCACACGGACATCATCAGAGAGGGACGGAGGGCACTAGCAAGACACCAGGATAGCCTTTCTGAGTCAGACACAAATGGGGAAATACAAGCTAGGCCTAGGAAAAAGGGAAAATGAAAAAAGGAGAACAAAAACGAGAAAAAGATAAAAGTTTACAAGAAGAGCTCAAAGAAATAGGTGAAACTTACTCTTGCCCGCCCTTTGGGGGGACAGAGGAGCCTCTGTTAGGAAGTATCCTATTCTAGAGGAGTTTGCACATTTAAATGTGCTGGAGGCAGATGATGAGACTAGCTCAGATTCTGAAAAGGAGGAAGAAGATAAACTAACTGAAGAGGAAGAGGAGGGACTGGAGGCTGCTGCCCATTATGATAGGGAGCAATATAGGCCTCCTTGGCGCCCTCTATTGATGGGGAGGTCAGAAGATAGGGGTATGGCCCTGTACAGAAGGTGGAGCCTCGGCACCGCCACCCTATATCCCCAGAGAGGACAGGTGCCGCTTCATTAGGGCAAAAAAAACCTGGTCACGGCTGGCCTCCGCCTTCCCAGTCTTTGAAGACCCGGCAACCAATCAAAGAAGGCATGAACCGGTCTCCTATAAACAACTGAAGGATTTGGTTCAGGCAGTGAAAGATTTTGGACCAGGCGCAGATTACTCAATTGCGCTATTGCGCAGGATTATTGCAGTGCCCTTAACTCCTACAGATTGGATGGAGCTGGCAAAGGCTTGCCTTTCAAAGGCCAGTATCTTGAGTTCAAATCCTTGGCTAGCATTGTAAAAATGTCGCCTTTTCCTTTACCGCTTTCAAATTCAACCTAAGATAGACAGGGTTTTCAATTGGGGCCACTGAGCCAATTGGAATAACCTGAAGCAGCCATCAACTATTTAGGAACAGCTGGAAGCCAATCATATTCGACCAATGCTAAATTGTAGTAAGACCATCGACTGTAGATCCACACCTATATGTGTAAAACCTCCTTTTATGTTTCTAGTGAGCAATCAAACTGTTATTAATAACACTCTTGCTTGTCAAGCGAGTTCTTGTTTTCTTTCAGAATGCTGGAATGCCACTCAATTTCCATTGGGCATGCTGACCT